>CM060706.1:63533350-64133350 GCA_030686995.1 Artemisia argyi
TTTTCTTCTAACATCTTGCTAGTTTTTTTTATATATCCTTGCCATTTCAACACACACAAAAAATAATAAATAAAATAAAAAATCTTCCTAAATTACGTTACTTTAATTAGAAACAAAAAATTCAAAACTTAAGTATCGGAAATAATTTATGAGTAATGCAACACTTTTTAATCATGAATTCATTCAAACAGTTGTTATATTTAGAATGAATTGGTTAGTTAACATAAAACACCCAACGAAGCATATATTATAATAAACCCAACCTTAACGATGTTATGACGCAATTAAAAGAAAACACTTATATAGTAAAGGGGCTTAATACATATAAAGTTGTTTTGATTTTTTTGTTGCTAAACAACATAATTTTTAAAAGTTTCACATGTAATCTTCTATGACGTGAAACAACCAATATTCACTTTAATTTCTCTATTTAAATTTTTACTTATTCCTTTTGCAACTTTGTGCATACTCTTTCTTCCCTTCAATTTAGAGATAATTTCATATATTACCCTCTTTTCACCATTAATTTCAAATATACCCAAAATACAATCATTGAATGCATTGTGTACAATACTTTTAAAGCATCATTTGGGTAAATATGAAATTTTCGTGCTTTTGTTGGGTAAATATGAAAATGCCCCCAATTTTTTTCCTATTACATTGTGTGGTAAAATATTTATTGTAATATAAGTAAAGTAAAGTAACTCCCAATACCGTCTTCCACGGGTTATGGGTCCCAAAGCGTTACATTGTGTGGTAAAATATTTATTGTAATATAAGTAAAGGGACTAAAAGCGTTACTTGTTTTGTTAGGAGTAACATAAAAGACACGAATATAAACCCTTCCGTAACATGATGACGATCAAAAACAACATATGCATGTGAACTTCATTTCAGTTCATCGTGTCTCATGTGAACATCACAGCTTCTTTTTGCAAATTAAAATCTTGAAATAATCAATCCTTCATGACCAAGGTTTTTAAAGTAGATGCATGATTTCGTAGCAAGAAGCAGGTAATTTGATATTGATTTGTGCTGTCTTTTTTGAGCCCAACATGTTAAGTTAATATGGATATGATGTTGTTTTTCTTGTCTTTTTTTATTAGGATTATGTTGATTTTGAATTTAAGTTATTTGTTTTTGAGTTGGAAACATGTTGATAAGGATTATTCTCTTTAGGCTTCATTTTAGTTGTGAACTACATTCGGCATGATTCGTAGTCGAATTTGGTAGTTGTTGTTTTTGTGATTATAAGTAGATTGATTTAACTTTGAATTTAAGTTTTGATGAAATTTTTGTTTCTGTGTGTAAAATTATATTGAATATCTTTTAAGGAATATCATTTAATAGTATTTTCTCAGTTTTTTAGTCCTAATTAATTTACAGATTAGTTTCATTCCTTGTGTTTGGATTAGTTGTTATTGCTGCAGGGTTAGGTTTTAAACTGTGTTTCAAGACTGTATAAAAAATCTGTAGGTTTGAAATTTGATCCCAATTCAGTACAAAAATTGCTAATAGCCATTGAATTCTATGGAGGTTTGAAATTTGATCCCAATTCAGTACAAAAAATCTGTAGGTTAGGTTTTTATGAAAGGCCATTTATTAAAAACACTCTAGCAAGACGCTAGAGACCAACAAGAAAAACATATTACAGATTACATGGAGTTGGAACAAGCTTTGATTGGATCATATAACCAATCAATCCAATTTGGTTTAACAATTGCTCGTATGAGAGATCCAAGTGTAAGATAGGATTTTAATCTCATCGACCAGGGTATCCTTTCTAGGCGGTTTTGAGTTGAAGCAAACCCCATTGCGGTATTGCCAAATGATCCAAGTAGTACTTTGAATAACCGATCCAAGTAGTACTTTGAATAACCGCATCGAAACATGTCTTTTGTGATACTATTTAGGTTAACCGAGTCCCCCCAAGTGTCAAGCACCAATTTCGGGTAATCATCCATACCCCACCAAGTCTTCACCATGGACCATAAATCTTTAGCTATCGTACATTCTACAAATAGGTGTTGCAAGTCTTCTATGGCTTGATCACATAACGGGCAACGTGTTGAATCTATGAAAATAGCGTAGTGTTAATTGGTCTTAAATATGCTTAAGAAATTATGATTATAATCATATATGCATACTAGTTTAGACTTAATATGTATGCTCAGAAGTAATTAAATGCTTATTATAAGATTGAAAAGAATTAAAACGTGTATGATGAGAAGCCTACCATTTAAGTTATATGCAGCATACGAATTTTGACATGATATAGAAACATAACATGCTCATTTTTGGAATTTGATGTTCAGGCTTGGATCTCGTGTTTATTGCGTCTGCTTTTCATCTGCCTATTATATAGTTTTCTGCATTCTTTTGTTGTGCAGACAAAGGGGATGCTGAAAGGTATGCTTGTGGGCTCAGAGACTTTCTTTGGGATTCCAGTGGGATTTAGCATCTCTTAAACGACCTTTCTTCATCTCTGGAATAACGTGCCTGACTCACTTAATCTTTCTGAAGGTTCAAATATCTTTCAACATGAGTAAGTTCGAGGGTGAGTAGTTTGTTTCATTTCATATAGTTAGATTTGGTATTTAAGGAATATGGATACAGAAGGAAACATCCTGATGGAAAAATACGAGTTAGGGAGATTACTAGGTCAAGGCACATTCGCAAAGGTATACTATGCTCGTAATATGTCAACCGGCCAAAGTGTTGCTATTAAGGTAATCGACAAGGATAAAGCTTCAAGAAGTGGTCTTATTAATCAGATCAAGAGAGAAATATCTATTATGAAGCTAGTTAGACACCCTAACATCATACATCTTTATGAAGTTATGGCAACCAAAACCAAGATATATTTTGCGTTGGAATATGCCAAAGGTGGTGAGCTTTTTGCTAAGGTTGCCAAAGGAAGGCTAAAAGAACAGACTGCTCATAAGTATTTTCATCAGTTAATTAGTGCAGTTGATTTTTGCCATAGCAGAGGGGTATATCATCGTGATCTGAAACCTGAAAATATACTATTAGACGAGAATGAAAATTTAAAGGTTTCTGATTTTGGGTTAAGTGCTCTTGCTGAATCTAGGCGTCAGGATGGACTACTACATACAACGTGTGGGACTCCTGCTTATGTGGCACCTGAAGTTATCACTAGGAATGGCTATGATGGAGATAAAGCCGATGTATGGTCTTGTGGGGTGATATTATTTGTTTTGTTAGCGGGTTATCTTCCTTTTCAAGATTCAAATTTGTTTGAAATGTATAGAAAGATTGGGAAATCCGAGTTTAAATTTCCACATTGGTTTCAACCAGACGTGCGGAAGTTACTCTTGAGAATCTTGGATCCAAATCCTGTAAGTCGAATCACAATGCCCAAAATTAAAGAACATCCATGGTTTAGAAAAGGAAAAGTATCCAAAGAACTAAGTTTAGACAGATCCTCGGGGCCCTCCAGTACTAGTACAGATCATGCAGAAAATCAAGATTCGATGAAGCCTTCAAGTATGAATGCATTTGATATCATATCACTATCTCCAGGGTTCGATTTGACAGCGTTGTTTCAGGAGCCTCGAGAAAAGAAAGAAACAAGATTTACCATTTGGCAGCCTGCTTCAGTTATTTTATCTAAACTAGAAGACTTCGGTAAACGCTTGAGGATGAAAGTGAGCAAAAGAGAAGCAGGGTTGCTGAAACTTGAGGCAATTGAGGAGGGTAGAAAGGGAATCTTGTCGATTGATGCAGAGATATTTGAACTCACTCAATCATTCCATTTGGTGGAAGTGAAGAAATGTAATGGAGATACGTTGGAATATCAGAATGTGATAGAACATTTAAGACCTGGACTGCAAGATATTGCTTGGGATGAGCAAGTACAACGAGAACATCAAGAGGTACTACCGACACAGGATAAGTAGTCGCATTTTTCTGTCATAGATATCTAGACTTGTTATCTTTGCTAAGCATAATCTTTTATTAGCTAAAAGTAGCCAAACTCAGCCTTTTTTAACTATTTAGTTCATATAGGCTGCAAATCACTTGTCTATGCGGCTTTTTTAGACTGTTTTTTTTAATTATGCTTATAATTCTAATGATTCAAAGTACTAGATATAATATCATCTCCCCTCACCTCTTTTAGACTGTTTTTTTTCGAGTTGTGACAGAGTTCAGAACAAGTCCCAGTATGCATCAAGTTACGACCCACTTAAATATGAATGAATGGATTTGCCTTGTATTTTATCTCAGACGGGTCAAACTGGTTAATGTGTACAAGTGGTTGAACGTCACCCAAAGTGTAAATTAATTCACATTTGGCACACTAATTTTTAATAAGAAATTTGAACATAAGAAGTTTCGACCCATACAAAATTACTCATTTGAACACTTTCTCAAACTGCCTGAATCATTTGTTCTCAACTAGTTACGGTTACCTTAAACATGATACGTGACTACGTGAGTGTGTTCGAGTTTCTTGTTATTTAGGTAGAGTCAAAGGTATCTTTCGCTTTGTTGATCATTAAGGGAAGGAATCACTTGTCAATGTGCTGGATATCATATCTTTCACACATTGTTACTTGTACTTGTGACTTTGAAGTTTTAAAATGGTCCTCCCTTTGGTTGATGCCTTACAAAGTTACAACTGTAGTGTTTAAAAACTACTTTGCTTCATGAATGCATAAATGCTGATTCATTGGATCACGTGCCTATAACAAAAAGCATCTAATATTTACATTGGATCAACAAAAACGAGGCTTATAATTTGGGTCTCAACTCCAAAGGTTTGTCCCCCCATTTCATGAATAATGGGGCCATAATCATATGAATAAAAGGGGGCTAATAGCAAGCCAGATCATGTATTACATCAGGAAATTTTTCCAAATTAATTCTTTAGTGGTGGCTAAACAACAAATACTTGTTACGTAGATTAGAAAGGATTACTAACCATATAGTGTACTTCTTTAGTAGTGTTTGGATCGATGTTCCGTGAACGTATTTTGTAAATGAAAAAAGGCTTTTCTGAAAAATGAAATGTATATTCTTCGTTAGTACCCATAAGTTTGATGAATGATATCTAGTTTTGAACTACCTTTTATAGTCAGATTTGAGAAAAGAGTTTACATGACTTGTCTATTTTGTGTCAGATTTCGTGATGAAAAATACATGTCATAAACTGATGATAGATGTGAGTTGTCAAATCATTGTCGTGATAAGTTTGAGTTGTCAAGTTAATAATTAATGTGTTTTGCACAAAAATAACGAAATTACAAGACAATTGTGACAATAATAATAAAGGTGTGACACACAAATGACTTAAAACAACTACGACAATAGTCAGCCTTATTTAGATGATATCATAACATAAAACAACAACCACAAACAAAATAAATGGCTAGCAAAACTTGGTAATTTCTTCCATTTGTTTTGGTTGAACAACATACGAATGTACCATTCCATTATTTGAACTACAAGCACATTCAAAAAAAAAAAAAAGTTACCTCGTCGTAGTCGGTAATATCCATCCTAGTGTCAAAAGAAGGCAGCGTACACGACAAATTAAGCCGAACATTGGGATCTAGATTGAATTTCTCCAACAATAACGCAACTAACCTTGAGTACTCAGATCATTATACATAATGACACCTCGTTCTTTATTCCTAAAATGTATAAGACATTTGGATTTTTGTATACATGACTAGTCTGCATAGTTCTACCAAAGCAGTGTGAAAAACTGTTTATAAGCTATGGTAGCAAAAGACATATGCTAACATTGATACAGAATGACAATATCATAAGAGCATAAAATTTTATATGAAATATGACACCATTCATAACAATTCACTTAAAAAGCTTTCATTATTTATTTGATCATTCAATTTTTTTGTAATATCATGAGATGATGAGAGCATAAAATTTTACATGAAATATGACACATTTTCATAAATAAAATGTCAACTTTTTATACATGTGTCGGTCATTTTACCGCAATTCCATCTTTTCAGTGGTGGCGATTAGGGTGTGCAAGTGGTGCAACCGCACCGGACCCCCCTTTTAAGGGGCCCCCAATTTAGTATATATATATTTATATTTATAGTTTTATACATAAATGTTTTGAATTTTTAGTGTTTTTGTTAAATATTTTCAAAGTTGAACCGGGCAAAAAAAAAAAAAAAAAAAAAATTGGGCCACATATAAAAAAGGTGAAAGACCTGGATTAAATATGAGCTAGCCAAACAAAAAAAAATATAAAACAAACGCCACCTAAAAAACATAACATAAACATAGTCAAAAAATAGAAGATGCAGATGAGTTATAAATGGAGTTAAGGCTGTTAAAGAATTTTTTGCCTAATAGTATGGGGCCAACTGAAGTTCTAAGATATCTGAAAGATGTAGATTGTTTTTCTAATGCAATAATCGTGTATAGAGTATTATTGACTATTCCGGTCACTGTGGCATCTGCAGAAAGAAGTTTCTCAAAATTAAAATTGTTGAAGTCTTACTTGAGGTCTATAAATAATGAAATGTTGATCGACAACTTTGCTACGAAAAATACTAAAAGAATGGCACTCTTCAAGAAATAAGTATGTTGAATCTTTTGTAGAGTAAAACTGTATTTGTGCTCTAATAACGCTCTAAATAGTTGTTTTTTTTAATAGCGTAGAATTTGACCTTTGTTAATATTTTGCGTAATGTCAAAAAACTTTTTATTCTCTATAATAATTAACTTTTTGGGATATGAGGGCCCTATTTGTGATTTCGCACCAGGCCACCCAAATCAATGATACGGCTCTGCATCTTTTATAGTTATTGAATCCATTTTCTCCAACAAATCTCGCTTTACAATGGCCCATAACTTTAATGAATTGAGAGCAAATGATCATTCAACAAGTTCAAGCAGAACTTGATGAAGAGATACAACTAAAGGCGAACATGGCGAATAACATTTCGTGAAAGAATTGAAAGGCGTAGGGATGAAATAATGAGAGTTTATAACATGCCGAAAACGCCAATTCAGGTAGCAGGAAGATACCTCCTTGAAAGGATGACTGGTGCCGATATACGGAATGCTAATGCCATACTGTTTGGTCCAATGAACGAACTCAATCGCAGTATCCACGAGAAACAAGAATTCATCGACAGATATTGTAATATGGCTGATTTTACCTTGCTATCCATTTATGTTGTTTGTCGTAGTTTTTTTATGGTAGATATTGTGCCACATGAATATGGCTGATTTTACCTTGCTATCCATTTATGTTGTTTGTAGTAGTTTTTTTATGGTATGATGTCGTCTAAATAAGGTTGACCATTGTCGTAGTTGTTTTAAGTCATTTGTGTGTCACACATTTATTATTGTTATCATAACTGTCTTGTAATTTCGTTTGTGCAAAACACATTAATTATTGACTTGACAACTCAAACTTATCACGACAACGATTTGACAACTCACATCTATCATTAGTTTATGATATTTATTTTTCTATCACGAAATATGACACAAAATAAATAAGTTATGTAAAATCTTTCACCAAATTCGTCTATAAAAGATAGTTCACAACTAGATGTCATTCATCAAACTTAAAGATACTAACGCAGAATATAGCGTTCGTTTCCCAGAAAAGCCTTCTTTCATTTACAAAATGCGTTCACCGAACATTTATCGAGACACTACTAAAGAAGTATATGGTTAGTAATCCTTGCTAATTTACGTAACAAGTATTTGTTATTTAGCCAATAAATTTCCCAATGTAATACTTGACCTGGGCCACTATTAGCCCCCTTTTATTCATTAAACATGACTATAGCCCCATTATTAATACAGCCTTTTGGAGATGGGATCCAGCCTTGAATCTTCTCGGTAAATGATAAAAAGGGGGCAACCGGGGCATGTGTTGGTTTATTGGGGTAACCATGTGCATTCCGTGATTAGTGTATCCTAAATCACGGATTGAATGGGCAAATAAGAAAAGACCAAAAAGTTGGTCCTCGTTTTATAAAACAAATGATAATTTTCGCTATAATTTGCCACTCGCTATATGTTAGAAACATCAGATTTGTAACTTTGTAAGGCATTATGTAAAGAACAGTTGCATCAGTATTTTGTTCCCAGTCAACTCCATCTATAACAAATATAAAATTTACTGATAAAAGCAGAAAAATACACAACTGGTATTTACAAGTCAATCCAACTAAACTCATGGTAAGCCTACTTGACTCTATGTTTGTTTCAATTTAGCATATGCTGAGTACTTCAAGTTAATAAAAACCTAGTATACATGTAAATCCTCTCTTTCATTTGTATACAACTCATATTATTTGGTGTGTTTACATGTCAAAGTAACAAGCAAATATGAAGTGTCCAGTTTATATCTAAATAAACGACAAATACATTAAGAAAAGCAATACCCAAGCTACACACAGATGGGAGAGTCGGTCAGATCAATGACCTCAGGACAAACGACAACCGCTCTTTTCTTCCTTCTTGAACTGATTCTGTACTCAGGTGATGGACTAAATATATCAATTACTTCAACCTGGCGACTGGAACCAGCAGTCGTTGTTCTTGGCTCATCATTATCCCTGCCACAATCCACTTTACCATTCTCATTTTCCATTGTTGGAAATACAGCACTATGATCGTCTGAGCCTGTAAATGAGCTCTCAGGTATGTCGACGAACAACGATCCTGGGGAATGTTTTTTAGTGCAGAATGGCCGTTCATCAATTTCATCATCGGAAACACAAATTGCTTCTTTATTATTTTGCTGATCCGCAGACCCAACAATTGGAATTGTTACATCTTCATGTCCCGCCTCCAAATCGTTATCCCACAAATCATTTAAACAGGATGGTTGTTCTTTATTTCTAGCATTTACGACACAAAACGCTTCTTGGTTGTCGGTATAATCTGTAGAAACATGAACCGGCATCGTTACATCTTCATGTCTTACCTCCAAATCGTTATCCCACATATCATTTAACCAGGATGGTTGTTCGTAATTTTCTGCATCTGAAACAGAAAACACTTCTTGATTGTAGGCATGATCTTTTGAAACATGAACTGGCATCGTTACACCTTCATTTGGTACATCCAAATCGCAGGATCCACCACTTTTTTCAGGTTCTTCATCATCCCACGAACCATTGTCAAATTTGAACATATCATCTTCAGCTTCTTTGTATCCTTCTGTATAACATGGAAGTTCATCCATGGAGCGAATGTGTACCCTCATGTGGCTAGGCAACGTAGGACACCCGGCATAATGCTTTGTGTATTTTGTTGAAAAGAAGTTTACAGTCAGGTTCAAGCTGTGACCAATAAACAAGACAGTAAAGATGTTAGCAACTTCGAACACACAGATGATACCCACTGAGTTACTGAAGACCAATACAACAAGAGGTGACACGCTGGACGGGTCAAAATGTTTAGTTGAAACAGGTCAAGTTCATTAAGGGTCATGTTGTGAGAATTAAAATTATCCAATAATCTATATAAATATATCATTTGAATAAAAACTCTTTGGGAGGTTGTAAGCATTAAAAATAGAATTTACCCTTCAACCCATTTGACGTGTTTCCCTTTTAAATGAATTTTCTTGACCCGTTTAAAACATATAACACAACCATATAGACCCAATTATAAGTAAATTGGTCAAAATTTGCTACAACTAGAAGAAAACCGCAGTACATACTTGTTCCAGGCTGGTAAAGTGAGCATCGTGTAAGCCAGTTTGATCTTGTTTGCAAGTCCACCAAGGGACTTAAATTCAACAGCCGCCTTTCTAACAGCCAGTGATTCCACAGGGTGTTGCCACGCCCACTCAAACTGTACCATATCACCAATTGACTCAGATTATAAACATCAAAGAGGCTGAATCGTTACAAGTGCACAGACACCATAAATAAAATTAACTCTAAGTATTTTGATTATTTCACTAAGAATAATGAGAATTAGCTTAAAGTATTGTCTTTTTGTGTTGCTACATGCTAATTCGTACCTGAAGTGCAGCATTATTAGTTGGAAATCCATGTATACAGAGTACCATTTCCCAAGGACGTTTCTTCTTGGTCCTAGTTGCACCACTACATAATTCCCCATTATGTTGCCTAATTCGCCTTCTCGGGTTCACTGTAAACCTACAAAATGAAAACACCAATATATAAACTTCATGATAATAATCTAAATCCAATTCACTACACCAAAACTACAGTTACGATTTAACCTTTCAACAAATTAAAATAGAACAAAACAGTTCCAAAAATTGCACAACAAACTTTGCAAAATGATAGGGTGCGTTTAGTTAAAAGGAAACACCCATGTTTTACACAAAATGTTTTGTACAAAACAAGGAAAATAAAGATTGAGTTCAAATCAAATGTTTCCCATCAAACTCTCTACAAAACAGAAAATTTGCATTTCCCATTCTAACAAGGGAAACTATATGACATATTTTTTTTCCCTTGTAACCCCCCTTGTTTTCTTGAGAATAGAAAACAGTATCATACAAATGTGTTTTCTATGTTTTGTAGAAAATTAAATCTCCTCCTTTTTTTTTACGAATATAAAAATAGAAAATTAAGAAATGTTTTCTCTAACTAAACGCATCCATAGCTTTTCCACAAATAACGAATCATGTTATATAAGCACTTCATAAAAACTTATCTAGAATTACTTATCCTTACAAATTATACCCTTTCTTTTGACATCAGAAGGTTTACTATGCAGCAAAAGTTTTAATAAGCATACATTTATCTGAATCAGTTTAATCAGTTTCGTATTTTTATCGAACAGAATCCATAACGCTTATAAACCCGGAACTATAAACTTTTGTCAAAAAACTTGATTTATCTGAAATAAACATGGTTCTGCAATTTTGTGTTACATAAGGTGCCCACAAGCCATCCGTCTCGCATTATAGCAAAAAGTGTTACCCATAACTTGGAACCTATAAATTAAACCAAAAACACCCTCCCTCCAAAAGTTGGCATTATAGGACACCCTCTGCCCACACATAACCCCATAAAACACAAATACAACACACACATACACACACAAAGGAAAAAAAGCGTATGGCATGGCTGGTAATGAAGGCGCTAACTCCTATGGCACAAAGAGGGGGTGTGGCTGGCTTTCGTCTGTTAAGTTGGCGTTATAGGGTGTCCAGCCATCGACACCGATCTCTCTTAGTCCATTATTTATGTCAAACAAAATTTGTGCACATGATCATTTATAATCGCAATCATAAGAGAATTAAACACGAAAAGCCACTATTAATTAATCAGGGTACTGTAATTCATTAGTAGTTTGAATTCTCAGTAACACATAAAATAGAGTTAACTACATTTTTGGTCCTTGTGGTTGTATCAAAATCTCACTTTTGGTCCAAAATTCAAAAAACGTTCAAAAACAGTCCAAAAGTCCACGTGGACTTCACTTTTGGTCCAAAATTCGCACCTAGTTAGTTTAGTCGTTGCACCGTTAGTCCTTTAACCAAACGCTCGTTAAGTCAGTTGCACCGTTAGTCCTTGGTCGTTAGCAATGTTTACACCGTTAGTCCTTGTGGTTAAAAAATTGAAAAAATTCGAAAAAAAAAATTTTTCCAAAAAAAAATAATTTGAAAAATTAGAAAAAAATTCTAAAAAAAAAATTTTTACGAAAATTTTTTTTTCCAAAAAAAAAATTTGAAAAAAAATTTCTAATAAAAATTTTTCTTAAAAATTCGAAAAAATTAAAAAAAAAAAAAAAAAAAAAAAAAAAAAAAAAAAAAAAATTGACGAAATTTTTTTTCCAAAATTCGAAAAAAATCCAAAAAAAAAATTCGAAAAAAAAAATTTCTAATAAAAAATTTTCTTTTAAAAATTTCTAAAAAAATCTCTAATATATTAAAAAAAATTCTAATATATATAAAAAATTTCTAAAAATTTCCAAAAAAAAAAAATTTCTAAAAATTTCTAAAAATTAAAATGTGTATGTATATATATAAAAAATTTTCCTAAAAATTTCGCCAAAATTTTTTTTTTTATAAAATTTTTCGAATTTTTTAAGAAAAAATTTTATAAGAATTTTTTTTTTGGAAAAAAGAAGTTCGTCAAAAGAAAATTTTATAAAATTTTTCGAATTTTTTAAGAAAATTTTTTTTCGAAAATTTTATTGAAAAACAAGTTTCTAATAAAAAATTTTCTTAAAAAATTCGAAAAAATTTCTAAATTTTTTTTTGACATACATATTCTAAATTTTTTTTTGACGATTGTCCCGGTTTGACACTAAAATTAAAATGTATATATACGTAAAAAAATTTCTTAAAAATTTCTAAAAAATTTTCTAATATGTATATGTAAAAAATTAAAATGTATATATACATTTTTTTTATATACGTAAAAAATTTCTAATATATATATACGTATATGTAAAAAAAAATTCTAAAAAATTTCTAATATGTATATGTAAAAAAATTAAAATGTATATATACATTTTAATTTTTTACGTATATATTCTAATATATATTAAAAAATGTAAAAATTTCTAATATATATATATACGTATATGTAAAAAATTAAAAAAAAATTACATTAGAAATTTTTTACGTATATACGTTTATTATACATTTTAATTTTACGTATAAAACAAATTTCTAATAAAATGTATATAAAAAAAATTTAGAAATTTTTTACGTATATAAAAAAAATTTAGAAATTTTTTCGAATTTTTTAAGAAAAATTTTTATTAGAAACTTGTTTTTCAATAAAATTTTCGAAAAAAAATTTTCTTAAAAAATTCAAAAAATTTTATAAAATTTTTTTTTGACGAACTTTTTTTTTCCAAAAAAAAAATTCTAATAAAATTTTTTCTTAAAAAATTCGAAAAATTTTATAATAAAAAAATTTTGACGAAATTTTTAGGAAAATTTTTTATATATATACACACATTTTAATTTTTAGAAATTTTTTTTTTGGAAATTTTTAAAAGAAAATTTTTTATTAGAAATTTTTTTTTTCGAATTTTGGAAAAAAAATTTCGTCAAATTTTTTTTTTTTTTTTTTTTTTTTTTTAATTTTTTTGAATTTTTTAAGAAAAATTTTTATTAGAAATTTTTTTTCAAATTTTTTTTTTTGGAAAAAAAAAATTTCGTAAAAATTTTTTTTTTAGAATTTTTTTCTAATTTTTCAAATTATTTTTTTTTTTGGAAAATTTTTTTTTTTCGAATTTTTTCAATTTTTTAACCACAAGGACTAACGGTGTAAACATTGCTAACGACCAAGGACTAACGGTGCAACTGACTTAACGAGCGTTTGGTTAAAGGACTAACGGTGCAACGACTAAACTAACTAGGTGCGAATTTTGGACCAAAAGTGAAGTCCACGTGGACTTTTGGACTGTTTTTGAACGTTTTTTGAATTTTGGACCAAAAGTGAGATTTTGATACAACCACAAGGACCAAAAATGTAGTTAACTCCATAAAATATATCGCTCATTATCACATAATCATACATTGAAAAAAAACTATTGAATTTATGCATAACTATAAATCAAACAGTAATAGTTCAAAAACATATAAAAAGAAAAGTAAATAATTAAATATAAACATACCCAATATAAGTATGTCCTTTATGTCTAGGACTAAGTGACGTCAGCAAATAACAAGCGAAAAAACTCCCTGATTTATCATCATCAGCATCCTGTGAAGAATCTGATCTGATTTGATCATTTGATTGTTTTAGGGTACTACGCTCCTTTCTTTTACCCATTTTCACACACACACAGTTTAGTGAAGGATGGTGATCATCTTTAGAAGATGTAATTTGGTTAAAATCAAAATCCGACCGTTGGGATTGTTGACCGTTGACTTTCTACCCAAACCAACCGCCTAATGGCCCATTTCGGAGAGTTTCGGCCCATTAATGGCTTTTTATTTTTATTTTTTTGCTTTTTATTTATTTATTTATTTATTTTATTTTTTTAATGAAAATAAATATTTATATGTTGCTTAAATTTATATATTATTTGAAATTGATATTTTTTGCTTATTTTGTGTAGGTTAAATGATACGATTACTAAATCACAACGACACTTTTAGCTACTAGTCGTCTCATCAGTTAGTAAGAGTCAAGAATAAGAAAACATGGTCTTCCTAAAAACTTGGCACTAGTTCCTTTAGTCATCCATTTATCTTAAAGTCATAGAGACCGTGTGTGCGATTTGGGTAAACCACTAAAAACAATTTTTGTGATTTACTGATACAAGCTGATACGAACACTACTCTTTGCACTTTTCTCCCAAGTTTATTTACTTCCTAATCAATAGTCTTCTTCCTTAATTTTTGGAAGACATGCATGATAATTTGGCTATTTAAAGTCTTTGCATTATGGAATAAAAGTAGAAAAGAAAATTGCCCCAAACATCTTGTCCTTCTTCTCTAATTGCTTGGGAGATTAGCTATCTTGAATCAGCTGCTATTATTAAATCACAAAAACTGTTTTTTTGTGGTTTACCCAAATCGCACAAACGGTCTCTATGACTTTAAGAACCGATCTTGTGTGGAATTCTCAAATCACTTTTCATTCATGTCGAAAGTGAAATGGCCGAAATACCTGGCCGAAATACCTATTATGTGAGTAAAAGGTTGAATCTGTTTTTTACTTATCTCATTTTTACCAGGGACAAAAAGCATACCCAACAGTGTTCTAAAAGGCGCCGCAAAAGCATCGCCAAAGCGAGAGGCGTGACCCCGCCGCCACGAAATGGACCATGGCGGCTGATCTATGCGTGATGCAAAAAGGCGTGAAATAAGGCGAGCAAAGGCGCGCCTTTTGGTAAGGCGTGACGCCACTTTTTGAACCAGTTTATTATTTTTTATATATTTTTTTTATTTTTTTGAACTATTTTGAACCAGTATTTGGAATTTGGGCAATTTGGTATATGGGTCTTGTAATTATATAGTAAATAGTAGTCTAAATGTCTAATATAGTACGAGTAATATGATCTAAAATTATACATAAATCTATGAAATTTTTTTTGCCGTTTTAGTGACGCCTTAAGAAACGCAAAGGCTCCGCCATGACACGTAAGGCTTGAGGCGCGGCCATGTCGCCACGCAACGCCTGACGCATTTTATAACCTTGATACCCAATGTTCCTTACATGAACCATGTTTGCACTTTTGAAGTTATAGAGGTTGTTTGTGCAGTTTACTCTTTAGTTTAAAATGAAAGAATACACGGAAAATAGTTATTTGTTCAAACAATTCAATCAAATTCATTTACAAAAGGTGCACTCATAATTCGTAAACAAGCATTGCATGTTTTCAAGTATGCAGAATTTGTAAACATTTAGCTTCATCTATATAAATCAATTTTCCACTTCGAAGAGTGTATTACAATTGCAGTTGAATGCTCGGTGTGATGTGGTCTTCCTATTCTATGCAGAGGTTATAACCCAAAGTTATGAGAACTGGCATTTTCATCATACTTTGTTGTAATTCCATTCTACATGGTGATTTCTATATGTGCACTTTAGCGAGTTCTAGTGTACTGCATGCCATTTGAACAAATAACATCTCTATCCAATTTGGTAACTTGGTATAAATCATTAACCATGATTAGAAAGGTTAGACATTATAGAATGGAAGTAAAAATAACAATAATCGGTGCTTGTTTAAGTTTTCTCTATTTTTCAACCACCGCAATCTTTTTCCTTTTTGTTTATCTAAAATTATAAGAGTTGGTTGGTACATCAAAATCAGATAAACTGGTTACAATATATTCCATTCTTTTGACTTTTATGCTCTTAATTTTGTAAAATAGCTCAAGTATAAATCTTCAAAGAAAGTTACAAACTTTTTCACGAAAAACAACTGTTATACTATTATATGAGTGTGCAAAATGAAAAAGAATTGTAATTGGCAAGTTTGTACAAAAAGAATTGTGGTTAGTTTCACTTGCCGGAGGTCTCATTGGAAGCAGTCTCTCTACTCCGGGTGTATCCTGGAGTAGGGGTAGAATCTGTCTACGTTCTACCTCCCCCATACCCTGCCCCGGCGGGATTGGGTTTGTTGTTGTTGTTGTTGTTGTTATCAATCATAATTTTTCTTGGTAATTTTTCAATATTATGATTTGTTAACACGTTCAGATTTCAGACCAAGTATGTTATAATGTTATTTTTTCTAAGCCACAATAGCTAGAACAACTGAACAAGACATCACTTGGGATATTAAATTATATTATATATTACATTTACCGTGGATTGTACTATTCATTTTAATTAAATAATATTTTCTGCTGTAGTAACTAACGGTCATTAGTTATTTAGCTAACGGTCGTTAGTTAGTGACTAACGGTCGTTAGTTACTTAACGACTGTTACAAATTTAGTTCTCACAAAGTTTACATAATTGGTCCTTCATGTTATACATCAATTGCAAAGTCAGTCCTTGGTCACTAACTTGACGTTAAGTAGCTAACGACCATTATCTTTAACATCTTAAAAAAATTTCATACGTACTTGGTCCTTCATCTCAGAGGTTCTTTGCAAATTTAGTCCTCACATAATTTACATAATTGGTACTTCATGTTATACATCCGTTGCAAAGTCGGTCCTTATTCTGTTGCAAAGTCAGTCCTTGATCACTAACTTCGCAATTAAACGCTAACGTTAGGACACTTTTTCGCAGCAACGCGCGGCTTACATCCTCGTTATTAACATAAGCTGCAACTTACAACCTACTTCTGAACTCATAAATTGCAACATATATAGAGAGAGCATTGATCTAAACTAAAAAGTAAGGAATTATCACGCATACTTGATATTTAAGTATTTGTATATTTGACAGAATATCAGCTAGACATGTGACACGCTAGAATTTATAGAAAAAAAACATTTGAGTAAATCCAAGCATCCAAACAGCACCATTATACATTCTGCAGCTTCAAAACTATGATTGTAAAGAAGCTTTTAACTTGATGTACAGAAAGGAAGCAAGACTTTGCTATGAATCCTATGATAGCCTACATATCAATATTATACGCTCCTTCGCAAATACAACAAAGGATTACCAAAATGCAAATTCATATCCACTCCAGTTCTAACCTGTACATAGTAAAGGAAGACCACATCCACACCAAGTTTCAACCTGCAAATTCAAAATATTTAAATGATTTTAATTGACACTTCTGACAGAAAGGTCAACTGATACACAAGTTTCTTAAATTTTAGCAAACTCCACCTAAATCTAGAATTCAATGCTTAGTTTTTATGTTACATATTCTTTCAAAGATGAAATCCTCAAGTGGAATAATATTCTTAGCTTGTTAAACTCAAAATATACTGCATGTAAAACATACACCTTGCACAATCAGTAAGCAACTAGTATCACATAACAACTTCTCCAACCAAACTACATATCCATGAAAAATGAATTCCAATTAGCAGTACTACTTAAGAAAGTAAGTAAATTCAAGCTAGGAGGTCTTGGAGCTATTCAAGTCAAATATCACCTAAACTAATTCCAACAATAAGAAACAGGTGCATAATACAATAATTGCATGCGACACACACCAATTTTAGTGAAAAAATGAAACTAGATTGACAAAATAAATGCAGTCTGGCATCTAGAACTTCAGTAGCACTACATAAAGGTGTACACAACTGATTTTGCATAATGTCACTGCTACGAGTTGTTCTACATCAGCATGTAAACATGTTCATGGAAACTTCATAATCATGGATACAAAAAGCCCTCTGGCATAACCATTCCAGTTATATTAGATATGTAAGCACATTACAACAACGGCACATTGATTAGGCCTAGGTTCTCGATCAAGGATCTCTATCTAATGGTGGCAAGAGATTTTGAAGTTGTGAGGCAGTTTTTCAAGAATGTTTAATATTTAATAATACAGAGAAGCAATTACGATAAGCCATCTTAAACACTCTCAAAGTTGCTTATCTTCATTATTAAAACGCAATTAGCAGATAAGCAGTTAATCATTAATTGTATTAATATTTGTCTTTCTAATCAGTTTGATGTAACTATTACTTGCATGATTCAATAACTGCATGTGGAGCACACCCAATACTATTAAGATAGAGATCGTTTGACAAAATAATTGAAGGCTGCCATCTAGAACTTCGATGGCGATACATAAAGGCCTACTGCAACTGATTTTGAACACTGGTGCAATAATTATAAGTTCATATTAATTAGTGGACCAACCTATACCCATACCACAATCACCACACACAATACAGGATTTGATGCTCAATTTACCGGAACTTTTTTCGCCCAAAGACAATTGAAGCTAAAATGAAGAATAACACCGGGATGAGTAAAACCTCTCATTTCAACTCTAATTATAACACATATGCAAGCACCTTAGAACTAAACTTAAAATAGGACCGATTTCTTCATAAAAGACCTCTAAACTAATGGCGGCAAATGATTTCTAAAGAGTAAAGGATATGCGCGGGAATGCTTATGATTTTTTGAAAGCAATCAGATAATCATCTTAAAATAACCAACTTCAACCTAATTATTCATGACAACCTATTTCACCCTCATATTTCAATCAGATAAGCAGTTAGAATTCAGATACGAAATATCGAACACTCTCAAAAGTTAAAACCAAGTGTTTTAACCAAGTCTGACACGGTGTTTGGGATTCCTTGTTTTTTTCTGCTTAAATATAAGTACGTCCGGAGATAGTGTTTTGATTTGCTTATTTTGCATAAAAATGTAATAATATGATAGAAATTTTCAACCGAATTCATTTAGAAATGGTATTAGGTTCACTATGAAAGTAAAAACTAATCTAATACTCTATCTGTCTATCAAATAAACAATACAAATAACCAGCTCCCCTTACTTGCTAATGAAAAACTGTTTATCTGCATAAAACCAAGCATGCTTAAAACTACGCAGATAAGCAAAAAATGTTTGGTTGGAAAAACTGAATTTTTTGCAAGTAATCCCAAAGACCTTCTTTGCCTCAAATAACAAGTTTTTTAAAGCAATCAAAACACTCTTACTTACCTTCTTTATCAAAACACAATACGCGCATAAACAGCCATATACTTAATCGTAACAACTACTTATTCTCAACAAATTACAAACTAGTAACTAATCACTAAATCAAAAAATCACCTAACAAACATTTCAACTAATTCAAAAAGTTCTTAGGTTAAATATGAGAGTAAAAAATTAAATTCTAATTTAATTTCAAATAATCAATATGAAATAAGCAGCTAAACTGAAAAACTGCTTATCTTAAAGATACGCAGACAAGCAGAAAGTGTTTGGATGATAAACCTATTTTTCTGGTTTAAAAAATGCATATCTACCTCTAAGCGTGAGACCTAGTGAGATTTTCACTTTTTCTCAATTGGACGACTTAATCGAGTTAAGCGGGTGAGATCCTTAACCCGAGGCATAAGATTAGACAAAACATGCCACATGACACTAGTAGCTCTGTGCTACATATAAAAAGAAAATACATTTTCTTAAAACTTAAAAACTTAATAAGTTAAATGTTTAAATACTTAATTACAATTTACACCGTTAACTTTCTTCTCTCACTTACTCCAAACACGGTGTATATACATTAAAAAAAATAAAAAATAAAATAAAATTGCACATATAAATTAATGCTACTATACACCACCGTCGCGCGGTTGCGCGGTGCGCGGGTAATCGTCTAGTTCAAAGTCATCTAACTGATCATAACAAATTACAAACTAGTAACTAATAACTAAACCGAAAAACCGTCTAACAAACTTTCCACCAAACTCAACAACAATCACAACTAATTAGTTAACCAACAACCAAACACTCACATTGATCACTCGGCTTTCTTTGAAACCGAAACCAAATTCCTCCACAAATACCTCCCACTTGCCATATCAACACACGTCCAAAACACATTCACAATCTGCAATCATTACACATTCATCACTTAAACTTATAACATAATCACAAAACCCTAAAAATAACAGAAATTATGAAAATTTGACCTTAGAAGGTGAGTTTTTAGCGGCGTTGTTAGTTTCGGAAGACGGGGAGGATGATGATGATGACGTGGAATCGTCATCGGAGGAATGTGAATTGATGTTACGGAGAAAGAATATTCCGGCGAGTGTTGCCGATAAGAAGATGAGAATAAATCGCAATGGACACATTTTTTGGTTAATTATTTTCTCTCTCTAGAAATTAGTTAAAAGTTTTTATTAGAGAGAGAAAGTGTTTGTTATTTGGTTGAATGTGATTGAAGCATTGGTTTTCATTATTATTATCGTTGTTTTTTATATATTTGTTTTGATGATTAATTAATTATTTTGATGAATTTAATGTGAATTAATTTAGTTGTTCCCTCCTTTTATTTTAGTTAGTTTAATTATTGGGGTTTTCCACTTTTTGTGGTAACTTAAGTTTCAAAGTTGGTGAGAGTGACCGACAGTATTAAAGTGGAATCGTGTAATTGTATTCGTCTTTATTGATTTGGCTATTGTTTAACTCATTATCTTTACCAAACACATACCCGTGAACAAGGACGGAGCCAGGAATTAGGAATAAAGAGGGCCGAAATTTTTTTCTTAAAAGTTCATTTGCTTATAGTTGCGTCATATGCTTAAATTTTATAAGATAAATATCAAAGTGATTTGACGTGTTGAAAGGGGCAAAGCACCCCCTGGCTCCTCCACTATCTCCGTCTCTGCCGGTGAATGATAACAAAATTTTACAATGACAAAAATTTATAGCTGTGATATTTTGGTTATTCAATTCACTAAGTATAAATTAAAACGATAATAGAAAGAAATCGTAATATTATGTCAAATATAGTAGAGTTTAGTGATAAATTTTTAAAAAGTTAATAACGTTGGAAAAAGATATAAAAAACGTCTTCTCTTTTTCTTGAAACTACACAAAAAAATTTGTCATGCATTTTTGTAAAAATTTTGAATAAAAACATTGCTAAGGAAATATTTCAATAAATAAACATTGTTTGAATTTTTATATAGAAATTAAATTTTAAAAAAGTTATTTCTATAGAAATTTAAATTTTTGAAAAGCTATTTTGAGAATTAAACATTACTTATTTTTAATTTTTAAGTTTAAGCAAAAATATTTATGTTTTATATACAGTAGAGATATTTGTCTTAAGTTTGTAAACTAGGTTTGCTTTTTGTCTTGCAAATAAAATGTTACTGACTAGATAATTGGTAACGTTGAACATTTTATATGATAACGGTATTTAGAAGACAGTGTCGAGACAGACTTAACGGTTCATTTAAAATCTTATTTGTTAGTTGCGTAAAAGGTTACTATTTTTCGTAAAACGCGGGTAATCGTCTAGTAATATTAAAATTGTTCATCCATAAATTGAAACGACAACAAATTTATATACACACACCATGTATCAATTATCGAAATTTACTATTCAGTGAATAGTAACTTACAATTGTTATCTTGTAGTATTACTATTAGACGAGGATTTTAATCGGGTGGGGTCAGACATGCTTATCAGGTTACGGGACGGGTTTAGGCTTAAACAAGGAATTTAATCGGGCTTGGGGCAGGGGCGGAGAATAACATCTTCACCCCGCCTCACCCGAATAATACATACATATACAAATATATCTATATTCATATAGTATTATGTTAGTATTTATGTAATAAAAACTTCTTTCTCTATATTGTTAGCTTTTCTTTTTATCTTTGTAAGATTATGATGAAAGAAACTTGTTTAATGTCATTGTAATTTGTGTTAGTAAATCGGGTCTTGATAATCAAAGGTTGCCGGATAAATTCTTGAATCGTGTAAAAGTTCACTTTTCTGATACAATATTTCGACCCTATTTGTGCCTTGAGTTACACGAAATTTGTATAGAGATAAAACAAGAATTAACACTCAAATTTTAGACATAAGAAAGAGAGCAAAAACATAAAGAATTTGTATGTGTTGTTGATATGAATATATGTTCATATAAAAGACCAAATCATGTTTACATATATATATATATATATATATATATATATATATATATATATATATATATATATATATATATATATAAACATATTTGTGGTTATTGGAAAAATTGAGACTCTTTGTAAAAAGTAACATACTTTTGTAATAGTCACAACACTTCATTTAAATCTGTCAAGCAACAGTTTTGTAACAACCAAAAACTGTCGCTAATGCCATCAACAAGTGTATATGGATACTTTAGTGACCACGAAATTCTGTCACTATATTGACTTACATTAACAACCTTTACCATTAATTATACTCGAAATCAAGTTACTAGTTTATATAAGCGTGCACTCCGCACCTCCAAACTCGTATTATAACTTAACTTGAAATCCATTTGGTCCCGGGTAAATCACCATTACACATAAATGATTGATGACACTAAAATCACTAACAATTTGTGATGGTGTATTTTATCATTATTAATGTATAATAATATCTTTAAAAACTTAAGAAAGCTTGTTTGTTCGTAATTGATATTGATAGGTTCTTGATGTTATTGCTAAAGGTGTATAAACAATAATAAATGTGATGTGGTGCGGCTTTGATCGAGAATTGAGCCCAAAGAGGACACTTCGATAAGATCTCCAACTAGTATGAGGCAGGTTTGAAGGACCATCGCGCCACAAAGAGACGCCCCGATGGATGGAGATCGGGGTGAGTTTGGGGAAGACTTTGATGGATTTGGAGATGGGGATGGCCGCCCTGCCTCAAATTCATCATGTTGTCATCCCTAATTTTTGGTGTGATTGTTGAGAGCATGTCATTATTAAAGTCGCGAGTTGAATATACAATTATTATATTTATAAAAAGAAACTTGCATGAATACTGACACTAACAAGAACCATCTCGATACAGCGCACGAGCACTCGAAAACCTTCTTGTTTTCAAATGTTCAGTATGTTAAATTTCGATATTTGTTCTGCTTTTTAGAGCAATAATTATCGCAAGAAAAGCCAATTATTGACATAATGTAAAGTAATATAATAATCACTCATTTTGTTTGAATAATTATTTTGTTATCTAACCATAACAATTATTTGTGTTGCAAACACATATCTAGATACCTCAAACTTATATACTTTTATTCCATATAAGTTTACTACAAACTTCTACTTTATAGCCATAAAGGAAAAATACAACTAGCTCTTTCATCCTTATTAAAATTTAGCATATGCAAACAAGGATAGTCTTATAGTTTAAGCTTTCTACTTTATTATTTTGCATATTAGCTAGAAACGTATAAAACACATTTCATTTTACAAAGAAGTAAAAATAGGTTAAGAAGTATTTATCTATTTGCTGACGAAGAACATTTAAGGCGGCCTCATTTTGAGCATAAAAATGACAATTTCCTTGCCACTTAAAAAAGATGAGTGCTAGACTTACTCACATTTTACAAAATTTCTCTCACACAATGAGGTGACATGCATCTTAGCCACTCATGTGAGAGCATTAATTGATCAAGTGAGAGCATTGGGTGGCTAAAATGCATTTCACCTCATTGTGTGAGAGAAATTTTGTAAAATGTGAGTGAGTCTAGCATTCCTCAAAAAGAGGAGTGGCACGTACCATACATATCATTAGCAGTTTACCACTTTTGTTTTTCTTACTACGGAGTAGTTTTTAAAGACTTGCAAATTTGTGACAACTTTACTGGGTCCATGAATGGGAGTCAGGGCCGTCCCATGAATTGGTGAGATTTTTAAGGGCTCTGTACGAAATTATATAACGAGGCTTTTCGATAAGCAATGCTATATATAAAGTGTCACCATTTATAAGATATAATGCAATTAGTTATCAAAACATTTTAACATATTACCCATTTAAGATATTTTACTATCTAAATACTCTTTTATTTGTTAAAAATATGTTGACACATGCATATAATTATTAACGGGACAAATTTTGGGGCCCCTTAAAATTTTGAGGCCCTGAACGGTCGCTCACCTTGCACACCCTCAAAGCCGGCCCTGATGGGAGTGGAAGTAGAACTTATCCACCTAACATGATAGAGCAAAAATCTTAATCGGTTATAACCACTTCACTAAGAAGTCAATAAAGTCATGATTCCAATACCAAAATCATTTAGCATATGGAAGTTTTAAAGATTTGACCTCGGAACCTAGAAGCCACAACGAATTCCAATATCAATGGAGTAGTAATTTAGAGGCTAAAGTTTAGCCTATAAGACTGGTCACTATGGTGGGTGAAGGACCATCACTTTCAACCTTCACGCGAGATTCTCATAAATATCACCAATTATCACATGAGATTCTCAAATTTTTGCATTTGGTTTGGTGGTGCACTGATTTTTTTTTTTTTTTTTTTTTTTTTTAAAGTGAGGTATTTGCATTTTTTTTTTGGTTTGGTGGTGACCATAGCATCTGTTTGGTGGTGGGTTTGGAAATGTGTTAAATAATGATGTGGCGCTGACATGAAAGTGATGAGTTTGGTGACCATAGCACTCAGCGTAAGACTACCATGGTAAGGGTGTGTTTGACGTTTGAACAATACAGGACCACATTTTATCCTTGCTACACAAGCTTTGTTCACGCGTGGTTCAGCCAATTATTGAGTCAGTTTAGTTATGTATTTGTGTGTCTAAATAGTATGTGTAAATACTAAATGGTAATGAAGATCTACTACGGGGTTTGATGTTGTGAGTGGATGCCAATGTGACACAGGATCACATCACCGCTACACCAACTTATAACTTCGAGTCTAAATACTTGCAAATGGCTTTTTTACTTTTAAGCTAAAACACATAAACATTCCAAATTTAAGATTAGTGTGGCTTTTTATCACAAGTTTCACCCCCACTGCTTGCATTTGGTACAAATTTACGGAGTATAAACTAAACAATTTTGACTGCATTCCTTAACATTTTTTAAGTTTGACCTTAAAAGTCACACTGGGTCACTCTATAGAAAAATGTCCAAGAATGTCCTTGAAGTGGCCAATGCTTCGACTCATCTATTAATGCATGGTCGATTTGCTTTTCATTTTCTAACGGGTTAAATAGCTAAAATTATAAAAATACCAATAACGTATATGACTTCCAAATGGGTCAGTAATAATACTACTCTACACAAATTAATTCAATAATTCAAAAAAAGTAAAGACAGTGTTCCAAATCATCCCAGCCCTACCCGTTTCAACTGGTACCAAAAACTACATGTTTTGACCCATTACCAACCTGCTGAACCGCCCAATTTGCCACTCTACTGGAAGGGTATGCGCCCTCGTCCATGTATCGAGTAAAGAAGTGATTGCCCCTTGGGTGCCCCTCTTGGTTTTACTATGCTCGGTAAATGTACACCGAGACTGAACTAACCTCACGAATATAACAAACAGCAAGAAAAATAACCAAGATAGTAATGAGATAAAACAAATACTATACAAATGACTCACTTAAAGAATGGAATTGAGGGTAAAAACGTTTATATAAACAATACATAGGTTCGCATATGGTCACAGTGCACAGCACGATAGAGATTGCTAATCCTCTTACTAGGTCAAAATTCTGAATATGGAGTTCTTTATGATAATTTGTAGCCGTAAACTGAGAGAAACAAATGCATGCGATAGATTACGCTACAATCTTGCGAATCGAGATATATTAGAAAGCACCGTCCTTAAACTTCTAATCCCAGCTCCAGTTTTTGAGCTAACCATCATCTGTAGTTGAACAAAAGCAAAGTAGAACTTAACATGCATTCTGTATTTTGCTACCTCCATCCCAAAACGGATGAAAACAGAAACAATTATCGAAAAAAGAATATATGTGAATCTGGCTTTAACAAGTAGTAGGTTTAGCATTAAAACTTTAATTTTGTCGTTTTTGGGATGACGAGACCAAGCGTATTAACTAATCAACAAATCTTACCAAGGGCTGAACAGCAGACTTCTTCATTTTAAGGGTCTGTACAATCAGAGGAATATACACATTAGCTCAACAATGTCAAGGGAAGACAACATAGCAAGATAGGTGTGTCAAACGGATTATCAACCATGTAGGGTTAAAAACAAACCAGGTTAAACCCATCAGCAAACCTTTTTCTCCTTTTTATAAATGATTAATGTTTTAACCATGATAGCAAACCAATTATATTGCAATAACAATACAAATCATACTAACATTTTTTTAGGCCATATGCATTAATTTAGCAATGTACAACTTTCAACACATCTGACTCATTCTCCTTAAGCTTTTAGGTTGACCAACACATGTCAACTTGGTCCCATTCATAAACAAATGAATCGCAATTTCCAGCTCTAGAAGAAAGAAAGGAAAAGGCATGAATAATACCTCCTCGATTTGCATTGCACGCCTTGCCACATCAATGGGAAATGCTAAATCTGTTTTCGTCAATACTATCTGGTATTTGGTTTTGGACCTGGCATTCAAAATAGGTAGGAACACTATTAAAAATTTATTACTAAAAAATATAGCAGTAATACAAAAATCACTAATCTAAAGAGTTATGTTCCATTCACATATACCATGTTTCTCTATTATATGGGTCTCGTTTTCATTTCTCCGTATTGAATCCTATCAAATCTTTGATTGCAAGTGCACACACATTACACTTACCTTTCCATTAGATCAACGAGTTCATAATCTCTTGCCTTCATACCCCACTTTGTGTCAATTAGAAGGCACACTCGTTTTAGGCCTTCACGGGTGGATACATATTCTTTAACCTGCAGAGACAAGTGGATAGGCCAACTCAGTTTTCAGAGAAATGGCAACAATAATATATATACACACACGTCTAGAAGCATCTTGACGATAGATCCATTAAAAAGTACAGCCAAAATCTCGGCGATTATTATAATACTTACAAGTTCTTCCCATGATTCCTTGACTTCATCTTTTGCATAAGCAAAACCATAGCCAGGTAGATCAACTAAGCAAAGCTTCGATCCAAGGTTGAAAAAGTTAATAGTCTGCAGAAGACTTCAAAAGCATCAGTTTCTGTCACTAATGTCCAGATTAGAATTTTGTAACCGACTGTACATTGAAAAGAGTTAATGATATGGATAAATCGATCTTGATTCTAATCATTTAATTGTTTTTAGAAAATCAGTTTGATACCACAACAGTAAACTTAATTATAGGAGTGCATATAAAATTCTAGCTACCCATTCTTTTCACCTAATATGAGAGGCGTTTGCTAACCTTACTCTACACATTTTTCAATTTCGTTTTCACACTAATATACTTATTTATTAAACGAAAATCTCTTTCTTGGTCATTTCCGAAATTACATCTTAATTAACTGAAGTTGCCAAAACACTCGAACATCTTATCATTACAACTTGAAACAGTAGAAGCACAGCCAAACAGACGTCTTCTACTGGCCAATGTACAACATCTTGATTTCAGATTCTAATTATTCAATGTCAAATAATTACTTTAAAAAAGACATCCAAACACAAAATTGAACACAAAAATTGACCTGAGTGAGGCCAGGCTTGTCTGATGTCCGTGCGACACCCCACTGTCTGGTAAGTGAGTTTAGCAACGATGATTTGCCTACATTTGACCTACCTAATAAGAAATCAAAATGTAAGCCAAATATTATAAGATATATTGTATCAAATAGACAATATACTGGATGAACAATCTAACAATAATTTTGTAGAATCCATGCAAAAAAGTATGAGATGATTTATATGTGGTCAAGTTATATGCAATTATGGATAGAACCATGTTTAGATCACCAAACTCAATTAATTATATAACTCTAGTAGGATCAACTCACAAAAGTGCACTCATTGTTCCATATGGTCATATTAAAACTGCAACATTTGAGCACCAATATACGTGTTTAACCATTTATGAATATATTTCAAGGTACGACTCAGCAGTGAAAAAAAAGAAAATTATGTTAGACCCCAGTATCATCCACTTTCCTAATGATGTCAATGAAAAAATAAGAGCATCTCTACTGCATAACCAAAATTTCAATACTTTTCTATTTTGCCACATCACCTTTGCTAACTTTTATTTCCCAAGAACCCTATCTTCAAACATGCTACCCATTGCACATAAACTAGGCTGTGTTTGGCAAAGGGCTTATAGGGCTTGGGCTTTTAAAATAAGTCGGCTAATAAGCCTCGTTTGTCATGGGGCTTATGGAAGGGCTTATAAAATAAGTCGGCTAAAAACTTTAGCCCGGGGCCTTTGAAGAATAAATTACTTATTTACCTACAAAAATATCTGACATATACAAAAACTCATTTAATTATGTCCTTTTTAGTAATTTTGCAATAATAAGCCCTAGCCCCAGTCTATTTGCCAAATAAGTTTATAAAAATACAAATTTTAATTTCGGCTTATAATATCAGCCCCAGCTCCATTTCGCCAAACATACCCATAAACTTATGGAAAAGTTTTCAATAGTCAACTTATTAGAGGGTAGAAATTTAAAAATTCATTAAAAAACCAAGATTCTCAATACTCAACCGTTGGTATTAAAGCTATTAGTTCACTAAGTAACTTGAACTAGAAAACCTTACAAAATGGAAATGTTACAACTTCCATGAGATAACGTATATTAAGGTGAGTTTCATAGGACACAAGGCATATCTGAATTAGACTTTATGTATCTTCCATCCCGACATAGGTATCTATATTCAGTTATGATTTTTACCTGCAAATGCAATTTCTGGAAGATCAGGATCTGGAAAAGATGAAGAAACTTTTGCAGCAGCAAAGAATTCCAGTTTATTTCTAAAAGCCTGAAAAAATATTTGAGCAATAACATATGTAACTAAAAAAAAAAAAAAAAATCACATATGTAAAGATAGTGTAACATGGTGCAAGTGAAAAACTATTGGTAACTATTAAAACACTCTGCTTTTGCAACTAGGTGAATGTGTGCAAGCTTACTGATTCCTCGATTCGCTCTCTTTCCGAGCTCGTAGAGAAGGGAACATTATCTAAAGGGGAAGGAAGTTCGATATTGTATCCTGCCTTTCTGAACTCAAGTTCACGTCTACGCCCCAATAACTGCAATGATAAATATCTGATATTAATATAACATAGTAAGTGGATATATTCTAATCATAATAAATATAACCAAGACGCTTACGTTTTCATTCACAAACAATGTGAGAGATGGACTTGGCTGTATGGCCCTAAATTGTGCATTTTTTGACATCTCATCATTTTCTTCGGCATCTTCACTATCTGAATCTTCTTTTTGCTCTGTATCATTAACTAAAAAGCAAGAGACGAAATTTACTCGAGTTATAGGTGAGTATTGATATGCTAATTGCTAAGTACTATGATAACTTTGTTGCGAAGATAGATAATCACACGGTATAGTTGCAGGTGTCATACAAGCAAATTGGTGTGGTTCAACAATTTGCACACATCCACATACATCACTACCATAGAAGTATAAAATCTTTTATAAGCTAATAATTCATGCATTATAAAAGAGGCAACAAAATGGCATTTTTAATTATCCTAAGTCCTAACTCTCTTATGAACTTATTTTCAAATAAGCTTAGTTGCTCTCACAAGTCCTAGTCGGTATATACTATATAAACAACTTTTGCCTCTAAATCTTCAAAACAGATGGCAAAAAGGAATATTTTAAAAAAAGACCCGAACAAAAGGAGCCCAGAAACAAATTTGATGTTTGACTCAGAACTTGGTCTAAGGATAATATCTATCTGACTATTAGTAAATTATCCAAATTACTCATTATATTGTGAACCTAAACCAAATAGCATTTATCTATGGACACCCAAAATGCAGAATAATTATGATGTAACAGTAACGAGTACGAGTTATAGATGGGAAACGAGAGAAAACTGACTGATTTACACTCTTCATAACATGCATACAATGAAAAGCAATATTCAAAATACTGAACGCGTAAACACATATATTCAAAATACTAACCAGTTGTGGGCGGGGTTGGTGGGCTATCATCAAACCGCTTCTTTGCAGGATCATTTGGATATTCTACCCGGAATAATCGCATCTTCCTCTTTGGTCGATCAAATGTTGTCGCAACTTCATAGTTCTTCATGAATTTAAGTTTCTTCCTGTCAAATTCATTATCCTCTGCGGGAGGACTTTGTAATTGTTTGCTATTCTCGGATTTCGTCTCTCCATTTTTCCTCGATAAACCATTCCTATTATCACCTTTTTCAGCATTATTCCTCCTATCACTTCCTCCATCACGTGATTCCCTTTTGTTAAACACTCTATTCTCGCCAGTACTATTTCTTCTATCACCCCCTCCATCACGCGGCTCCCTTTTACTAAACATCCTAGTCTCACCATTTTCACTATTTCTTCTATCACCACCACCACGATCACGCAAGTCCCTTTTATCAAACATTCTATTCTCACCATTTTCACCATTCCTTCTTCTATCACCACCTCCAACACTCGGTTCCCTTTTATTAAACATTCTCGTCTCACCATCTCCATCCCGCGAATCCCTTTTACCAAACACTCTTCTCTCCCCATTTTCAAAATTCCTTTTTCTATCACCACCTCCATCCCGAGAATCCCTTTTCTCAAAAACTCTATTCTTACCGGCAAAACCACCATTGCCCTTCCCGTTATCCCGAAACTTACTCTCCCCATCACCATCCTTACCGCCGTAAACCCTCTTCCTCTTCCCATCAAAACCACCTCCCCCAAAACCGCTACTTTCATTCCTATCTTCTCGACCCTTAAAACCGGACTTAAAACCGCCTCCTCCCCTAGTATCACCACCCTCAAATCTTTTACCCCGATAACCACCCGAATCCTCATTCCTATCATTTCTTCGCTTATACGGTTCCTCATCATCATTGACTTTCCTAGCTTGACTTTTCTCCTTAAACCCTAGGGTTTTAGAGTCTTCCCTATTAGAAGGTTTTGATTTACCTAATGCAAACTTTGGTCTTTTCTTAAGGTTACCAAACTTTGATTTTGTCTCTGGGAACATTCTTAACTAATTCAAAACCTAACAACAAAATATAAATTAACTATATAGTATCAATTTGCTATATATAATTAGTTAACTAATGAATGTGAATACAATTATATGGAAATTACAAACCTTTTTTTTATGGTTTCATCTGAATTAAGACAAGAGTTTATTTTGGTGCAAAATGAAACTGGTTTGTTGAGGTTTCTTTTTAGCATGTCTTATGTTTTGTTCTTGAGTGTGCCCTGTTATTTTGTTGTTTGGTTTGGATAGCCAATTGCAGTACTGGTTTGTGTGATCTATATCTGGGCCTGAAATTTCAACCCAAAGTAAAAAAGAGTTCGGTTGTTAATTTGGGCCCAAGACAAAACACATACTTTACTTGGAACTTGGAAGCACTTAATGGGTATAATATGTACATATAAGAATTTACTTTGCAGATATATTATTAATGAACAAGACAAATCCGTTACACTTTATGTGTGCAAAGTAAAAACTCATGTGTACATATCATCACCCTTTTATAATTTGCCCACTTTTTTATTTTTATGTTATAATTTGACTTATTCAGGTTAGCTTGTACCCGATTAACCCGAGCCCGAATAACCCAACACCCAAATAACTTGCACCTTATTAGGGTCAAGGTACAGATAACGTTTTTCTCTCCCAACCCGATTAACCCAATCCGAATAAGGTTTATTCGGGTTGGGTTTATCCGAATAACAGCGTTACCTATTATACGATCACGTCCGCTTTTACTTTTGTAACATACTTTTATAGCTTAGTAAACAAACTAATTCTTCATTGCTAATGGGTATGTGTTTCAATAGTTACGCTCTCTAATTGAATGGTTGTGGTCTCAAGTCCTGCATAAGACATGTGAAAAAACTGGGATTATATATTACAAGACCACCTAACTATTAAATATTTTTACTTTTAGGTCACTCATTTATTAAAACAATTAAATAGCAATTTTGTTTGTCAATATATATGGTCTTGGATGATCAATAATGACTTTTCTTTAGAATTTGGATACTTGATTGATCCCTTAGTGTCACTTACTTCTATTATGTCACTATTAATCGCTGATGTTGGAATTGTTGTTCTTGTTTATAGTGATAATTATATGTCTCGTGATCGGGTATTTGAGATTTTCTGCTTAAAGCGTATTAATTTGACCTCTGGCTAATTGTTATCCATTGTGAGATAATCATTTGTTGTTAAAGAAAATAATAAGAAGTGTTTTTCGTTTAACATTGAGTTTGAATGATTTTATAAAAGGAACAAACAAAGCTAAAATGAGCCGTTTGACATTTTGGCAATAACTTTAGTGCTAATAAATATGACAACTAGGATGTTAAGTGATGTATGGAAGGTGGTTGGTTTGGTAAGCGAAATGTGATTTATCCTCAAAGTCATTGGTTCAATTCTCAGGCCAACAACATATCCATCTTTTTGTTAAAACTTACTACTATACACATTTTACATGTCTGGTGTTTTCCCTTTTTTTTTTTTTTTTTTTTCTCATAAACAGTTTATTGAGAATGATTGTATTATCCTCTTAGCATAACACATTGTGTTCCTGAAAATGGTGTTAAATTTGACCTGACCCGACCCAATATATTGATCGAATAATCAGTTGACTTGTTGACTTTTTCTCCTTGACCAAATTAAGGAACCATCTTGGGTTTTCTGTTGGGTCTGCCACTGAATTACACACATCAAAATACGACATGATTGAATCATTCATGTTAGAAATAATATCAACTGTATTATTGATTGCGCACATATTTACCATCCAGCACTTAGCAGCTTGAGCAATGGCGAGTCATGTTATACTAAGTTGGTTGAAGCAAACGGCATATGCATATTTCCAAACATTTTGCACAGTTTCACTAAAATGAAACCCCTGTATTTATGTACTTGAACACCTTGACTCCCCTAAATTGACTTAGTCGCAACTCAAAAGTCACGAACTATGAGTTGTAGCACTTTTTGCTATAACTTTAGCATATAACACATAACTGTCACCTTGTGCTCTTATAAGTTATAAGGTCTGATATTAAAGTATTGTTAAAATTTTATTTAAAATGCATCATCTGTTTGAATAAGACGTTACGTTTTAATATTTTTTTCAATCTCAAAATGCATCATCTTGGATTGGTTTGCTTATTTTTGAAAATTATTTGAACCTGGGTGACGAGTTTTCATGGCTCCGTCCCTGAGCTTGAGCCACTAAGGTCCTATGAAATTGGCCGAATTAGCTAATGAAGAAGATATGGTACAGATTAATATCGAAGACAGAATCATTAATCTGACTGAGCTCAGATCAATACCACAAAGATATAGATTAATTCGAGTGGAAAGAGGACAACCTGACGCTCTCGAGGTCCAAGACTGCATGTTTTACCTTTATTGGCACCAGTTTCTTACAAACTCGCTGTATCTTTTCCACTAGACTAAGACGCAAGATGTCCATAAACTACTTAAACGCTGTGCATATCTGGTCCAAAATATACTATATTATGTCAATAAAGTATAAACTTTCATGTTCATTGTTATTTCTACAAGAAAAATATGTCTTGTGGAGAAAGTGCGCTGTAGCGACTATGTGAAATTAAAAGGCTGTATTATCACTGATAAGCTCATCTTGGTGGTTTAATTAGTGTCTCAGTTACCTAATCAAACAAAAATAAGCGAACATCTTGACATGAACTATTTTTAGTGAGGTTGTTAATGTGGAAAGACATTGTGTTCTTAATATGCCTAGCAACTACCCCATCATATAAATCGTCACCAAATCAAAATAGGACTTGATTAAAATTTTTCACGGTAGAGATACCTATCCAGTATCCACTAAAGAATACAACTGCTGCGTATTATTGATCGCACCTAAATTTACCTTCCAACAGTTAACAGTCAAGCCACTGAGGTCCTACGTGATTGGCCGAATTAGCAAAAGAAGATGATATTTCATATCGAAGACACAAAGCTTTTTAATCCGATTGAGTTCATATCAATTCCACAAAGATATCATTTGACCCGAGCTAAAAGTAATTCATAATATCTATGTCTCTTTTGATTAAAGCTAAATACAAGATCTAAAAGACACTTCTCAACTGTTTCTTACACTTTTTAACATTTGTTTCTGACCATAACTTGAGCTAAATATATTACAATGGTTCCAACTCTATCTGTTTGGAGCATCATGTGTGACAAAACAAAAGCAAAAGTGTAGGTTAGATGTCATTGTTTCCCCTGCTTATGTTTGACATGTTGATGTAACCTGATCAACACCACAAAATTTTGCCATGTGTTGTTTTTTTTTGGTTGATTGATCAGTTTGCTGAACCCCTGGCCACGAAATTAGTCTCGATTTATAATACCAATGTGCATCCATCATCAAGTGAACACGACATGAATATAATTATATGAAAATTACAAACATTGTTCTCCTGTTATTTCTTTGCACACTACTGGTATAGTGGTATGTGTGATTTAACTGGGCCTGTAACTTCCAACCCAAAAATTACTCATTTGGGCCTAAAGTTTCGACCCAAAAAAAGAGGTTAGTTAATGGGCCATTGATTTGAGACAATTTTCTAGGACCAATCGAAACATTATTTTACAACTTTTACTTTGCAATTATTTCTTCGGGTGTTCATCGGTCATTATCGGGGTTGTTTGGTTTATTTGATTTGCTTGATTATTTTTTTTTTTCTTTTTTATTTTTTTTGGATAAAACTGAAAACTGAACCGAACAGACTTCAATTTGGATTAAATCGAATCAAAAACCAAATTTAAATTCAGTTCTGTTTTATTCAGTTCGTTTGGTTTGATTGCGGTTTTGATTTTCGATTCCCGTAGATATTACCCGAATTGTGAACACCCCCTACCTCATCGCTACTAACAATTTTCAACACTAAAATAAGCTTCTCACTCGCATACTCTTTAAAAACAATTGAAAGAAAAAAAAAGGATAAGGCTCGCATAGGGATGCAAGCACCAATGAGAACCTACACCTTGATCCAGCTGCAATGGTGATGCCGAATTGATAGCTTCTATCGTGACCCAATTGTGGATGCTCTATAAGTACGTTTGTAATTTATGACTTCTTGTAAGGAATGATTACGTATATTGGTTACATAGAAGATGTCATTTTTGTTTCCTTTTATGGCCCAAGTCAGAAAAAAAATTCTGAATAAAGAGGTTAAATGCATTACAAGGAACATCATAACTACTTCGGCACGTCTTGGAAGTTTAGTAGTGTCTTAAAGGTCGGGTATCTAATCATTAATCAAACCATTTTAAGCGAACGTTTCTTCATTTTGACAACTTCTTTTGTAGGCAGACTTGTTAATGCAGAAAATCATTGTGTTCCTAAGTTGCCAAAAGCAACTACAACAACATTTAAATCGCGCATCAAGTTAAGACGTGCTTAACACAACCCTTGCATAATATTGATCGCCCTTAGATTACTCTTCCAGCACTTGCGGTTGAGACTAAGGTCTTATGCGATTGAACAACCGATGGAGATATGAAATCAGATTCGTCTTAGAGACACAAATCGCTCATCTGATCGAGTTGAGATTGATACCACCAGAGACGGAATCATGACTGAATATAATCGGGTGCACAAAAAAATTGACACTAATATTAGAAACATATTTCAATAAATCGGGTGCATTTAAGCTGACGTTAGGAAAAATCAATGTTTTTTTTTCAAAAATTAACACTACATTGAAAAAAATTATGAGATGCCCGGGCACCCATGGGAACCCCTGGCTCTGTCGCTGGATACCACAAAGATATTGAATGACCCGAATAAAAAGACCACAACACATGGCTCTCCACGACCTAGTGTTAACCTTTTTTAGTTTTATGGCACCACTTTGTTCCAATCTCATTTCAAACTGAAGCACCTAGACGCTAAATACAGTCCATCAATTTAACACATCAGAACTAATACTCTAATTTATCACATCAAAAAAGATGTAAATAAATATTACTACATATATTACAATGCTACAAAAGCTAATGTATATGTTTGGGGCATCCTGTGTGACAAAACTAAAGCAAAAAATGTAGGTTCAATGTCATTGTTTCCCCCGGCTTATGTTTGACGTGTTCAAAGATTGTACCAGTATTTTGACAAAACTAAAGCAAAAAAAAGTATTAACTTGTTGATGTAACCTGATCAACACCACAAAATTTTGCCACGTGTTATTTTTTTTATTTGATTGATCAGTTTGCTGACCCCCCTGGCCACGAAATTAGTCTCGATTTATAGGTATTACCGATACCAACTTTGCATCCATCATCAAGTGAACTGTGAACACGACATGTGAAATGGTCAATTTAGGCTCATTGATCCCATTTGAAGATTACATGTGGTTATAATTTATAAATGATGTTTGACTATGTAACACGGCATTGCATTGATCTGTTTCTCACAACAAGCCTATCGAACGTGTCGTCTAGGATGAAGGTTAATAACATAGCAAATGATATGTACTTATGTAGAAGCTTTAACCTCCCAAACGATAAAATAAAATTCATATAAACTTCGGTTTTTTGGACCGGCGATTTCATTGAACCAGGAAGGAGTAGAGAGAAAAGATTACAAAATATTAGTGCAAGCCAATTTCGGATTCAAGATCCAATCAATTCTATTCGGAATTGATTTTCTACTGCTATGAAGAAACCAACGGTGCGACAAGACTTGAATATATTCATATAAACATTCGACTCTTTTATTCGATGATAATACTTCAAACCGGACTAAAATGCGTACAACATTCACACAACATATATGAAATTTTGTTTACTTTTACAACACGAACCAAAACTTAAGATTGCCCCATTAATTTGCAGGGCAAGTAACATGTTATGTACAGAAACCATTAACTGTCTACTATTGTGCCCATTCTGTTTTCTTTCCTACCCATGAAGGGTTTTGTATCAAAAAACAAAAAGCAAACAAGTTGTATATGAATGATTAAATTAAAAGGGTGTTCCGATCCGGATCGTGTTCTTGAAACAGCTTGTACTTTTTGAAACAAACAGATCGCCTATCTGCTTTTTCAAAATTGCGTTTTAAACCTCTAACGATGCAACAAGAATAAGAATTATGCCCTGCATCTGTGAAGGTGTGCTTAAGCTGTTCAAAAGGCGATCTCAAACACCCCAAAAGTACATAACTCGACACATGCCCAACGGTAAGTCACTAGTTATCAGAAACTTGTACATCCCGTTGTTGTAACAACTCCGATCTAATTTTATTACTCCACAACTCGTCGTAGAAATCCATACCTCCTGTGTAACTTTGTACCTCCACCACAACAAACCTTTCCGTCAAGCGAAAAACCTCTAATCCAATCACACATTTACCATTCTCATCCACCAAATCCACACCCCATTCCTTCCTTTTCTTAACCTTAACATTCGCATCCTTCACAATCTCCACAACTTTTTCGATCACATTTTCTGGCGACTCAGCCACTACGACCCGTTCACCCACCCCAGGCACCGAAGCACTACTCGTACCATCAAATAACGACGATAAATTCAAACCAGACGAAAAGGAAATGATATCAAAAGCATTTAACGCCTTTTTACTATCATTAGCCCCATTAGGCCTAACAACACTTTCCATATCCTGATCATCTAGTCTCATTTCCTTAAATCCTTTCCTAAACCACGGATCGGATTTAATCTCATCAACCGTAATCCTTGTCTCCGGATTAGTATCCAAAAGGCGTGATAAAAGCCTCTTTAAATCCGGAGACATCCACTTAGGACATCTATATTCACCTTTATATATCTTCTTATACATCATCATCAAATTCGAATCATTAAAAGGCAAAAAAGCAGCATTCATAACAAACAAAATAATCCCACAAGACCAAATATCGGCTTTTCCACCATCATATCCTCTTTTTGTCAATATCTCTGGTGCTACGTAAGATGGCGTACCACATAACGTGTGTAACAGGCCATCTGCTCTTATTTGGCCTGTTACAGCACTTAATCCAAAGTCCGAAACCTTAAGATCGCCATTTTCATCGATCAAAAGGTTTTCGGGCTTTAGATCACGATGATATACACCTATAGCATGACAATATCCAATAGCAGATATCAACTGATGAAAATACTTACGTGATTGTGATTCATTTAATCTACCTTTAGCTACTTTTGCAAAAAGCTCACCACCTTTTACAAACTCCAAAACGAAATATATCTTAGTTTTCGTAGCCATAACTTCGTATAATTTAACGATATATGGATGATGTAGCTGTCGCATGATATCTATTTCACGTTTAACGTTCGCTACAAGATGCGCGTTATGAGAAATTTTGTGCTTGTTGATTACTTTGATAGCTACGTTTTGGCCCGTATTGATGTCTCTAGCATGGTACACTTTAGCAAATGCACCGCAGCCTAGGAGTCGTCCTACGTCGTATTTGCCAAATAAGGAATTTGAAGGTGCTTGTTGTTGTGGCATGATGGTTGTATTATTGGCGATCTCTGGCATCTGTGTGATACCAGAGATCGAGTTATTGGAATCTGACGGAATTGGAATTTGAATTTGCGTAAATCTATCAAGATCGGAGTTGATCTTGGGGTTTTAATTTGTTTTTTAAGGTTTGATGAATGTTTGTTGGTTTTTGCTTTTCTTGGGAGGAAAAGTTTGAATGTTTTTAAAGTTTGAAATAATTGTGTGGTTTGTAGGTGGAATAATATAACAGCGTGGTGTTCGCTGTTTTTTGTATTTTATATATTTATTTATTAAACTTTAAGGACATCTTATGCTATAGAATATTGGAATTATGATACATGGGTTTACTTCAATGATTCACAATTATATTATTTATCGTGAAACAATAATGCTGTTTTGATAAAATAAAAAAAATAAATGAAAATTTAAGGTTATGACTGTAGGAAACGGTGTACACTTTATTTATAAAATCAGATTATAATAAATAAATAAAAACAGAAATCAAATAACAGAAAATAAATACAGACAGAAAGGTGTAGAAGCAGAAGACAGACACTATATAACGTAAATAAAAGAAAGCAGTAAAGGTTACGGAACGAGGCTTGTGTAAACACGATTCCCTTAAAACAGATTCGCCGTCTGTTTTCCAGGGTACAACGTTCAAAGCTGTTGTACAGCCGGACTTGACTTACTTGCCTGAAAGATCACGGAAAGTTTGTGCGTTTCTGATCGAATATTACTGCTGGAAATCGAATGGCATGGAGGTTTCTGTGTACTTAACTGAATGAGAGACAACACAAATATTCTGTAAAACTTGTTCACAAAGTCTAAATCTATTCCTAAAATAGATTTACAGAAACTTGGAAAAACTGACCCGAACAAGCAGCAAAATTTTTCGCACGTAGGCGAGGTTTCGGAGCTGCATTCGTGTCTGCAGGTCGCATGAGTTGGGAAGCTTCGAACTCATTTTGGCCCAGAAATCCGACAATCTGCACCCCCCTGTGCGCGCGTAGAAGTGGGAGCATAGCTCATCTAAAGGAATTTGAAAGCTAGTACATGGAAGGAAATCCTTATAAACTAGTCTTCACTTCCTTCACTAGGCGATGTGGGACTTTTTCATTTTTGTGTTTCACATGCCTCACTTTGAGACACGATATCTCATTCATTTCTACTCCATTTTGGACATACTTTAGCTCGTTGCGAAGCTCTCTTGAAGGAGAACAAAATGCCCTCAAGAAACATAAATATATATAACATATACATACATTAAATTATGTCCAAAGTTTGCAAAAACCACTTTGCAAAACTCATTTTTCCAACAATGACAAATTAACTAAGATTTTATTTTTAACAACTCTAGTAGTGTGTTTTACTTGATTTCTTCACATTCTGTAACTAAAGAATGAAAACGAAATGTATTAGTTTAATGATTTAATGAGAAAACTTACTTGGCGTGAAGAAAATATCTAAAAATACAACCTTTGATATATATACGTTTAACATGAAAAAATGTTACACATGTTTGAATACAACCAAACGTGTTATATTATTGTTGATTGACATAGACGTACGTGTTTGGTTTTTTCCAAAACGTTTCAATGGTGTCATAATGCCAGGTTGGTACGTGTTATACATACCAAGTGTGAATAAACACAAGTTGATAACTTGATATGAAATTGATATGCTATACCACATATGTACATTGTAACGGATAAGAACAATTTCTTTAACTTAGTTGTGGTCATGGACGGAGGATAAGTAGGGCAGGGAGAGGTTGTGGCCCCCCCAAAAGTTTGTGTCTTTATTGTAAATTTATACTATAATTTCAAAGTTATGAGATATACATGTGTTAATTTATATTCTGTCCCCTCTTAAATTTTCTTTGACTAATTTTGGCCCCTCTAGTTAATATGTTCAAGCTCCGTCCCTGGTTGTGGTATATGTTTTATGGTGTAGAAGTTGTGAACAAGGCATCATACAAGACACAAAACATCAAAATTTAAACGTTTTACAGGATATGGCATATGAGGTAAGCATGAAATCAAGGTTTTACAAATGTGGGTGGCTGTTAAAATAAGGAGAATATGCGTATGAAATGTAACTCTCATGACCGACTGGTTTCACGGTTAACATAAAGAATAAAGTTACATAAACCACTAACAAGGAATACTAGACCATGTATAAGCTCGGGACTTTTCTTTTACGTTGTATGTAGCATACCAATGAAGGCATTTAGCAAAATAAGAAAAGCATTGAACACGACATGCAAGCCGTTGAATCAACATTTTCATACCAACTTGTAAAATACTATTATTCAAACATAACTATCAATGGAAACCAATTCACAGTACATGTTATAAAAGACCTTTTGAATGTTTAAATTTTAGAATTACATAACTAATTGTTTATACACTTGGAATATTAAAGTTAGCAGAAATATTTTACTCTAGAAGCCTAGAAAGTGGTATAAAGAAACGTGTGGCCCAAACGGGCGTGACATGTGATGGGACGGCTAAGGTCGGAAGGTCGTGAACGACTTAAAAGTCGGTTGGTTTGTCAACTCCTCTTGCCACGTTATTTAGGGGATGTTAGTTCGTGGTCATAAATCACAATTGTTATCGGTTTTAATATGACGTGGAACAGGAATTATGGTTTTAAAAGGCACGTAATAACGGTGTTAAGGTGTCGCTAAAATGTGAGACGTGACTTTCAAATTATGCAATAAACCAAGGCGTCCGTTTTAAGCGTGACATGAGATGAGGCGTAAAAAAAACGTGATAAGGCGTGAGGCGTAGAGTATTTCTAAAGAGAAATATTTAATAGCCCGGTTGCCCTTGGTTTAGGTATATTTAACCCGATTTTGAAATATTTATGTTTTAGCCCGGGTTGCCCTGGGCAACAAACGTATAGCCACCCGCATGATGACAAGTGTCATTTTTTAGGGCAGCTTTTGTGTTTTTTGGACAACTTTTGTAATTTTTGGGCAACTGGAGGACACGTGTCATCATGCGGTTGGCTATACGCTTGTTGCTCAGGGCAACCCGGGCTAAATGAAGAATATTTCAAAATCGGGCTAAAAATGCCTAAATCACAGGGTAACGGGCCATTTTGGTAATTATCCCTTTTTTAAATTTAACTCCTGCAAAAAAATGTTTTTATAAGAAATGAATAAAAATACATATAAGAACAACTTCTTAACTTAATTATCTATGTATAACACTTTTTATAAACTCGATATATATGGAATATAATATAATATATAAATTGACAAATATTTTCATATTTTGTATTGATTTAAGAGTAAACTGCAAAAATATCTCTAAACTTTGCCAAAATTGCAAAAGTTGTCCTCCAAAAAAATATGCAAAAAATGTCCTCAATGAGTTACTGTAGATGCAACAAAAAGTCCTTTTGCCTAACACTCATTAACTTTTCACGTTAGTGGCGTATGAAATGACTATTTTACCCTCGCCTACTAAAGGGACCTTTTTTTGCCGTGTGAAATGACTATTTTATCCTCGCTACTATGGACATTTTTTGCAAGAACATTCTTTGCAATTTACTATTCATTTTTTTTTTTGGTAAAGGGGAGTAATCCTGCACCCTGGTAAATATATTAACCAAAATGTTTAAGTACAATAGATATGAGTGAAATCCCATATCTCAGCCCGTTACATAGGCAAAAAGCTTACATAACAAGATACTTCCTATTTTCTAAACAAGAAAACAAAACACTACTCAAATGATAACATAGGACATAACGAAATAAAATTACTTCCTAAGACCTTGAAGCTTGGTACCATAAATGGCATTAAAAGCATCCAAATTCCCTGGAAGATCATAAACCTGGTTCTCATAGTCGTCATACTCATAGTCATCATAATCATCTTCAAACTCTTGGCCACCACCGAATAGATTAGCAGACTCATCAAATGGGTTAGCAACCACCTCATCTTCAGAATTCGAAACCACGATCTCTCCCACCTTAGAAAAAGGGTTAACTCTCTTAGTATTCATTTTCTTTTCACTTCCCATCACTACCACCCTCTACCACCACACAACCATCATCACCACACTCCACCACCACCACATACAAAAAACAGTAAACAAAATCCCAGATATATATATATATATATATATATATATATATATATATATATATATATATATATATATATATATAAATAAATAAAAAAAAAAAAAAAAAAATCATCCAACCAAAACCCATATTCAATCTCTCTAAAATAATATTCTGTGATGGTTGGATGATATTGTGTGATGGTTTCTCTTTTTTTTTCAAACATATTGTTGATATGTCAGGCAGAGGAAGCAACCATGTTCTTCTTGTCCCTGCCTTAACACTAATAAGCGGCGGCAAACATGATGGAAACAATTTGGCTATAAGAGTAAGTTGTTGGTTCTTGTTTTCAAGCTATTTAAACATTATTATATGTAAAACTATTCTCATCTTGTATAGTTTATTAGTTTTAACAAAACCTAAAATTTTATGGATGGTTCAATACTTGTTATGTTAATTTAATTGAATTAGGAAGTAATGATTCTTCCAATTGGAGCAAAGAGGTTTTAAGAGACGATGCAAATGGGCTCTGAGACATCATCGCTTAAAGATGCCTTTCTTTCACCTACTTTGTCACTATTAGTCCAACTACTAGATCAAAGTTGAATTGTGCATGCAGCAGCTAATTTCAATAAAGTAGTAACAAGCATGAGAGTATGACATGAATAATGTTAATGGAACATGTCCACTTATAATGATCCTTATATATGTTGTGGTGGTATATTCACTGGGATGTTTCATACTGGAAAAATAGATTAAAGTTGAAGTATACATACTATAGAAGAATAACTAGGATGTATATATATTATAGGTTAGATTGTGACGCCATCAAGATGTGCTTAAAATTAGTGTAGTTGTTTTGTAGAGTTTGAAGCATGTGCACCTCATGTTAGATAAAAGATAAATAAATCCATAAGGAAGAAGTTTGTGTTGTAAGACTAAGTGTCCCCTCTCATATTAAGCTAGTGATAAGGATTTATTTGATACCTTTTTAAGGGGTCATTTAAGCCTAAAATTGTGTTAATATGATCAAATATTGCCTCAAATCGTTTCTTATAGCATTTTAGGCACTTGGGACGCGAATTCTGGAATTTGGAGCTTTTTGGACGTTTTTGTCAAAAAAGTGAAAAAAACAACAAAGTCGTGAAAAAACTGTCAGGAAAAGACACCTGACAGCGTCACGTTATAATCTGTGACGCCGTCACTTGGTAACTTGGAGCTTGGGAAAATCAACAAACGACGCTTCAGAGAACTTTGGAGATTTTACACATGACGGTGCAGGTGTAATTGGAAGAAGGGTGTCTCGTGTTAAGTTTATCAGAGACGGATCAGAAAGGTCAAAGAAGGACGGCGTTAGAAGATAAAGAGCGACGGCATCAGAATGGCGACTTGCACAGAAAGAAAACCTAATTACGGGCGTCAAGATCCATAACCTGACGCCATCAGCTTTGTAAATCTATATATAGTTTTTGATTTTCCATTCATTAGTGTCACACTTTGGAGACCTAAACCCTAGACGAATTTTGCAGCTTTTGTAAGGCTTTTACAACCTCTTTTCTTCCATGTTCAATCGAAGTTAAGTATTTTTTTAATCATTTAATATGTCTATGTGTTGTTTGATTACATGTTTATCTTCTCTTCTCTTTAACATGCTAGCTTAATTTGCTTAGTATTTGCTTAGATTTAATGAAACCTAGCTATTGATTATTGTTGCGTTGTCTATTGTTTAGTTGATTTATTCACGTTAGGCTAAGAAAACTGGCTGGCATCCTTTGTGTAACTAGCTTCAACGTCTTAGAAAACGTAACCATATGTGCAATATCGGTTTTTCTCTTTGTATTTAATGCATGAGTTGATATTGATGTAATACTCTGTAAAATCTCAGGTCATTTATTAATGCTAATTATCGCTACTATTCTAATCTAAGCCATTTTTGCGGACTAATTTGAAATTTTTATATGAGACACCGTTTGTGTGACACCGTATGTTTGACACCCGATTACTTGGTCACCCTATGTTTGTCACCTGGTATCACCCGAAGTCACTCTTGGATGTCACCCAATGAGGTTAACACCGGTAACTCCCACTTGCGACCTAACACCTTGAGATGACACCGATATATTATTATTATTATATATATATATATATTTATATATATAAATTATTACGAGACTAATATCACACTAAGTGTATATATAAGTATATATACCTAGGAACGACACCGTCTATATTTTCATGGACTACACGAACCGACATCGACACCGACACCAAAATTAAAATTTTGAGAACTCAACTCACCGACACTATAATATTTCATGATGGGCCGTGTACCACTTTTGGCCCAAGATCCATTTTCTTCCTTTGCTCGCTGCTGGGCCGAAACACACCATAAGCCCAAAGCCATATTTATTTCGTTTGGGCCAAGTTTTCACAAGCCCGTAGGGCTATTATGTTTTCTCTCTTTGCATGCTACTCAACGAGCACAGCTCGTGCACCACCCAAGTATTATTACACACGTTTTCTTTCCTTGGTTCCCTACATCCTCGACACCAAGCACACTATCCCTTTGACTTTGTTTCATGCGTGAGGATGCAACCAAACTAGACAATGAGCCACCCTTGTAGCCGTCGAACCTTTGGGTATTCACCATACACGGTAAGTTTACTATACCCATTAGATTACATGTTTCTTTGACCACTAACACAACTTAAACAAATACACCTAGTACACAAGCATGCTTCTAATCTTTGTACTAAACCATTTTAAAATGGATCATAGCTTCTAAACTCTTACAAGTTGATTTGACAACACCCTTGGCACTAGAAAACTTTGTCCCAAGATTGAACAACCATTCGAATTGTGTAGTATGATATGGAGACCATTCGAACCACCTTTGGTACCCTATATAAAGCCATATTAAATGCATTTTATCTCACACTTCCAAGTTTCACAAGAATCTCATATCACAAACACTCTTTTCTTTCTTCCTTTGCTTACTAACGAGAGGGTCGGGCACATAAGTAAGGTTTTGGGTTAAGAACTACTTGGGTAACTATTTTTTGGATCGAGGGAAACAACACGAAGGGGGTATAGCATTTGTTGATTCTCATTGTCTCGTATCACTTGGACTCTCCACCATTTTTGGTGTTGTAAGTTATCGTACCTATTTCATTTCCTACTCTACTACATTCATGCATATCACGTTTATTTCACACAAGGCACATTACGTTAAAGTTATCTAAATTACACTCGTTACACTAGTAACTATATTTATATGTACATGCCTCGAAACCTCTAGGAATGGGCTCACCATTTCATTTTTACGCGTACAACATACATATATTTTTCGACATTCTAATTCTTCGACTCACGCATAACTAAACCAACGTCACATGCAAACTATACTCAATCTTATACTGTGAAAACTAGACCAAAACCAAATCCTAGTCGAGTACTATTTTTAAACAAATCAAACGCCACTTGGGCCTAGAATGGGCTAACGAGCCCATTTGGATTTTCAAAAGAGAATTTTCGGTTTTGAAATTGAGAAATAGCGAGTGTGTAAAAACTGATTTTAGGATTTTTATAAGTTATAATTACTACTTTTATTGTACCAAAAAGTTTGTTTTTCAAAAACATAACTACGGACCATTTTTGCAAAGTCTCGCGTTAAGGGACTAAAACTGTCAAAACCACCAAACTTTCGAATTAAATATAACATAATCGATTTCTAATAAAATTGAAGGGTAGAAACTGTAATTTTCAAGAGCTCAAGGTATAAAGTGTAAAAAGTACTAAAAAGGACTAAAATATAATTATTTTGACCAAGGGGTAAAAAGTGTAACTTTTCTTAAAGACAAGGGCCAAGTTTGACAAAGAAACTTTACTAATTATTTTACATAATTAAATTTTGTATATGAATATATATATACTTTGTAGTTTTAAAATAAATATGTATATCTACTAAAAATATTTAATCATAAATATTTTTATTAATGTTATTATTTTCACAAATAAATTAATATTTAATGATCACCGTTTCGAATCAACGTTACAAGTAACTACGTAAAGATATTTTGGAATATATATTAAGACACCCGAATCAATATCACCGTACTCGTGACATACCACATGTCAATTACGAATCAAATCTAAGACACCGATGACTATATATTTATAGGTCGCAAGTCGGAGGAATTTCATTGCTAGTCGTAGCAGTACACCGTCATCTTTGAGCACCGTTGTGATTCACCCGCACCTGTCAGGTGAGTTCATGGTCCCACATTTTAATTATTTTTAAACCCCGTGGGAAGATACATGCTATAAACCGAACACAAGTATTTTCTGTATGCTATTACTACCTGATATTGCCTAAGTTGACACCTGTACTACAAGTCCCTCATATCACGAACCTTAATCACTTGCGAGTGAGCGCGAATATAGCTAATAGATTTTTTGGAACGGCAGCCCATCTCTGTCAAAGTGATTATTTGGCAGGAGGTGTGCTATATTCGAAGTAACATGGAAACCGAGTACATTTCCATCACCGAGGGCCCCTTGTTATTTACACCCATGTGGTGTAGGTAATTTTTATCTTTATGATATTTCGATACTATGTTAAGGCTTGAGCTTCGTGAGGTTTAGGAGCAATATTTCACCAGTTTAGTCAAGACCTGTCTATCTTGGCTTGTTTATTTTAAATGCTTGACTTGTGTTCACACTATTACAATTTAAACTACTATGGATTCACTCAACATTTGTGTTGACTTTTTAGCATGTTTATCTCAGGAAACTAGCAGGCATGGTGGCACGGAGCTGGCAGAAAAGGGCATAGGACCTCCCTTTTATTTTGAATAATAATATCATTCTTTTCAAACTCATAACTTATTTTGCGAAACGATTAACATTTGGAAAATGTTTGTAACTCTGACTACTTGAGTTTTCATGGAATGATATTGACTATCTTTTGAATTGTTTTCTATGAGTATGATTGTGTACTAAACTGTAATGACCCCGATTAGACTTCCGCTGCTTATCAAATTTTCAGGGTGTTACAGATTGGCATCAGAGCCATGGTTATAGAGAACCAAATGATTTTTCAAAACATTGGACTATAACCTCACCAGATTTCTAAACAAACTATTTATCACCGAAGTGCCCTCCGTGCCAACGCTTGCCAACATCATGTTTTAAGGTTTGATTTTTAGCACCCATTGCACTAAGTTCACTATGACATCATGATCACTGTGCATGTAGCATTATGTAGACTAAATGACTTATATTACTATTATTTTGGGATATTACAGTACCATGTCGCCCCCGATTATTATCTTGTCTGACAGTGACGACGTTATGCCGGCATCATCCACCTATCCTATCATTGACTTATCTGACTATGACACCCAGGACACCCGAGACACCCATGATTCTGACCATGACACCCTACCTGTATCACCTGTCATTCCATCTCCTGTTCCATCTGGAGACCCATCTGCTGAGACTGAGCCCTTCGAGGAGGGTGAGGTTGCTTCGACACCCATTGATTCTTTTGCTATGTAGCCACTTTTTCGTCCTGTCTATGGACCTATGACACACGACCAGTACATGTATGATCAGTATCTCATGTCTCAGCAGTTTCTTGTGGCTGATGACCGTCCTACACCACCTGCTAGTCACCATTCCAGTTCAGATGCTGATGACGAGTCTTCTAACTCCGATACTTCTGACACTGCTGCTTATATCCCACCACCATCCCCGCCTGCACCGATTCGTCGGCGCACGCGAGTGAGGATTCTTGAGCCCTTTGAGCCTGAGCCTTTCGGAGAGTTGTTTCGATATCATGAGGGAGACTTTACCCGCAAATTCACGGCTCGGAAACGAGTCTGTATTTTGCCTGCTTCTACTGTTACACCACCAGTACCTACATCTGTACCATCACCCACACCTGTGTCTGCGCCAGAGCTGACACCTGTGGCATCACCAGCACCTTCACCATCTCGATCACCATCACCTGTTTCGTCACCTATTCCATCACCATCACCTGTTCCTACTGAGACCCCTACCTCACCCGGCATTCATAGATTGGTTGATGCCCGCCGATGGTCGTTTTTGATATAGTGCATTCGCCGATGGAGGTTTATTGAGGGATCACCTAGGGCTGCTGAGCTTGGAGAGAGTTCTTCAGCGGTGTTACCGGTTACTGGAGAGCCGATACATCATACTATCCCTCTATTGGCTGCTAGGTTAGTTAGACATGAGGATCGTCTTGATGAGCTGTTGGGCGTTATTGAGGAGATATCCTTGGAGAGGATTGAGGGTATGCAGGAGGAGGTCCAGAGCCTCGTAGTATATAGGACAACTCTAGAGATGGTATTTGAGATGATGGGGATAGAGATTGAGGAGGCACAGGCTACCATCACTGAGTTCGGTCACCAACTAGATGTTCAGAGGCATGAGATGAAGGATTTGAGAGAGATAGCGATCATCACGCAGCAGATGCTGGAGCATCATTCACAGGAGTTGGCCGCATCTAGTGCTACCATTCACGCTCTTTCAGCCATGATTGAGGAGATTCAGGCCCGTGAGAGATCCAGAGATTTAGAGATGTTGGAGATGATCAGGATCATCAGAGAGCTAGAGAGGAGATCAGGAGGCGCACCTGGACCATCATAGATCTATGACATATCACTACATTCAGGGACATCTTAACTTGCCACCTGTGGCATTAATAATGTTGTATCTTGTTGTTTTGTAACAATGAATTCAAATTATTGAAACTTTATGTTGGTTATGATTGTACTGTATTGATATTGATTTATGATGATTCAATTGTTTGATCTTATATTATGCTCCCATATTGAGATTCATTATAATTTCCATGTGTGTTGTTACATGTCGTGATGATTATTTATGAATGATGTGGTTTATGTTGATGGTGTGATTGTGTTGTATTTTGTGATGATCTCGACTATTATGAGCTTGGTTATATTATTGATCGATGTTTGGAATTCTTACTTATACACTTGCGATTTTATAGAGACATGGCCCCTAGGAAAACCGCTACTGCTACCTCGTCACCCACTATGACCCAGGCAGCTATCAGAAAGTTGGTCGCCGAAAGTGTTGCTGCAGCTTTAGAAGAGCAGGCTGCCGCAATGGCACGAACTAGTAGCAATAACCGAGTCACTGTTGAAAGCTAGTCCGCTGCGACTCGGAAGTGCATCTATAAGGACTTCATTTCTTGTAAACCATCCCACTTCAAAGGCACTGAAGGAGTAACAGAACTTGCTAGATGGTTTGAGCGAACTGAGACTGTGTTTGTGAGGAGCGGTTGTGCCGCCGAAAACCGAGTCTCGTTTGCTACTGGAACATTGTTGGAAGATGCGTTGTCTTGGTGGAACGCAACTGCTCAGAAGATAGGTGTGGAGGAGGCCTATCAGATCACCTAGGCTGACTTCAAGGAAAAGATGTTGAAGAAGTTCTGTCCAAGAGGAGTAGTTAAGAAACTATAAGATGAGTTTCACCTATTGGTCGTAAAAGGGAGTGACCTCAGGGCTTATGATAGGAGATTTCAGGAACTTGCCACACTTTGCCCTTCAAAGGTTCCCGATTTGGAGAAGTTGTTGGAAAAGTACATTGAGGGACTACCCAGGAGCATTGAGGGAAACGTCACCTCGTCAAAGCCTCAATCTTTGGAAGAAGCAATGACTATTGCCCAAAGACTGCTAGACCGGGAGATTAAGCGTAACTCTGCTCAGGGAAACAACGATCACAAAAGGAAGTTTGATGATCGGAAGACAAACAACAACAACAACAACAACAACAACAACCGTAACCCCAACCGTAACTACCACCATGATAGAAACATCCACTACAACCAACAGAACTGACGACAGGAAGGTGTCAGAGCTTATGTTGCCGCGCCAGTTAATAATGCTGGGTATGCTGGACCTGCCCCATTTTGTGACAAGTGTAAGATGCACCACACTGGGCCCTGTTATGCTAAGTGTGGGAAATGTTCAAGGGTTGGTCATAAGACACAAGATTGCAAGGCTACAGGAGCTAACTTGCAACCCGTGGCTGTAGTATGCCATGCTTGTGGGGAGAAAGGACACTACAGGTGTCAGTGCCCAAACAAGGACAACAATGCACGTGGGAGAGCATACGTGCTGGGAGATGGAAATGTCCAGCAAGATCCGAAAGTAGTCACGGGTACGTTCTATCTAAACAACCGCCTCATTAAAGTTTTATTCGATTCCGGAGCTGATCAAAGTTTCGTATCTATTTCTCTTGCACCCCTACTTAATATTACACCGACCAAACTAGACACCACATATGAGATTGAACTAGCCGATGGAAAGCTAGTGAGCACTAACACTATACTCCGGGGTTGCACCCTGCGACTATTAGACACCCTATTCGTCATTGACCTTATGCCTATTAGACTTGGTAGTTTCGACGTCGTCATAGGAATAGATTGGCTATCCAAGAACTGCGCTAAAATCATTTGTGACGAAAAGGTCGTTCACATTCCCCTGAATAACGAAACCCTGATTGTTCGAGGCGAGCAAAGTAAAACACGTCTAAGCATCGTTTCTTGCGTCAAAGTTGTGAAGTACATCGAACGAGGATGTCAGGTCCTTTTAGCTCAAGTCACCGAGAAGAAGTCGGAGGATAAGCGACTTCAGGATGTGCCAGTAGTCAGGGACTTTCCCAAAGTCTTCCCTGAGGACTTGCCTGGCCTTCCGCCAACACGACAAGTGGAATTTCAAATCGACTTGGTGCCAGGAGCCGCACCCATAGCACGAGCACCCTATAGGCTAGCACCATCTGAAATGAAGGAGTTATCTGAGCAATTGTAGGAACTATCAGATAAAGGATTTATACGCCCTAGTTTGTCACCGTGGGGAGCACCTGTGTTGTTTGTGAAGAAGAAGGATGGAACCTTCAGGATGTGTATCGATTATCGTGAGTTGAACAAACTTACGGTGAAGAATCGATATCCGTTGCCAAGGATTGACGATCTGTTTGATCAGCTACAAGGATCGAGTGTTTACTCGAAGATTGATTTGAGGTCAGGTTATCACCAACTGAGAGTTAGGGAAGAGGATATCCCGAAGACGGCTTTCAGGACAAGATACGGCCACTACGAGTTCTAAGTAATGCCATTCGGTCTAACAAATGCACCCGCTGTATTTATGGACTTAATGAACCGAGTGTGCAAACCCTATTTGGACAAGTTTGTGATTGTATTCATCGATGATGTCCTTATCTATTCACATAGTAAGGAAGAGCACGCAGAACATTTAAAGGTTATACTAACACTGCTCAGAGAAGAGAAATTATACGCCAAATTTTCCAAGTGTGATTTTTGGATTGAGAAGGTACAATTTCTTGGGCATGTTATTGACAGTAAAGGTATTCATGTTGATCCCGCCAAGATCAAAGCTGTTAAAAATTGGGTGTCGCCTACGAGTCCTACCGAGATACGCCAATTTTTAGGTCTTGTCAGATACTATCGGAGATTTATTGAAGGTTTTTCAAGGATTGCTAAGCCTTTGACCGAGTTAACCAAGAAGAAGAAGAAGTTTGACTAGGGAGAAGAGCAAGAATCGGCATTTCAATTTTTGAAGAAGAAGCTTTGTGAAGCACCGATATTAGCACTACCCGAAGGAAGTGAGGACTTCGTGGTATATTGCGATGCATCAATCCAAGGTTTGGGTGCCGTATTGATGCAAAGATTTAAAGTAATCGCTTACGCTTCTAGACAACTTAAACCCCACGAGGAAAACTATACTACTCACGATCTAGAATTAGGAGCAGTAGTATTCGCTCTTAAGATCTGGAGACACTACCTATATGGAACCAAGTGTACGGTTTTCACCGATCACAAAAGTCTTCAGCACATTTTAGATCAAAAGGAGTTGAACATGAGACAACGTCGATGGCTAGAGTTATTAAGTGACTATGATTGAGAAGTTCGTTATCACCTGGGGAGGGCAAATGTTATAGCAGATGCCTTGAGTCGAAAGGAACGACTTAGACCCCTTAGAGTTAGGTCATTGGGAATGACAATTATATCACCACTTCCGTCTCAAATTCTTGAAGTTCAAGCTGAGGCCCTTAAGGAAGAGAATAGACCGCACGAGAAGATTTATGGCATGCCAGAAAGCACGAATGGATTTGTCAAGAAGACAGATGGAAGGCTGTGTTTCAAGGACAGAAGTTGGATTCCATTGTATGGAGGAATACGAGACCTCATCATGCACGAGTCTCATAAGTCTAAATATTCCATTCATCCTGGTTCGGACAAAATGTATCACGATCTTAAGAAGTTGTATTGGTGGCCAAACATGAAAGCTGACATTGCAGAGTATGTCGGTAAATGTTTGACCTGCTCAAGAGTAAAGGCTGAGCATCAGAAACCATCCGATCTTTTGATTCAACCAGAGCTACCAATGTGGAAATGGGAAAGGATTACAATGGACTTCATTACGAAATTACCCAAGACATCGAGTGGGTTTGACACTATTTGGGTCATTATCGATCGTCTCACGAAGTCAGCGCACTTCTTACCAATCAAAGAGACTGATGATATGGACGTTCTTGCACGTTTATACTTGAAGGAGATAGTTTCCCGGCATGGAGTGCTGATTTCTATTATCTCCGACCGAGACAGCCGTTTCACGTCTAACTTTTGGCAATCTTTACAAAAAGCCTTGGGAACTAAGTTAGACATGAGTACCGCTTACCATCCATAGACTGATGGTCAAAGCGAAAGGACTATTCAGACCCTAGAGGACATGCTTAGGGCATGTGTGATTGATTTTGGAAAAGGTTGGGATAAGCACCTACCGTTAGTAGAATTCTCATATAACAACAGTTATCTTGCAAGTATTAAGGCCGCACCGTTTGAAGCACTTTGTAGAAGAAAGTGTCGATCACCAGTTTGTTGGGCTGAGATTGGAGATGTACAACTCTCAGGTCCCGAGTTAATTCTTGAAACCACCGAGAAAATAGTAAAGATTAGGCAACGATTACAAGCCGCCAGGGATCGGCAAAAGAGCTATGCCGATGTGAGAAGGAAACCAATGGAGTTTCAAGTTGGAGACAAGGTCATGCTAAAGGTATCACCTTGGAAAGGAATGATTAGGTTTGAAAAACGTGGAAAGCTAAACCCAAGATATGTTGGACCCTTCGAGATCATTGAAAGGATCGGTCCTGTGGCATACAAACTTGAACTCCCTGAGGAGCTCAGTAGAGTACACAACACCTTCCACGTGTCAATTTTGAAAAAGTGTTTATCGGATGAAACCCTTGTGATTCTGTTGAAAGAGATCAGAATTGACGATAAGTTAAACTTTGTTGAGGAACCCGTCGAAATTATGGATCGGGAGGTCAAACGACTTAAGCATAGTCGCATTCCCATTGTTAAGGTCAGATGGAACTCTAAGAGAGGACCCGAGTTCACTTGGGAGCGCGAGGATCAAATTCGTGCCAAATACCCACAACTATTCGACAAGACAACCCCAAGCACCGATTCAACTCTGGATTCCGGGACGAATCCAATCTAACGGGTGGGTACTGTAGTACTCCGTAAAATCCCAGGTCATTTATTAATGCTAATTATCGATACTATTCTAATCTAAGCCATTTTTGCGGACTAATTTGAAATTTTTGTATGAGACACCATTTATTTGACACCCGATTACTTGGTCACCCTATGTTTGTCACCTGGTATCACCCGAAGTTACTCTTGGATGTCACCCAATGAGGTTAACACCGGTAACTCCCACATGCGACCTGACACCTTGAGATGACACCGATATATATATATATATATATATATATATATATATATATATATATATATATAAATTATTACGAGACTAATATCACACTAACTGTATATATAAGTATATATACCTAGGAACAACACCGTCTATATTTTCATGGACTACAAGAACCGACACCGACACCAAAACTAAAATTTCGAGAACTCAAGTCACCGACACTATAATATTTCATGATGGGCCGTGTACCACTTTTGGCCCCAGATCCATTTTCTTCCTTTGCTCGCTGCTGGGCCGAAACACACCATAAGCCCAAAGCCATATTTATTTCGTTTGGGCCAAGTTTTCACAAGCCCGTAGGGGTATTATGTTTTCTCTCTTTGCATGCTACTCAACGAGCACAACTCGTGCACCACCTAAGTATTATTACACACGTTTTCTTTCCTTGGTTCCCTACATCCTCGACACCAAGCACACTATCCCTTTGACTTTGTTTCATGCGTGAGGATGCAACCAAACTAGACAATGAGCCACCCTTGTAGCCGTTGAACCTTTGGGTATTCTCCATACACGGTGAGTTTACTATACCCATTAGATTACATGTTTCTTTGACCACTAACACAACTTAAACAAATACACCTAGTACACAAGCATGCTTCTAATCTTTCTACTAAACCATTTTAAAATGGATCATAGCTTCTAAACTCTTACAAGTCGATTCTACTTTTATTGTACCAAAAAGTTTGTTTTTCAAAAACATAACTACGGACCATTTTTGCAAAGTCTCGCGTTAAGGGACTAAAACTGTCAAAACCACCAAACTTTCGGACTAAATATAACATAATCGATTTCTAATAAAATTGAAGGGTAGAAACTATAATTTTCAAGAGCTCAAGGTATAAAGTGTAAAAAGTACTAAAAAGGACTAAAATATAATTATTTTGACCAAAGGGTAAAAAGTGTAACTTTTCTTAAAGACAAGAGCCAAGTTTGACAAAGAAACTTTACTAATTATTTTACATAATTAAATTTTGTATATGAATATATATATATATATATATATATATATATATATATATATATATATATATATATATATATATATATATATATATATATATATATACTTTGTAGTTTTAAAATAAATATGTATATCTACTAAAAATATTTAATCATACATGTTTTTATTGACGTTATTATTTTCACAAATAAATTAACATTTAATGATCACCGTTTCGAATCAACGTTACAAGTAACTACGTAAAGATATTTTGGAATATATATTAAGACACCCGAATCAATATCACCGTACTCGTGACATATCACATGTCAATTACGAATCAAATCTAAGACACCGATGACTATATATTTATAGGTCGCAAGTCGGAGGAATTTCATTGCTAGTCGTAGCAGTACACCGTCACCTTTGAGCACCGTTGTGATTCACCCGCACCTGTCAGGTGAGTTCATGGTCCCACATTTTAATTATTTTTAAACCCCGTGGGGAGATACATTGTAACAACCGTGGTTTTGGCAGGTCAGTTTGACTGATAGTCTTGACTCGGTTGATGTTTGTTTGGTGTATTTTAGGTGTTGAAGTGATATAAGTGTGATATAGGTGAGTTTTAGCACAAAATCCCTTTGCGTAAATGGTTTTTATTGTGATTTGGAGAGTTTGGAATTTGGGAAAGTTCATTTTGATCACCTTTGTGGTGTAGAAATGACTTGTGTAGTTTTGGTATTTTTGTGTTTTTGTGTTTTTGCGTAACGAGGCTTCGTTCAAGTAATTGAGCGTTAGTAAGTTACGTGGGATTTGTTTTTATGAGTTATGTTTCAAAAGAGTGTGGAATTCTATTTTTGGAAACTTTATTTTTAAAAATGATATTTTTCCGGTTTGTCGTAAAACTGAGGTTTATCGCGTAAGACGTTAGGATTAGCTACGGGTATTTATAAAATATGAAAAGTATGAGGTTTTGAGTGTAATAAATTAATTTAATAAAAAATATATAAAATATATATATTTGGTATAAAAAAAATAGGCTAGGAAAAAAAAAGGGAAAAGGAAACCAAATTTGAGTCCAAATATGACTCTTAGGCCCAAGGAATCCTAGTTCAACCCAAACAAGCCCAACCCCTACCCATATAAACATAACAAACGACCCATACCCCTCTTTTCCTGCAATTTGAAGTCGACACAAGGAGGAAACAAGAAGGAAAAATTAGGGTTTATAGTTTTGAGGCTTAAATCAAGAATCAAGGTAAAATCTTTAAACCCTATGTTCAATTGTTTGATTAATTATTGGAATTCATTTAATATTAATTATGATGGATCTAGGGTTTGTAAACTTCTGTAAATTATTGAAGTAAAACATGTTAGGATGATTAGATGTTAATATTATGAGTAATGGTTAAGGGAATTGTGTGTTAAACGCGTTAGATTATGTGTTAGGGTTTGGACAGATTTGTAAGGCTGTAAAGATGTGAATGTATATAACAGATGGTGATGAGTTAAGTCATGAATTTTAAGTCTAAATTGAAGTATAATGAAAGAGCTTTCCAAAAAGTCCATCCACGATCAATTTTGAGGTCGGGAAGTCGGTCTTTTGATTTTTCTTTGATAAGGTGTCAAAGCTGTAAAACCGGGACAGATTTTGGGTAAAAGTTTGAGGGTGACATGTGGTTGTAAAAGTGGTATTTTGACTTGGTCTTCTGGAATAGTTAAGTTTTAGGTTATATTAGACTACCACGAAGAGGATTCACGATAAAAACTTGTGGAAGTAATTATTAAAAATCAAAACTTTTTGGTGTGCGTTCAGATCCGAATTTGAGTAGTTGTCAAGTTTGAATTTCTTGTGAGTACTTGTGTGTGTTATTGATCCATGGCCTTCTGGGATTAGCTTCTATGCTTATGAGATACTATGGTAAATTTTTGGTGTGAGTTGTTGAGCTTTATTTGTCGTGATTTCATGTGAGTGAATATACTCAAAAATTCTGTGTTTTCTGAGTTTTAGAGTGCAAGGGATTTAGTGAGTATTAAGCTATGGTAGTGGTTAGTGTGGTGTCTAGAAGATCCATGGTGGGTCATATGAGTCTTATACATCCATCATATGTGTATTACATGGGTTGTAGCTTTTAGCTTGACCTTGTGTAATGTGGATTATTTTTGTGTGCTATAGATTGTGAGTTATTTTGTGAAAGCTGCGGAGTTTAAGGTAAGTTCATATTCCCATATTTTTACTTTGTTTTAAACTTGGGATGGGAATGATGCTTGTCTTAAATGTTTTGATTTACTGTTATTATGTGTTTGCTATTAAAGAGCTTGGACTTATAATGTTATCGTATGCATGCTATGTGTGATTATTTGCTTGTGTGGTCCAATTGGGGGGGAGTATCCAATTGGTGAGTAATACTCCTACTATTACCAGATTATGTGGATTGGATAATGTGATGATAATGCTGTGTGGTCCCATTGGGGGGGAGTATCCAATTGGAGAGTAATACTCCTACTCGTTACTAGTTTATGGGATCCAATTAGGAGGATGCTTATCCTGTTGCTTGCGCATGCGACCTAATTGATGATATGTTTGATGGGATCCAATTAGGAGGATGCTTATCCTGTTGCTCGCGCATGCGACCTAATTGATGATTATGGGGTCGGAGGACACGAGCCGTCCTAATGGTTGCCTTATGAGTGTTGTTGCCTTTATGTGTGATTAATGACTTGCAAATGCATGTAGCTATATGATAACTATATTTATTCGTCCAGCTATATTTTGTAATCACAGTGAATTTGGTTGCCTTGTGTGTTGAGTCTCAAACCTATGAATTTCACCAACATTATGTTGACGTTTTAAGCATCATTTTCAGGTGAGCTTTCTAAGGATAAGATAGAAGGATGTGGATAGACGAGACCTAGTTGCATTGGAAGTGATTTATCCTATATGTTTGGATTTAGGTTTTGTTTTGGTTATTTTATTTTGGGGTATTATTACAACACTTTGTGTTTGTACATTGTTCTATTTATGTGCATGTAGTTGTTCTCTATGTAGACACCAGGTGTTGTGATGATATCCATGAAGTTACACCCGCGCGTTTCCGCCGTGGCGGGGTATGACAGATTGGTATCAGAGCCTTGGTTATAGAGAATTAGGTGGTTGAACCTAGACTATAACTTAGGAGTCCCTCATATAGTTGCATTTAGGATTTATGTATGAGTATAGTAATTTTATATGTCTATTTTCCTATATTTATGAGATGTTTTATTGAGTTTCGGACGTCTATTTTATCCCCTATACGTAGTACTACATATAACGACTTTATTATATCGTCTTTCGCGCGTAAGATGCTTCGTTGGACAACCGTTGTCACTATCGGATGCGAGAGAAGTGGTTGGATGAAGCGGATTAACCGCAGAATTTGAGTTCTCACTAGCATGTATCCATGTTCGAACAAGGAGAGGACGTTTTTGGGAAACGTTGGTGGAGAAGAAGTGGGGAGGTTTGGAACCACGGTGACTTCTAGAGATTGAGCCATTACCAAATACCCTTGGTAGTGTCCTCACTTCACATAGGAAGGAGATGTGGTTTAGTCTAAACCTCGTGATTTGTATGCGCTTGTGAATCATGTGGAATTGGAAGAAAAGAATAGAGATGGTTTTGCATGTTGTCGACTACCTCAACATGTAGGAAACATGAATAGGTGGTTGAGTAAAGATGAAAGGGAGTTAGGATGGAATGGTGTGGATTCGGATCTAGAGTCCACAGCGAGTAGTAAGTTGAATTGATCTGAGTGGGGAGATAAGTGCGAGAGTGGAGTTGAGCCATTGTGCGACGTCTTTTGTTTTGTGTTATGTTTTGGAATTCGTATATTGTCTTTTGCCGTCTGGAGCCATGTTGGAGCGTGATTACTCTTGGATATTGGATCGACCTTATCCAAGTGATTTTGATTATAGAGTTTACGTGATCGTTGGAATTGTTCCATGCGAGATGATTGTTTGCGACGTCTTTTGTTTTTGTTTGCATGATTGTTTGCATGATGTGTTGTCATAGGAGGGAGTACACCTATGAAAGGGGGCATAGATAATTATGGTGGCCAACATAATTATACATGCATCACAACACAAGTGGACTTGCAAGTATGATAGCATGGATTGCATGGTGTATTAGGTGCTATGTGGTATATGTGCGTTATCATTGAGATGTGTGGTTTTGGAAGTAAGTATGCGTGTGGAATAGGCTTATAACTATGGTCGCGAACATAATTATAAAGCTATCACACACGTGGACTTGTGACCATTATTGCATTGATTGATGGTTGTTGTTATATGTTGTGGTAGATGGTATGTGATATTGTGATTGGTGATGACTGTATGGTTAGAGAAGTATTCTCTTAACCGGTTGAGCAGTCGTTATATGTTGGGGTGTGTAGGTGGTGAGATTCCATCCTACCTATCATATGTTGATACCTCAATTATCGGTGGGTACTTATGTTGTGGTATTTAAGTTGATTCGTTTGCTAGCACTCCGTTTGTGTACCTAATTCTTTGGTTGGCATTCTTATTCGTACCATGATGGTACAGATGCCATATTCTTTCTATTCGACGTCGTGATAGGTGTTGGGAAATCGAATTCGTTTTTGTTGGATACTGGTTCGTTTCTTTGATTATTCCATACATTCATTCCTCGGATGAATGTTATGCTATTCTTTAAGTATTGTTGGTTCGTGACGAGTTGGTGTGGATATTTGATTCCTCATTTACACACACCAATTGAATTTCATGACATGTTTTGTGACTGGTTAGTATCGGTGTTTTTCTATGATCTTGGTTTGATCGTTGTACGAATGAGTCTGTAAGTTCATCGTTTGGTTCGCAATGTATTTGTGTGAGTGTTCACTGGTATGAGTTCGTTTGAGGATTATTTTGGTTACGGAATTCTTCAATGTCTTTCGCGTTCGATTAAGAGGTGGTGTTAGAGTCTTTATGGTATTTTACAAAATTGTTTTGGGTATTTCAAGGTCGTTTGATGGAAACTAATATTTTTATGGGAAATGAAGGGTGAAAAAAAATGGTTATGTTAATGTCTTACATAAAATGGTTTATATATATTTCATAAAAAATGTATAAGTTTAAGATATGTCTTGTGAAAAACGGTGTTCATTTGTTTTGAGAAGGTCGAGTACGGGAATAAGAACTGTCTATGGTTCTCATTTACCAAACTTGTTGTGTATTTGGTTCATCAAGTGTTTCTTTGTTGAGGAACGCTTCTGGATGTTTTATTGGTACGTGTATTTTATATTTTCTTTGTATGGGTTTTTATGAACATTTTATCCGTATCTATTTTTTTTTATTGGGGGAAAATTTCTCATTGTGTTTTTCTAGCTTTGATTTTGATGTTCGTTACTTCGTTGGTCGGTAATTCGTACCCCTTTTTTAGTTCGTTGATATACGTTTTAGTTCGACCGGTTTCATGGTTCACATCGTTTACTTAGGATAGATTGTCGTTTTGATTATCAATTTGTTCGTTGAAGAAGAAGAGGATTTTTGCCAAGTGTCCAAGTGAGAGGTTTAGCTTCAAGATGTACGTTCTTCAGATTGCATGGGCATCGCGGAGGTAGAAGATCCATAAGAGGAACTATGTGATGCATGACTTAGAGTTTGGGAGTAGAACTTGGAGATGATGTTGGTATGGAGCAGGAAGTGTTATCTACACAGATCATAAGAATCTTTAGCATATATTTGCCGAGAGGTTAATATATGTAGAAGAGAAGTTGGGTGTGGAATTTCTCAGTGACTACGATTGTCTGACTCACCACTGTCAAGGAAGGGCGGACATCGTGGTAAGAGCGCTGAGCAGGAGTGAACGAGTGAAACTTGGATGTTTGTGAGCAATGATTATGATAATTCAGATCGGAGTTGAGAAGATGATACTGACAGCCTAGATAGAGAGGTTCAAGGATGAGAACAGGTAAGAAGAATGATTACTTGGTTTAGACCAGTAAATGGAGAGGAACGAAGATGGAGGAGTGTACTTTGCGGACCGCTAATGATTTCGTGGAGAGGAAGCTTAAGGATATCGATCATGCAAGGTATAAGATACATCCAAGAATGGATAAGACGTATTATTACCTTAGCAAGTGGTTGATACGCTTGAAGGTGAGTGTTGATGTCAATGATTATTATGGTGATGCAACAGTCAGAGATACTTGGAGATTTTGTTGAGAAGGAATTGGTGAGACATTTCACTTGATGAGTTGGTAGAGAGACGTGAAGTGTCGCGTCAATCAGCTTATATCATGATGAAATACTTACTCCGCGATTGTGGTAAATGTTTTATGGAGCCTTGAGATAGCGTATGAAGATGAGTACGACTTATCGTTCTCTAATGAGTGAACTAAGTGAGCGTACAAATCAGACGATGGATGGTGAGCTGAGAGCATGGATGTGTTTGAGTTTGGAGGAAGCTGAGGTATGCATTTATCTTTAGCTGAGTTCTCCTATATCAACAATTATAATTCTAGTATTGAGTGAGTGTCGTGTGAAAAGTTGTATGGAAGGTAATGTAGATTACCTGTTTTATGGACAGAAGTTGGGATGAGCCAACTGATTGGTCCTGAACTAGAACGAGAGATTACGAATAAGGTTTTCTGTCTAAGGAAAGAATTAAGGTAGCAAGAGATCGCCAAAAGAGTTATGCGGATTATTTCTATAAGCCCTTAGAGGTTGGTGTTGGTAATATTGTGAGGTTAAAAGTATCTCCTTGGAAGGGTGTTGTGCGTTTCGGTAAGAAAGGCAAGCTAGCACCGATATACGTAAGACCGTTTGAGATTTATGGAAAGGATTGGATTTGAGACATATCGGTTGAATTTGCCTAAGGAGTGAAGTAGAGTGCATGATACGTTTCACGTATCTAATGGAAAGAAGTGGTTGGCGGATGCTAGTCTGCATGTGCTATTAGATGAATGTAAGGTTGACAAGACTCTTCGTTTTGTCGAGAAATCTGTTAAGAATATGGAATCGAGATGCTAAGAGTTTGAAGTGTAGTGAGATAACGTTGGTAAAGGTATGGTGGGATTCTAAGCGTGGTCCTGAGTTACTTGGGAACGTGAGGATCAGATGTAATTAATGTTTGTTTTGTGTGTATCCATTATATGTGGTGTTTCCTGCGGTTACCATTTGGATTTTCATTTGGTTCGAGAGTATCGTACCTACCTGTGAGAAGTTGTTTTGATCGTTGGTGTTATTGATCGGGGAGTGTATCTATTTGCGAGTATCGTTGGAGTGACGGAATGTTTTCTATTGTGTGAATTCGAGTATTTAGTCGGTTCACATTTTTGCGATTCTTTCTCTTTGATTTTATGGAGTGGTATTTTTCCGCTTAAAAATCCATAAATTTTCTTTTGCTGTTATGAGTGGTGACTCGTGTAGTTGAAATCTCGGGACGCGATTTCCCTAAGTGGGGGATGATGTAACAACCGTGGTTTTGGCAGGTCAGTTTGACTGATAGTCTTGACTTGGTTGATGTTTGTTTGGTGTATTTTAGGTGTTGAAGTGATATAAGTGTGATATAGGTGAGTTTTAGCACTAAATCCCTTTGCGTAAATGGTTTTTATTGTGATTTGGAGAGTTTGGAATTTGGAAAAGTTCATTTTGATCACCTTTGTGGTGTAGAAATGACTTGTGTAGTTTTGGTGTTTTTGTGTTTTTGCGTAACGAGGCTTCGTTCAAGTAATTGAGCGTTAGTAAGTTACGTGGGATTTGTTTTTATGAGTTATGTTTCAAAAGAGTGTGGAATTCTATTTTTGGAAACTTTATTTTTGAAAATGATATTTTTCCGGTTTGTCGTAAAACTGAGGTTTATCGCGTAAGACGTTAGGATTAGCTACGGGTATTTATAAAATATGAAAAGTATGAGGTTTTGAGTGTAATAAATTAATTTAATAAAAAAAATATAAAATATATATATTTGGTATAAAAAAAATCGGCTAGGAAAAAAAAAGGGAAAAGGAAGCCAAATTTGAGTCCAAATATGACTCTTAGGCCCAAGGAATCCTAGTTCAACCCAAACAAGCCCAACCCCTACCCATATAAACATAACAAACGACCCATACCCCTCTTTTCTTGCAATTTGAAGTCGACCCAAGGAGGAAACAAGAAGGAAAAATTAGGGTTTATAGTTTTGAGGCTAAAATCAAGAATCAAGGTAAAATCTTTAAACCATATGTTCAATTGTTTGATTAATTATTGGAATTCATGTAATATTAATTATGATGGATCAAGGGTTTGTAAACTTCTGTAAATTATTGAAGTAAAACATGTTAGGATGATTAGATGTTAATATTATGGGTAATGGTTAAGGGAATTGAGTGTTAAACGCGTTAGATTATGTGTTAGGGTTTGGACAGATTTGTAAGGCTGTAAAGATGTGAGTGTATATAAGAGATGGTTATGAGTTAAGTCACAAATTTTAAGTCTAAATTGAATTATAATGAAAGAGCTTTCCAAAAAGTCCAGCCACGCTCAATTTTGAGGTCGGGAAGTCGGTCTTTTGATTTTTCTTTGATAAGGTGTTAAAGCTGTCAAACCGGGACAGATTTTGGGTAAAAGTTTGAGGGTGACATGTGGTTGTAAAAGTGGTATTTTGACTTGGTCTTCTGGAATAGTTAAGTTTTAGGTTATATTAGACTACCACGAAGAGGATTCGCGATAAAAACTTGTGGAAGTAATTATTAAAAATCAAAACTTTTTGGTGTGCGTTCAGATCCGAATTTGAGTAGTTGTCAAGTTTGAATTTCTTGTGAGTACTTGTGTGTGTTATTGGTCCATGGCATTCTGGGATTAGCTTCTATTCTTATGAGAGACTATGGTAAATTTTTGGTGTGAGTTATTGAGCTTTATTTGTCGTGATTTCATGTGAGTGAATATACTCAAAAATTCTGCGTTTTCTGAGTTTTAGAGTGCAAGGGATTTAGTGAGTATTAAGCTATGGTAGTGGTTAGTGTGGTGTCTAGGAGATCCATGGTGGGTCATATGAGTCTTAGACATCCATCATATGTGTATTACATGGGTTGTAGCTTTTAGCTTGACCTTGTGTAATGTGGATTATTTTTGTGTGCTATAGATTGTGAGTTATTTTGTGGAAGCTGCGGAGTTTAAGGTGAGTTCATAGTCCCATATTTTTACTTTGTTTTAAACTTGGGATGGGAATGATGCTTGTCTTAAATGATTTGATTTACTGTGATTATGTGTGTGCTATTAAATAGCTTGGACTTATAATGTTATCGTATGCATGCTATGTGTGATTATTTGCTTGTGTGGTCCAATTGGGGGGGGGGGGAGTATCCAATTGGAGAGTAATACTCCTACTCGTACCAGATTATGTGGATTGGATAATGTGATGATAATGCTGTGTGGTCCAATTGGGGGGGGGGGGGGGGAGTATCCAATTGAAGAGTAATACTCCTACTCGTTACTAGTTTATGGGATCCAATTAGGAGGATGCTTATCCTGTTGCTCGCGCATGCGACCTAATTGATGATATGTTTGATGGGATCCAATTAGGAGGATGCTTATCCTGTTGCTCGCGCATGCGACATAATTGATGATTATGGGGTCGGAGGACACGAGCCGTCCTAATGGTTGCCTTATGAGTGTTGTTGCCTTTATGTGTGATTAATGACTTGCAAATGCATGTAGCTATATGATAACTATATTTATTCGTCCAGCTATATTTTGTAATCACAGTGAATTTGGTTGCCTTGTGTGTTGAGTCTCAAACCTATGAATCTCACCAACATTATGTTGACGTTTTAAACATCATTTTCAGGTGAGCTTTCTAAGGATAAGATAGAAAGATGTGGATAGACGAGACCTAGTTGCATTGGAAGTGATTTATCCTATATGTTTGGATTTAGGTTTTGTTTTGGTTATTTTATTTTGGGGTATTGTTACAACACTTTGTGTTTGTACATTGTTCTATTTATGTGCATGTAGTTGTTCTCTATGTAGACACCAGGTGTTGTGATGATATCCATGAAGTTACACCCGCGCGTTTCCGCCGTGGCGGGGTGTGACATACATGCTATAAACCGAACACAAGTATTTTTTGTATGCTATTGCTACCTGATATTGCCTAAGTTGACACCTGTACTACAAGTCCCTCATATCACGAACCTTAATCACTTGCGAGTGAGCGCGAATATAGCTAATAGATCTATTAGAACGGCAACCCATCTCTGTCAAAGTGATTATTTGGCAAGAGGTGTGCTATATTCGAAGTAACATGGAAACCGAGTACATTTCCATCACCGAGGGCCCCTTGTTATTTACACCCCTGTGGTGTAGGTAATTTTTATCTTTATGATATTTCGATACTATGTTAAGGCTTGAGCTTCGTGAGGCTTAGGAGCAATATTTCACCAGTTTAGTCAAGACCTGTCTATCTTGGCTTGTTTATTTCAAATGCTTGACTTGTGTTCACACTATTACAATTTAAACTACTATGGATTCACTCAACCTTTGTGTTGACTTTTTAGCATGTTTATCTCAGGAAACTAGCAGGCATGGTGGCACGGAGCTGGCATAAAAGGGCGCAGGACCTCCCTTTTATTTTGAATAATAATATCATTCTTTTCAAACTCATAACTTCTTTTGCGAAACGATTAACATTTGGAAAATGTTTGTAACTCTGACTACTTGAGTTTTCATGGAATGATATTGACTATATTTTGAATTGTTTTCTATGAGTATGACTGTGTACTAAACTGTAATGACCCCGATTAGACTTCCGCTGCTTATCAAATGTTTGTAACTCTGACTACTTGAGTTTTCATGGAATGATATTGACTATATTTTGAATTGTTTTCTATGAGTATGACTGTGTACTAAACTGTAATGACCCCGATTAGACTACCGCTGCTTATCAAATTTTCGGGGTGTTACAATTAATGATCCTATGATAGCTTAATTGAATTAAGGTTGTAGGAGAAATTGATATTCATAGAATTAGGTAAAATTAGCACAGCCCCGCGACTGGTATTAAGGAATACAACGCTTCAACTAAAACAACTGAACTGTGACATTCAACAATTCAATAAAAGATAATTAGGGAGTAATTAAATCTAAGTAAACATATTTGTCTCATTATAAGAAGTTCACCATTTACTTTTCTTGTCATTTTAATTTTTGTTTTATAAAAATAGATTTTGGGTTAGTTGACTAGCAACTAATTCCGCCCATTCTTCCAAAACCCGAGATTTTTACTTGCTTTCATAAAAATACAAAAAGAATCATCCATCACCTTTAGGCTTTAATCGTTATACACTTCAACCTAACAACACTATTCTCCTAGAGAACGATCAATCCCTCGGACATACCTATACTACACTACAACGATCAAGTACACTGCCTCGAGGATTGTAAGCTTCTCAAGATCCCTTGAGAAGTAAAACCTTTTGCTAGGTCGCAACCCTCACATCAGCTAGCTTTTGAGTGAGTTCTACACTTGGACTTGTGAATTGATACGAGTCTAGTATGGGATAGGTTCGTATTAGATAGTTGAGGTAACATTATTGAGAAGGCATTCTAATTGCTTAGTGATGGCCTTTGGGTGTATGCTGAGTTGTGAAGCGATGACAGGCTAGGTTATGATGAAGTTAACGTCGGTTAGAAAAAGTATACGGTAACTTTGGGGTTAAAGCTTTTTTAAGTCGAGCTGGGTTTATCTGCATTTTTTGTTTCTTATAGTGTTTGAACTGCGTTGATGAATAGAAAACTATAGTGTGATGTGCAATCTGGATTTATTATATGTTGGAGAAAAGGTTGTATTCTTTCATCTACCACTCAATTTATCTGTTCTTTTCATATGCAGGCTATTATTATAGAGAAATATGGTGCACAGGGATGTAATATTGGCGAAGATGGCGATCTTGCTTGTAATGTCTCTAGGCATGTTATTCATTAATATGATGTGATCTTCTGAATGATCTGTTGTTGATGTTCGGACCCTGATTATGCAGCTTTAAAAAAGGACTAGATCTTGTAATAGGAGGCAATTGACAGAACAGGCAATAATGATAAAATTAAGATTGCAATTAACATTGCTGCTACTGATTTCTGCGTAGGTAATGCTTCTCATTCCTTACAATGTGTCAATTTTTTTCGCTGATCACTTTAATTAATTGAAACTTGACATTTATATTATCTCTATCAGATGCAAAGTACGATTTAGATTACAAGTCTCCAAATATGTCAGGACAAAACTTCAAGTCAAGAGAAGATATGGTTGAAATGTACAAGGAACTATGTAGAGGTATATAACTATGTTAACAAAGTAGGTTTGTCACTATGTATAATGCTTTATGCAACAATATATATCGTTTAATGAAAACGATTCTTTCATTTTTGACGTTTCCTGGGTGTTAGACTATCCTATCGTGTCTATCGAAGATCCATTTGACATGGACGACTGGGAACAAGTCAAGCATTTTTCTGAGCTTGGAATTTGCCAGGTTTGTTCATGAATGCTTGCTATGGTGGTTCTGAGGTTGTTGGTCAGTGACAATTATGCTTGTTTCCACCTTGTGTGAGAGTTAGATTGAAATGGATAGGAAACATTCTTATTAGGAAAATAATCATGTTTTGTCTACACTAAAAGAGCTATAAATATTTTCATTATGAAAACAATTTGATGTATATTAGATGCGATTAAGGCCTTTTTGCTCTAGGTTAAATACAACGCTAACAGTTGAAGTACTCCTCAAGTTGGAGGTACATATCAGTCATTTTCATCTTTCTACATATAAATTTTACTTAAAAAGTTCACAATTTATAATGCTAGACGAGTACCTGTGCATAGCAACGAGATTTTATAGCGGTAGATATTGTTAGTGATAAAAAGGTTTATGGGTTATAAACGAAAAATAATAAAAGTTTGAGAATTTGGGATTAAACATAATGATTTCAAACTTAGTTCGACCCGGGCGGTTCAACCGGTTAAACCGATCCAGTCGAAAAAACGAGTCAAATTAAGCCGGGTCAACCCGCCTGATTGGGTCTAAAAAACAGGTCATCCTGCTGGGTTTGAAGCGACCCGAGTTAACCCGGTTTTCAATGTGTATTAATAGTGTGTCAATAGTTTCCAGCTTTGCATATGCTTTCCGAAAATAGTGTAAGGACTTTCTAAAATACTTTAAGTTTTCACTTTTTACTTTTTTGTTTTTCCTTTATATATAATACTAGACGAGTACCCGTGCATAGCAACGGAATTTTATAGCGGCATTTAATTATAATGATATTTTGGTTAAGTGGTTTGTGTAACCAAAATATCACTATAACTATTTGCCGCTATAAAATTCATTTCTATGTACGGCTACTCATCTAGTATTTAAAAGTTTATTTTTATATACGTGTGTATTCATTCTTAAGTTGACAAAACAATTTTACATTTTTACAAGGTTTTGAAACTTGGGTCGACCCGGCCGGGTTAACCGGTTCGACCGGTTCCGGCCGAAAAAATGGGTCAAAACAACCCGGGTTTCTAAAACCGGGTTAACCGGTGTGACCCGCCGGGTTTTGAGTGACCCGGGTCAACCCGGTTCTCGAAACCCGGCCGGGTTTCATTTTTTCAAAAAAATTTAATAAAAACCCGGGTTGACCCGGTCAAAAAAATAAAATAATAATAAATTGAAAACCGGATTGACCCGGCGGTCCAACCGGTCAAACCGGTTAACCCGGTGACTCGACCGGGTCGATTTTGAACCCGGTTTTCAAAACATTGCATTTTTATGTTTTCATTTATTAATTATTTATTTAACTTTCCATGTTTTTAAGTTGACAAAAAAATTGAATGTGTAATGTAAGTTTCCATGTTTTCATTTAATTAAGTTTTAAATGAGATGTATTAAGGAGTGCTAAATGCATTAATTAAAGATAATTTAGGCAAAACATTAATTTAAGTTTTTCACTTCTTGACTTTTTGACCATTTACTCTTTATAAATATACTAGACGAATACCCGTGCATAGCAACGGGATTTTATTACGACAGATCGTTTAGTGATAAAAGAAAGTTTATGGGTTATAAATGAAAAATAATAAAAGTTAGGGGTTGCAAATCTTGCCCAATTTGTAATTTTTGGGCAATTTTTGACACTTTTTTAAAAGTTTGGGGCGTTTTTTGCCTCCTTGCATTTATTTGATGGGCTCTTACAGGCAAAAGATAAAAACAATTTGGATTATGGGCTTCGAATCACACAATTCAACTTTCAAACAATTACTCTCATTTTTTTTCTGACCAATTCACTTGTCACTGGTAACTATAAAACATTCCAACTATTTTAATTTTAATTTATCTCATTTATTAACTATTTTATGCATAATTATTTAATACTCTAATTAATTGATAGATATATTTAATTAGTTGCATTTTTATTCATTTAATACTCTATTTTGTTTTTTTAAGAAAAAATAATTAAATATAGTTAAGACTTAGATGCTTGATCTTTTTTTACAAGATGAATTAAAGGGGTTTTTAGGACTGTTCCGAATGTTTTTAATAGTTGAATTATAATTTGTTCGTTTTAACCCGTGCCCGTTTGGCCCGATTTATAATTTGTCCGTTTAGCCCGTGCCCGTTTTAACCCGTGTCATTTTAGCCCGTGCCCGTGCCCGCCCGTTTTGCCACATCTAATAAAAGTTTGAAGATTTAGGGATTAAATGTGTTGACTTATTGACTTATTGACTTTGTTGACTTATTGACTTTGATACTTAAGCTCATGTCAACATAATGTTTTGAAACCCGGTTGAACCGTTCCGGTCGAAAAATGGGTCGATTTAAACCGAGTCATACTTTTAATAACTGAACCGGTCGTGTCCAGTTTTCAAAACTATATGTTTTTCCCAGTTGAACCCTTTGGTCCGGTCCAGTTTTCAAAACTATATGCAACATCAACTTATTAGCTTGTATAAAGTTTTGTGTGTTTTATTAATTTGTATAATGTGTATAATAACATATACTTTTCATTTTAGGGTGTTTTAAAAATAACATTAATTAGTATGTTTAATTATTTTATATTTTATATTATGTTGTAACTTGTTTAAATTGTATATTGTGAAAATTTTATTGTACTTTTTAAGTTTTTATAGTAAAGGGTGTTTTAATTGGTTGTTTTTAATTTGATATAGATGTTTTTAATTGGTTGTACCATATGAATAAATTATTGTAATTTTAAGTTATGGGTGTTTTAATAAGAGCATTAATTACACAATTCATTTTCTCTCACCCTTGTAGTATAAAAGGGCAAAATGAGGATTGACTGAAAATTCAGTTTTTCACTTATCCCCTTTGACTAAATCTACATTATAAGTAGTTAAGATAGATAGATATAGATATTTTTACTTTATAAGGATGTAAATTTTGTAGGCTCCCCAACACATGTCTACGAGAATTTCAACTACCACGAGGATCTAAGACCGGGCGTTATAAGAAGCTTCATCACCCGTGGTGGCCACACACCGCACGGCGTCCCTATTATGGTGGTGGCATCGCCGCATGTGGTGGACTAATTTTTGGGTTTTTTTTCGATGGTGCTAACCACCTAACAAAGCTTATCATTTTTTTTTTTTTTTGGAGTGTGTCTGAGATATATTATGAGATATGTTTAAGTGGTGCATTTTTATGTATTTGGTTAAGTTGTCACCAACTTACCACTATAATTATTATGTGATGTGCTGAAAAGTTGATATGAATTTTTGGTGAAGATGATGTGAAGATCACCGTTACACCCAACATAATGTACTTCGTGCGAGGAAATCTTACATGTTGCTAGCGACTTATCTTCTAAAAGTATTATAATGATATCTACGTCATCGCATCTTTTTCTTTGTGCAAATGTGCTCTCTTGATTTGTTATATGCCGCCCCAACATTTTAAAAGTATTGATAAAACATTTAGCACATAGCCGTTCTAAAACAAACATAGCATCACATACTTTTTATATTATCATTATCTTGCTTTGTTTATAAGCAAATATTAGTCAATGTTTATATAAAGGTCTATGATAAAGTACATTATATGTTAAAGTGTTTCCTTCTCGAAGGGTTAAGCATTCGATTCTCATAATGGACATAGATATAATTTAGGATATGTGTAAGTTTACTTTTAAATAAAAGCAACGCTATAGTTAGTTAACAGAAATGTTAAAAACTAGCAGGATACCCGCGCGTTGTAGCGGTGGGTATTTTGAATTTTTTTTTTTCGATGAATCATGTATTTTAGTTTATTACGTTCTTTTTGACAATTTAAATATACGAATATCATAAATTTCGTTTATCCTGTGCCCGTTCGTGCTCGAGCCGTTTTGGGCCGTTGCTTGTTCGGACTTGAATATTTGTATAATTTGTTTTATTATTTATATTAGTGATAATAATTGTGTTTGAGTTGGTTGTATAATATGTTTAATAAGTTGTATTTTTTATGTAAGATGTGTTTTAATAACTGTATTAATTGTATTTATTGGCCAGTTAATTAATTGACTACATTAAATATCTTGACTATATTAATTATGTTTTAATTGTATTTCTTGCTATAATAAGCAATGCTGAATTAGTTGTACTTTGAGCTTAAGAAATTGTAATTGTATTTAATGTTAGAAAATGTATTTTAATTACTTGTACTTTTAGTTTTATAACTTGGAATGCCGAATTTTAAAAGTTTCTAATTTAAGTAGGCCTTAATACTTTATAAGATAGTAAGATAAGATTTCATAACGTGACAGAGAGATGGGTGATAAAACAATAATTTAAACGATGACGAAAATAAAATTACAAATAATTCAAAGTTGTAGAATTATCATGCAAATAAGAAATTACCCTAGTAGCAAACTTTTACTTAACTACATTTTAGTCCTTATGGTATGTCGGTTATTTCATTTTCAGCTAAATGTATTGAAAAGTTACACATCCTGTCAAAAAACGAAACACTCATTACGGGTTTGATCCAATTTGTCATTAATCGTTAGTTTGACCAAATAACTAGTGTGAAATGATTGCAATACCCTCTTTTTTGGTCTTTGAAATGACTAAAATACCATCAATTGATTTTTCTTCTATTGTTATTATTATTAGGGTGTGATACTTACACCACACTTTTTTATTCTTTCACTACAATATTACATCATCAATGAACAAGTTACAACATGATACTCCCTCCGTCCCAAATTTATTGTCCTCTATTGACTTTTTCGGTCTTTACTTCTCAACTTTGACCTTAAATATTTTTGTTTATATTACATAATACTTGATACAAAATATATGAACGGATTGAGTTTAAAATGTATTTTCATTTGATATAATTTTTATCCAAAATTTTATAACACGAACAAAAATATTTTTAGTCAAAGTTGAGAAAGAAAGACCGAAAAAGTCAATAGGGGACAATAAATTTGGGACGGAGGTAGTATATACATAAGTGTGGTGTGTATATCAAAAAGTGTGGTGTAAGTATCACTTCTATTATCATTATTACTACAAAATAAATACTTCTCTTAGACTTATTCATCCCACCATATATGTTATAGTCCACATCAAACCCAAAAACTTATCCCACTTTAAGGCAAGTTTTGTTGATGGGTTTTGGATTTATACTTGGGATTGATGATAAAACTTGTTGTTTAGTATGTAAACGAGTTTGGTACCCGCGCGTTGCTGCGGAATTCTTTTGTTGCCGTTAGTTACTTAACGTGAAGTTAGTTATCTATGACTGATTTTGCAATTGATGTATAACATGAAGGACCATTTATGTAAATTATTTGAGGATTAAATTTGCAATGAACCACTGAAATGAAGGACAAAGTGCCTACAATTTTTTTTAAATGTTAAAGATAACGGTCGTTAGTTAACAGCCGTTAAATAACTAACGACCGTTAATACTAAAAAAAAAAAAAAAAAAAAAATTACTGTAGCAAGCACAGTGCTTGCTGCAGTAACCTCTTACGTTTTAGTATATATATAATATGGGTTTTAAATTGGGGTTGAGTACTAAATATTTGCTTTGTATGAATCCTAGCTAACTTGTCACCTTTTCATATTTAGTGGGTCATTTTAACTTTTATTAGTACCTTTATTTTTTATTTATTTTATTTATATTAAAAACTTCGAGTTTAAATATTACATACGTTTAAAAATATTTTTTCCGTTACATATTAAATGTCCACTTTGACTTTTCAAAGTCTTTATTTCTCAACTTTAACCTTAAATATTTTTGATTGTGTTGTATACTAATGAATGCAAAATTTATAAATGAGTTGAATTTTAAATGTATTTTTATTTGTAAGGTACGTGATAGATGGAGGTTGGCTTTGCAAATGGCGTCGAGATGTTAGAAGTGGAATAGAGCAGAGCCAACTAACCAACCTTCTAGTATTGCTCGCGAATGTTGAATTGAAAAATGGTCAAGATAAAGCTCGATGGACATTAGATGATCAAGGTATATTCTCGGTTGTTGGAACACATTCGCACATTGACGAAATGCGATTTTTGGGCCAAGATTGTGTTACTAGATGGTGTCCTTTTGTTCCAAGGAAGGTCAATATCTTTGTTTGGCGGGTTATGTTGGACCGATTACCAACTCGGTATAACTTGTCTCGGAGAGGTTTGGAAATAGAAGCAATTTCATTTGTTGTGCAATGGGTATGGAAACCATTTCTCATGTGCTCTTTACATGTAATCTTGCGAAAGAGGTTTGGTTGAAGATAGTTCGATGGTGTTAAGTCCATATGCCAGAGATCGGTTCCTATGCTGATTGGGTATCATGGTGTAATCAGGTCGCAAATGTTAACAATAGTCGGGCGAGGTTGGAAGTTATCGGGTTGACAACATGTTGGATGTTATAGAGGTACAAAAATTCAGTGACATTTGATTTCGGCAGAATGTTCAAACGCGATTTAGTAGATAATATTATTTTGTATTCATTTTTTGGTTAAAGCATCGAAACTCAAAGAGTAAAATCTCTTGTGTTGAATGACTTAAACATCCATTGTATTGTTGTTTAGTCTAACGATTTGTTAGACTTTTCTTTCGTTTTTTTTAATCTAATGTTGTTCAAAAAAATATTATAAAACAAACAAAAATAAAAGTTAAATTTGAAAAAGAAAGACTTTAAAAGTTAAAACTGAAAATTTAACATGGGACGGATGGAGTATATAATATACAAATTTATTTTATTTTTCTCTCTCCCCATTTTCTTTTAAACTCACACTAAATCCAAAATTCAAACTCAAATCCAAATTCAAATTCAAAACCCATTTACAAACCAAACGGGCCTTTAGTTATTCCAACTAGTTAGGCATCATCATCTTCACACCTTTTATACTGTAACACAAACACAAATACAAACACAAACACAAACACAAACACATAAATTTATAAACCATATTGCAAAATAAACCTCTTAAATACCTATATGAAATATTCCCCAGACCAAAAGCCACAATCAAATAAATCAAACAAGGCAATAAACCCTGCCATAAAACACTCTTACACATAGTCACACAGTTGGATATGTGTGATGAGGCGTATGTGTAGATCTTGTGGTGGTGTTGATGGTGGCCGCCGCCGGATCTATGGTAGAGATCTTTTTTTCTTTTTCTTTTTTTTTTTTTTTTTTTTTTTTTTTTTTTTTTTTCTTTCTAAATTTGAATGTTATGTTGTAATGATGTTTTTGTTGATATGAAAGTTAACTTTAAGGTTGTGTTTCAAGATTGTTCCTGATGTTTTTAGTTGTTTGTGTGTGAATTTTGATACGATGAACGAATGTACTGAAGATGCTGATTGGTTTTTGGTTGTTTAGTGATAGATAGTTGGAACTACGAGGTTGAAGAAGATGAATGTAATTTATGGTACTTGTTATTTTTGAGTTATAATATAAAAGTTGGTGTGTGTGTTTAACTATGGTGATGGTGGTGGTGGCGGCGGCTACCCACTCTAGTGGTGGAAGGCGGTGGTGGTGCTGGCCGAATTTGATGGAGAGAAAAAGGGAGTGAGAGTAGGAGTAGGTGTGGGTGTGAGAGTGAGTTTATGTTTGTGAGGAACGCAAGAGAGAAGAAGACGTGTCGAGTGGTATGCATGTAGAATGACTAAATTACCCTCCTATTTTACAATCAAACATAGTTGAACTTTAGACCAAACTCGTAATGGATGTTTTATTTTTGGACAGGATACGAAACTTTTTAAAAATTGGACTGAAATTGAAATATCTGATAACCACAAGGACCAAAAATGTAATCAACTTTTTTTTTTTTTTTTTTTTTTTTTTTTTTTTTAGCAAAAGAAAGTCTATGGGTGGTTGTGTGGGGTTCAGGCCGGGAAATATATTTGCTGGAAACCGTGTTAACGTGACATCATTTTACAAATATAGAAATTTTTTATATATATTTTTAATTTATTTTTGAGATATTTTGTATGACGTTTTTAATGCATATATTATACGTAATGGTTTATTTCACTATCATACGCGGAGCGTGATGTATGTGAAAATAGTACACATATTCCTGTTCGTACGCATATCGTTTTCGACTTCTTGAATGATGTGAGCTGTTTAAGATTGTTGTTATGAACTTTATTACTTTAACCTAAACAATTTTACATGCTGCTTCGATAATAGCATATATGGACAATTATTAACGTGTAAATGTGTTCGACTAAGTCAAATTGATTTATAGCAAAGTCATTTATTTCCAATATAAATGAATGAGGTCTTTTTCCCTGTAAGACTTATTTTAGAAACTACTCCGTAAATCTTATGCAAAACTAGAGTATGTCTAGGCGAAACTAATAATGGTTGATATTTTTGGTTGGGATGAACACTGGAAAATGAATAAACATGAAAACTATGTCGATATAAAACTCTATGTCAATTTAGACTAGTGCTAAGCCATTAAAGATGCTCTGAATAAGCTCTCAATTGTTTAAAGACATTCTGATGGGCTTCTAAAGCTTTCATGAGATATGTTCTTCCGACCTCAGCCTAGTAGGTAACTTATTATAACAGTCTTAAAATGGGCTCACGGCCCAACATCCGAAGTTATGCGATTGCATTATAGGCTAAGCAATTGAACAGATCTGGCATTGGCCATAAGAGCTAAAGGTGCCATGGCTGCTTCATCTTCTCATTTGGGGCCTACGGTGCCACATCACCCCAACACCTCTTCACAACTAACACCCACCTCACTCATAACTAACCTCAACTTACTCATTTGGGGCACACCACTTACAACTTTATTTTTTTTTTTCATTTCACTAAATAAATTAAATTCATTTCACAATAATTAAAAATACCACACCATACTAATTTTATTTCATCAAATTAAAAAGTTACAATACGAAGAAAAAAAACGACACGAAAAGAAAAAAAACGATACGAAACTTAAAAAAAACAATAGGAAAAATATAAAAAACGACACTAAATGCATATTAAACATTTTATTCATCGGCATCCTCATCGATATTTTGGTATCTCTTCGTTATTTTTGCTTATCTCCTGCGAATGATTTCGGCTCTGACCGAGTCAGTAACCAAGCTGGAATCTAGCATGAGCATCTGCATTTCCAATGTCCTTTCTTCCCTCTTCCTCCTCGCCTCGTAACAAGCCGTTTGAGCGTCTTTTGCTTGCGTATACTTTTCGGATAATTGTCCCGAAAAAGTACTCATTTGACTCCCACCGGAGCTCGCCGCGCTCGACGTATCTGTCGACTTTTGTTTCTTTCCGGCTCGTTTGTTGCCTCTTTCGGGACGAGGTCGTGCATCCGGCCCGAATATATCCTCGAGACAAGAAATGTCTAACGGCTCCTCAGCATCCCATTTCGGGTAATTTCTCAAAAACTCCCAAACATGCTCATACGTGAAACCCCTCGTACCAAAGTGTTCTTCGAAGCTCGCCTTGGCATTGTTGATTTGATCATGCTCATTTTCACCACTTCGATGCTTCAAATGCTAAAAGATAGCGTTGAATTTTTGGCAGTCGCAGTTCATCCTCGTCCATTTACCGGTAAGCCTATTGTTAGAACGATGGTCATCCAAAGTTTGCTCATTAAACGTTTTTTTTTTTTTTTTTTTTTTTTTTTTTTTTTTTTTTTTTTTTTTTTTTTAATTTCGTTCCGAAAGAATTCGTCGGTTTTGTCATTGCCCATATCTTTGTCTTGTTAAAATTCTATCCAAGTTTCCGCAAGAAGCTTTTCTTCGGCCTTGGACCATTTCCGATTCACACGCGTTTGACCTGCTTCTTCCAAGTCATCGTCATCGTCGGCGTCTAAATTTATGACTTTTTTTCCTTTGACGGCCTTGGTTTTCTTGCCTCTACATTTGGCCGGTGACCGTGCTTTTGGAAATCTAAACTGTGGTTCGACCTGAGGTTGTGGTTCGACTTGGGGTTGTGATTGATGAGTAGGGAACGAGGATGGTTGAGACGGGTTATAAAATTGTGGTGGCAACATTCGTTGGGAATGAGTTACGAATCCCCCTTGTTGCAACGCGAGTTGTTTGATTAGCGTAAATGTCCATCGGATTGAAAGGTTGTGAACCATATGGCGATGAAGGTTGTGGGGAATTTTGCGACGAGGGAGTAGAAGCGTTTGACGATCCCCGTATCGTTGGTTTGAAGTTAGGAGAGTTGTGAAATAGCCGGGTTCGTTCGGGTTTTGAAACATTTTCTTGGTTGAAGTTATATGTTTGTTGAGTTGTATTGATGAAAGTATGTGAAATTGGTTTGGTATTTATAGGGTATATAAAACATTTTAGAAACAAAAAAAGAGAAAAAAAAATAAAAAAATATAACCTATTACCGTTTACAAACCACATGCATGCTCCACCTTTTTCTTTTTGTCAGATTTCCAAGCTCGTCGTCTGCACGAGCAAGGAACCTACAAAGAGCTATGGCGAGGGGGTAGGGGTACCATGGCGAGGGGTGGCGAGCAAAAAGAAGATCCACGTAGGAGTGGCGAAGTTGTGCAACGAATGGCACCTCTGGCTCTAATTGACAAGAACATTATGTAGTCTTAGTGAGGGTTAAGGTTTTACCACGCTTTTCCTATACATATCGGCATTATGTATAAAGGTTATAATGTCAGCAACACAAGCAATTATATTGAAATATTGAATCTTAAGTATGTTGCTAATTTGTGTCCGGAATGGTTACATCTTACATGTAAATATATGTTGCTAGTATTTTACGTAACAAAGAGTACATTACATCTTACGGAGATTAGTCCAAGTACGCTCTTACTATGTTTTTTTCTGAACATGTTGCTATTGTGTTTATTAGCCATATTTAATGTTTGATCACGTATTCACTCGGCATTGTCATAAAATACATATAAGTGCTTAAGTTAGGGTGTGTTTCTTTTTTATGTTAATCAGTCTTAATGGGGAGATAGTGGTGGGGCCACACATATAATGTGTTTCTTTTTCTGTTAAATGGTCTGTATGAGGAGAGAAAGCAAAGGGTGCTCCTCCCCATCAAGACTCATTAACAGAAAGGGCCCCACCCACTTAATCCAGAAAAAAAAAGAAACAAGCCCTAGTTTTCTTTTAAACACTAAGGTGAGTATACCCTAAAAAGTATTTTAAACTATAATGCTTATGAAGGATTTGTGAGAGTAACATAGAAGCATAGCTTTTCAAAACACCCAATTTGTTGTACCAAAATACCAAATTGATATATTTGCAAGTGTTTCAACCCGACCCATATATAGTCATAAACATAGAAGTGACAGATTGGACAATGAGAAGGTACATGTCGAATAATAATGATGCTAGCATGAATCAGGACCCAGTTTGTAAATGGGTAAGTGAAGACGATTAGGCCACGTGTAAGTGTTGATAAAAACAGGAATTTTGATGTTTACTTGTCACCAAAAAACAACCATATGAAGACACTTAGGTACGGCGAAAGGGACATTCCTCCTAGTGCTCCTGCATTGATCCCCATACACATGTCAAGCTATTTTGTATATAAACTAATTTGATTACGGTTTTGATGTTTTAATATAGAGATATTTTCTATTAGACTTGACTTAATAGAGCTATGGACCACGAGAGGCGATGTCCATACGTGATCAGCTGTTACAGGGGTGCCGCCATGCACCACGTACGGTGGAGTCGTTTTTGGGGAGAAAGGTGATGGCGACCATTGGTTGTGTCACATAGTGAAGGTGTATTTGTGGGTATTGGTGTGTTGTGATTATGTATGTGATCAAGTGGGGTATAATTAAATAGTGAGAAGTTAGCGATCATTAGAGGTAAAAGTGGTGGTGGAGAAATTGTTGATTTGGCGCTGATATAGAAATTGTGAAATCCTTCACGACTTCAATCATTACATTTGGTCTTATGTGTAAAGATGATTGGTTTGTTTGAGGCGTAGATGTGACTCTAATCGCCTTATAAATAAATATTGTAAATTAGACGAATCCGGATGTCGATCAATTTGATCAACAATACCATAATAAGCTAGGTTATATCTTGTATAAACCCCGATAGATCCCTATGTTCCTACATTTCCCTTATGTCAAGCATGTCAACTATTGAGTATAGATACCAAAAATAGTTATATTAAAACCTTCTATGCAAGGTTCAAAATGGTGAATTGAGGTAGAGTAGACCGATGATGATCTTGTATTCATTTGGCCGGCCAGGCTATTGAAAGTGACTTTATTTAATCAATTCAATTTTCAGCAGAAGGTTTACAATTATGGAAAGTGAAAATTTGGTAGAAGTGTATAGGACAAAGGGAATTCTCATCTATATAAGTGAAATGTAGATTTGTAGAGGGAAATTGATATATATCAAATGTAGCTCAACATGTGCTTAGACTATGTTTATTGGTGACCTAAAGTCACAACCGGTCACAAGAGATTGCCAATTTGTGGTCACTTGGTGACCTAAAGTCACAACCGATTGCCACATGTCAATTTGTGATTGGTTGAAAGGGGAGAATCGGTCGTGACCCCAACCCACAACCCACACCAAAGGGCACCAATAAACATAGTCTAAGGCTCTTATTAAATTCTTGTTACATTTCTAACTTATATATATAAGCAAGTAAGCAACATAACAAACTATGTTTACGGAACAACGTTTTATATTCAGAAGAAGATCCACATGTATTATAAAGTAAATGTGTCTACTTAATCCTAAGACTATGTTTATTGGTGCCCTTTGGTGTGGGTTGTGGGTTGGGGTCACGACCGATTCTCCCCTTTCAACCAATCACAAATTGATATGTGGCAATCGGTTGTGACTTTAGGTCACCAAGTGACCACAAATTGGCAATCTCTTGTGACCGGTTGTGACTTTAGGTCACCAATAAACATAGTCTTATGTGTCGTGTCATTTGGGCTCCATGAGTGTCATATAACCATAACACAACCTTTCTACGATTTCTCTTATCACAACTAATCATAACAACTTTATTTGGGTCCTACATACACACTTATTCACACAAACAACTATTTAAAAGAAAAAAAAGAAAAAAAAATCGTACAAAAAGGACGAGTGTTTTGCTTTGTCGTGCAGCCGACAAGCATAAAAGTGGCTAAAGACAACAAGCAACAATGGTGTGGTGGCAAGAGTGCCACTCTCAACGACAACAAATACCACACATAAAGCTCTAAGGTACCAAATCAAGACTCAAAAGGTCTAGTATTGCATCTATAGAATAATCAAGGTTTTATATGTTTTCCGAGTTTTTCAATATCAAGATTACTAAAGTGATTAATGACATAATACCCCTCTTGTAGTTGATAGAACAAACACCTAGCTAGTAGCAAACAAATAAAAACGTACCATGCACATCATGGCATGTACAATCTGTTTCCACATTTGCACCTCCACGCTTCGGGGTAGTACTCGGCAGTCACAGGGTTCCCTGGCGGCACGGGCACATGAATCGGCTTGCATGGGGTACACCTCCCACATTTCCATGCACAACGTGGTGGCGATGATCCCGGTCCATTCAATCTCCTCCTGGAAACAGTGGTAGTTTTGAATTTGGCTAAAGCCTTTTCAATATTCTGCATGCAAATGTTCAACACAATATAGTAGCATGAGTTTAACGAAATGTGCAAATGAACATTACACATTATTAATATTACTACATTATATGGAGAATTATGGCTAGCTATTTGCTAACATGCGCCTACCAAAGGGACAAGGGCGGGGTTCACGGGAGGGGTGACCGTATTAGCGAACATGACCCCGATTTACACGGGAATATGGGTCCCTTTAGAAATGACTTATCGATTATTGAGCTCATTAAGTCAGTGGCTAATATGCGCAATCTCAGGCTAACATGCGCACTTATTTATTTATTTATTTTTTAGAAAAAAGTACCATTGAGGTTTTGCAAAAAAATAAAGTGGTACTTTCTATGTTAAACAAACGGATAAGCTACTCTTATCCTATGATAGTTTTTGAACAGTGTGTAGAATTTTACCAATCTCCAACAGTTGTTTTTTCATAAAAATAATTAGCATGCACGCATAGTATGATATTGCGCCCATTTGGCCATTTCATTCAGATTTCATATAGTATGTGACATTCTCACAAATCATGCTATCTTATCACTCGCTGTGTGTTATGTGTCACTTTCTGTTTCTTATACAAATAATAAGGCATGTATATCATGAAAGCGTGTAAAATGATGTGTACAAATGACATTATTGTTGTATTATAAATAGATGACTAAGTTTAGGAAGAAGAAAAAAAAAAAAAAAAAAAGGTTAACCTGCTTTTTTGAAAATATTTAAGAAGGGAATTATCCAAAAATGGATGTTATACAACATCGAGTTACCTAGTATAAATGTTACTACCGACACCTATATAATACAAAGGTTTTGGCAAATGCAACTGTGAGACACGTAACAAAGGGATAATGTAACATGAAAATGTGAAAAGTGCAAAATAATAGATATGTATACATAGTTTGAAAAATAATTTTTATTTATATTTTTAAAGTGTTTCACAAAATTTTATTTTGCACCCTTTAGCTATTAAATTTTAAATGTTGATTATATTTAAATTTAATAACAATTGACATAAACATATGTGAAAAGCACATACTAATTCATATTTTAAATATGCAATGTTATATTCGTCTTTTCGTCACGATTAATACGAATATAAATATATACCAGTTTACATATATTTATGTAAAATCATTTACATACGAGGTGTAATAGTTATTAAAATATTGCAACTTACAACTTGTGTCATTACTTGATATGAAAATTCATAATCATTAAATTATATAATGTATGAATTAATCAACATGAAAATAAGTTTTTAAGATATTATATGCGTTCTATATGTTTTCAATTTGTTTGATTTCATGTTGATTGCAAGACGATTTAGTTAACTTTTAACAATAAAGTGTTAAGACATATTTTTTCCTATTAAAGTAATAAAAAATTGAAAGTCATCATTTATTTTGTTTTTATGCTTTATATTGATATAAGAAACACATATCGTTCATTAAATAAAGCTTTCTCGTCTAATCGGACGGGTCCAAAAATCTAGTCGTCATATGTAACCATTGCCTTTCTTAAAATTAAATATGTTATCACCCCTATCGGCCAATTAACAAGAAAAATATTACCCGTATCAAAAGATCAAAAAAGTAGTCAATGACCCTGTCTCCTTTAGTAGGCTTAGTATGAAGTACAGCTCGTTAAAGAAGATACGATGTGATGTAAATATATACTTTTAAGGTTTTTTTTTTTTTTTTTTTTTTTTTTTTTTTTTTTTTTTTTTTTTTTGAACAAAGTAGTAATTGAGATATACTAATAGAAAATCCAATATGATTACGTAATTAAGTAACTAGAAAGTGATAATGTGTTCTCGTTAATGATTAATTGGCATAATTACATTAGATATACTTATGGCAGTCAATATTTAACTCTTCATTTTAATCATTCTTTTTATTTAATCCTAACTCATATAAGAAGGTATAAAAAAAGTAGCACATACCTTTTTGGAATAACGAAAAATATAGCATTGATTTATCTAGTTACGAGTAAACAAATTTCAAGACATAAAACTAAACTTGGATTTTTTTTTTTTTTTTTTTTTTAATAAATAAAGAAAAATAAATATTTTTCAATGGTGTTAACTTTTATGTGTACTTTTATTAAACTATAAATGAAACCCTACCTGGTCTTACCTAGTTTTGATAGTGGCACAGATTATGTACCACATTGCACTCCACACCACATTGCCTTTTCTTTCCTTATATTATTATGGGATCCCTATTATTATCCATATAATTTATTTTAAATTATCTTGTAAACATAATAACATGGGCTTTGGTAGATTTCTATTCTAATCATGTATATGTGTATCTTTTGCAACTCGTATTTCGAAAACAGCAATCTTGGTGTAGATACATATAGATGGGGTTAAACGACATTTATTTGGTCAACAAATTTTCATTAACAAGCAACTAGCAAGAAGTTAAGAAGAAAACATTTACAAATGACTAGTACTGCTAGCAACTAATTTTCTCTTTGACATGAATTTCAAATAGATCTAGGAGGACTAATTCCAATTGATTCAAGTGGATTTGTAATCCTAAATCCGCTGTTCACACAATATGTAATAGGTTCTTCGTATATTAATATAGGTGATCGCTAGCGCATTTATCTTTATATAATTCACCGTTCGAAAAAAAGAAATAAGCTATGTGACAATTTTAAGGTAAGGTATAGTTAATTTATGTTTAAGCTTGATTAATATACATAGCATCTAAAGGACTTAGTATATGATCTATAAAAAGATATTCAAATATAGTTGATGTAATTTGCATACATAATCAATTGCTATATTCTGTATTCAAAAAGTGATTTGATAGCTACATAAAACTGCTTACAATAAATATATACTACATATAATAAATCATCAAAAGTGCAACATATGTTTTAGTTTTATGAGGTTTTCATAAGTTGAATTTCAAAATAATTAAATACCTGGTAGTAAAGATCAGAATCTTGGAGTTTTGAAGCCAGCTCACATCTAGAAACTGTAAAACAAAACAAATATAACTATGTAAGTTAACATATAATCAAATTACAAGAAAAACAAATAAAAATGGACAAAATTTTATCGAGAAAAATGCTTATTTGAGATCGACCAGATCACTTACATAGAGAAGGGTTTTTGATAGTACAAATTGATACGAAGAACACGAACAAGAACAATAGTAATGATAGAGTTTTTGTGAGAGTAGACATGATTTCAACTGAATATCACATAACCAGCAAAATGATTGAAACTATATAACTTAGAAGTTAAGGTTCTAGTGACACATGCAATAGTCTTTGGAACCAAAGATCAAAACCTATTGTGTTTTGTTCTTGGTTATAATAATATATATGTAGGGAAAATTGTGATCAGAAAATGGTTTTCTAGAGAGAGTGTGGTGCAAGCTAGTGTGTGTGTGTGTTTTTTTATCTTTTTCTTTTTCTTTCTTTTTTTTTTTTTTTTTGAGAGAGAATATGAAGATGGTATCCTTTGTGTTGCTATATTTGGTGGTAAGATTCTGTACGCAGATTATGGACACTGTCTTTAAACAATTCCCAAACTCAGAAACTAAAACACATGCACTCGCTTTTTTTACATGAAAATTTCTCAACTTTCATAAAGGCCACAACTTATACGTACTAAAAGCTTCTATTGGCTTCAACTCAATAACTTATGCTTAAATGATACTAATGAAGCTGCCTTTGATATTTGACTAGCTAGCTAGTAGCTACCCCTTTGTTTTTCTCTATAGCTTTATGGACATGCTTCTCTCTCTGTATGAGACACATGTGAAGACATTAAAAAAGACATGTAGTGGTTCTTGGAGTTGGACCTTTTTGTCTATCTGAACAGCCAAAGGGGCCTTGGAGAAACTGACTACTACCAAACACTATACTACTGGTCTATGGACAACATTGTCTAGGCACTCACTTCTTGGTAACGTTTTTTTTATGGATGTTTGGAAAATATATGTAACCTTATCATGACATGTGGGGTTGATATATTTTACATGTGTCAAGATGGATGTTTTGAATAATGAATTACGGAGTAGATGTCTTTAGACTAGAAGTAATGGGAGCGAGGAGTCTTGTGAGAGTGCTCTTCACGCACCACCCCACTACTTCTCTCTTGGCTCACTCGTGAGGTAGGCTTAAACCAGGCAAGAGAGGGGCGGTGAGGCCAATGACTACTCGGTTGTTGTGCAAAATGCGGGCACCCCACTATAAGGGACGGAACCAGAATTTGACCAGGTGTATTTATAAAAAAATTATACAAAAAGAGGAACACAAATTTTTAGAACCAGGTGCATTTATGAAAAATCAATGTTTATTATAAAAATTAACACTACGCTGTAAAATTCCATAGGTGTCCCGGGACCCACCATGATTCCATCACTGCCCACTATAAAAAAATTATACAAAAAGAGGAACACAAATTTTTAGAACCAGATGCATTTATGAAAAATCAATGTTTATTATAAAAATTAACACTACGCCGTAAAATTTCATAGGTGTCCCGGGACCCACCATGATTCCATCACTGCCCACTATAGTGGCTAACTTTATAAAAAGAAAATTTTAATTTACCTATAAATACATTCATATCTCATCATTTTTATACACAATTTCAAACATAATTTTACTTAATATATACATAACTCAAATCAAATATTTATCATTCCTCATTATTCCAAATGAATTTCAAAACGTTCATGTTCACCAACTCATCAGAAGAAGAAGAAGAAGTTATTAGCATGGACTTGAATTTTTTCAGGAGAGCGTTGCCATTTATTAAGAATAGACAACGAGCAAATCGATCGACGAGAAACCTCGTAAGTCGAGATCGTTATGGTGCTCATCATAGACGGAACTTGAACAATTTTAGTGGGGGGCCGAAAGTCCGAAACTACTAAAAGTTCAAAACTAGACAACTATATTAAAAGAGAAATCAACATACTGATATATATTAAAGAAAGTCATGCAATAAGCGTTAAAGCAACCAAAAAGTTACAACTCGGCTCGACGGCCTTTAAGGTTTTTGAACACATCAATTATGGATTTTGAGTCAAAAGTATCAGCAATCTCCTTTTTTATGTGAACAACCAAGCTATCTGCAAGAAACTTATTTGCCATCTTGTTTCGAAGTCGATTCTTGAACATTTTCATGGCTGAAAATCCCCTCTCACTTGTAGCGGTTGAAACCAGAAGCGTCAAGAGTAGTCTAATTAACTATCAAGCAAAGGATAGGACTCCCGCTTCTCAATTTTCTCCAGAATTCACATAGTTCAGCAATAGTTGCTGCACCACTTAGCTTTGTGTTCATTTATCTTTCAGCGGAAAAAAACTCCAGCTCATATTTCAGTTGTAGCCTTTCTTGTTCAGTAAAGTCTGCAGGGTTGTATTTTTCAGCAAGAAGGCAAATATCATCAATATTAAACACCTTATTTAGAACCAAAGTAGAGTTAAGTTTTAACAGCTCCACTGCTTGATCATTGAATCGGTTGTTTAGCTAATATAATTGTTTATCTAATGCGCCCATATATATATCTACGCGATACTAATATTCAAAGGTGACATGGTTATCTTGTTGACGAGGGTGATATCAGGCAGACTTATATGGAGCGTTCATATCTGGTATTTTGTCACACCTCGCCAAGGCGGAAACGCGAGGGTGTAACTTCATGGATATCATCACAACACATGGTGTCTATATAGAGAATAACTACATGCAATAAAATAGCAAGGTATAGACACAAGGTGTCATAACAATACCCGAAAAGAAATACAATATGATAAACTCCAAACGCATAGATAAACCACTTCCAATGCAACTAAGGTCTCATCTAATCACTTCCTTCTATCATAGCCTTAGAATGCTCACCTGAAAATGATGCTTAAAACGTCAACATAATGTTGGTGAGTTTCATATTTTTAGACACACAAACACTCACAAGGCAACTGTGATTATAAAACATAGCTGGACAAATAAATTATAATTATCATATAAGCAACACGTATTTGCAAGTCAATAATCACACACAAAGGCAACAACAGGACGGCTCGTGTCCTCCGATCCCACAATGATTACAACAGGACGGCTCGTGTCCTCCGATCCCACTATGATTACAACATCAATTAGGTCGCATGCGCGAGTAACAGGATAAACATCCTCCTAATCGAATCACATATATATCCACACAAGCAAATAATCACACATAGCATGCATACGATAACATTATAAGTCCAAGCTCTTTTGACACACATAATCACAATAACTTAAACATTTAAGACAAGCATCATTCTCATCCCAAGTTTAAAACAAAGTAAAAATATGAGACTATGAACTCACCTTAAACTCCGCAGCTTCCACAAAAATAATTCACAATCTATAGCACACAAAAATAATCCACATTACACAAGGTCAAGCTAAAATCTACAACCCATGTAATACACATATGATGGATGTCTAAGACTCATATGACCCACCATGGATATCCTAGACACCATACTAACCACCACCATAACCTAACACTCACTAAATCCCTTGCACTCTTAAAATAAGAAAACGCAGAATTTTTTTGGTACATTCGCACACATGAAATCACGACAAATAAAGCTCAAAAACTCACACCAAAAATTTACCATGGTCTCTCATAAGCATACAAGCTAATCCCAGAAGGCCATGGACCAATAACACACACAAGTACTCAAAAGAAAATCAAACTTGTCAACTACTCAAATTCGGATCTGAACGCACACCAAAAAGTTTTAATTAACATAAAATACTTCCACAAGTTTTTATCGCTAATCCTTTTCGTGGTAGTCTATTATAACCTAATACTTAACTATTCCAGAAGGGCTAGTCAAAATACCACTTTTACAACCACAACTCACCCTCAAACTTTTACCCAAATTCTGTCCCGGTTTGACAGCTTTGACACCTTAACAAAGATAAATCAAAAGAGCAGCTTCCCAACCTTGAAATCAATCGTGGCTGGACTTTTTGGAAAGCTCTTTCATTAACATTCAATTTAGACCTAAAATTCGTGACTTAACTCTTCACCATCTGTTATTTACACTCACATCTTTACAGCCATAGTTTTCTATCCAAACCCTAACACGTAATCTAACGCGTTTTACACTCATGTCCCTTAACCAATTACCATATTATTAACATCTAATGATCCTAACATGTTTTACTTCATTAATTTACAGAAGTATATAAACCCTAGGTTTCATCATAATAAATATTACATGAATCATAACAATAATTAATTTATTACACATAAGGTTTAAGGATTTTACCTTGATTCTTGATTATTGCTTGAAAACTATGAAACCCTAATTTTTTTTCTTCTTGTTCTCCTTGTGGTCGACTTCAATATGCATGAAAAAGGGATTTGGGAGTATTGATTTTTCATTTATATTATTAGTGGATAACCCTTAGGGCTTAGAGTTGTATTTGGTATCAAATTTGGTTTTCTTTTTCCCCCTTATCCTAATATTCGGCCGCCCCCTCTTTATATATATTTATTTTTACTTTTTTTATTAAATTTATTTATAACACTCAAAACCTCATACTTTTCATATTTTATGTATTCCCATATCAAAACCTAACGTCTTTCGCGATAAACCTTAATTTTACGACAACCCGGAAAATATTCATTTTCAAACTAAAGTTTCCAAAAATAGAATTTCACACACTCCATAAACACTTCTCACAAAAACAACATTCCCGTAACTTACTAACGCTCAAATACTTGAACGAATACTCGTTACGCAAAACCGCAAAACACCAAATATACATAAGTCATTTCTACATCACAAAGGCGATCAAAATGAACTTTCCCAAAATTAACATTTCCAAAAATCACAATGACAACCACAATGCAAAGGGAATTTAGTGCTAACTCAAATACTAATCACACAATAATACACAATAACACACATATACCCATATATCTACCCAAACCATACCAAACAAAGTTAGATAACTCAAGGCTATAGGTCTAACTATCCTGTTAAAATCACGGTTGTTACATCATCCCCCACTTAGGGAAAGCTCGTCCCGAGATTTAACAGCTCGTATCATCAGACTTCTCAGCAAATAACTTAGGATACTTAGCTCTTATTTGATCCTCACGCTCCCAAGTAAACTCAGGACCACGCTTGGAATTCCATCGTACCTTTACCAATGTAATCTTACTACGCTTCATATTCTTAACTTCTCGGTCCATAATCTCAAACTGCCCAACATATCTAGGTGCTAACTTGCCTTTCTTACCGAAACGTACAACACCCTTCCATGGTGACACTTTCAGCATCACAAGATCCCCAACACTAAACTCCAAAGGTTTGCGGCGATAATCCGCATAACTCTTTTGACGATCTCTCGCAGCCTTAAGTCTTTCTTTAATTCGAAAGACCATATTCGTAGTCTCTTGTACCAACTCAAGTCCAATTAGTTGGCTTACTCCAACCTTTGCCCACAAAACAGGTGACCTACATTACCTTCCATACAACTTTTCACACGACACATACTCAATACTAGAATGATAGTTGTTGATATAGGAGAACTCAGCTAAGGGAAAATGTATACCCCGGCTTCCACCAAAATCAAACATACCCATGCTCTCAGCTCACCATCAAACGCCTGATTTGTACGCTCACTTAGTTCACTCATTCGAGAATGATAAGTCGTACTCATCTACATATGCGTTCTCAAGACTCTATAACATGTTTACCACTATCGCGAAGTAAGTATTTCATCATGTATCTTGATGATCAAGGCGTCACCCCGTGGCTCTTTACCAACTCACCGAGCGAAAAGTCTCGCCAACTCCTCCTTAATAAAATCTCCAGGTACCTCTGGCTGTTGCAACACCCTAATAATCGTTGACTACAACCGTTTCCTTCAAGCATTTCAAACACTTGCTAAAGTGTCGGTATTCTCCTTCATACCACTCCTCCATACATCTCTTGCTAAGGTAATAATACGTCTTATCCATTCTCGGATGTATCAAATACCTTACATGATTGATGTCCTTACGCTTCCTCTCAATGAAACCAATAGCTGCTCCGCAAAGTACATTCCTCCATCTTCGTTACTTTCCATTTATTGGTCTAAACCAAGTAATCATTCTTCTTACATATTCTCATCCTTGAAACTCTCTCTCTAGGCTGTCAATATCATCCTCTTAACTCCGAACTGAATTATCATAATCATTGCTCATAAACATCTAAGTTTCACTCGTTCACTCCCGCTCAGCGCTCTTACCACGATGTCCGCCCTTCCTTGACAGTGGCGAATTAGACAATCGTAGTCACTGAGAAATTCCACACCCAACTCTCTTCTACATATATTAGCCTCTCGGCAAATATATGCTAAAGATTCTTATGATCTGTGTAGATAACACTTTCTGCTCCATACCAATATCATCTCCAAGTTCTACTCCCCAACTCTAAGTCACGTATCACATAGTTCCTCATATGATTCTTCTACCTCCGCGATGCCTGAAGAACGTACATCTTGAAGCTGAACTTCTCACTTGGACACTTGGCAACATCCTCTTCTTCTTCAACGAACAAATTGATAATCAAAATGACAATCTATCCTAAGTAAACGAAGCGAACCATGAAACCGGTTGAACTAAAACGTATATCAACGAACTCAAAAGGGTTACAAATTACCGACTAGCGTAGTAATCGAATATCAAAATCAAAACTAGAAAACAAAATGAGGAATTTCACCAACAAAAGTAGGCACGGATCAATTGTTCATGAAAAACTCATACAAGAAAAAAAAATAGAATACACATACCCATAGAAAATCCACAAGCGTACCCCAACAAAAGAAACACTCGAAGAACCAAATACATATCAAGTTTGGTAAATGAGAACCATAGACAGTTCTTATTCCCGTACTCGACCTTCCCAAACACAAATGAACGCCGTTTTTCACAAGACATATCTTAAACATATACATCTTTTTATAAAATATATATAAACCATTTTATGTAAGACATCAACAAATTTTTTTTTTCCACACTTCATTTTCACCATAAAAATAATAGTTTCCAACAAATGACCTTGAAATACCCAAAACGAAATTTAAAATACCATAAGGACTTTAACACAACCCCTTTATTGGATGCGAAAAACACAGAAGAATCACATAATCAAAATAATCATCAAACGGATCTCATACCAGTGAACACTCACGCAAATACATTGCAAACCAAACGATGAACTTACAGACTCATTCGTACAACAATCAAACCAAAATCATAGAAAAAAACACCGATACTAACAGGTCACAAAACATGTCACGAAATCCAATTGGTGTGCAAATGAGGGATTAAACATCCGCACCAACTCGTCACGAATCAACAATACTCGAAGAACAATATAATATTCCTTAGAGAAATGAATACAAGGAATAACCAAGAAAACAAACCAATATCCAACAAAAACGAATTCGATTATCCAACACCTATCACGACGTCGAATAGAAAGAATATGGCATCTGTACTATCATGGTACGAATAGGAATGCCAACCAAAGAATTAGGTATAACGGAGTATCTAGCAAACGAATCAACTTGAATACCACAACATAAGTACCCACCAATAATTGAAGTATCAACATATGTTAGGTAGGATGGAATCTCACCACCTACACACCCTAACATATAACGACTGCCCTAACGGTTAAGAGAATACTTCTCTAACCATACAACCATCACCAATCATGATATCACATAACATCTACCACAACATATAACAACTAACATCAATCAATGCAATAATGGTCACAAGTCCACGTGTGTGATACTCTTATAATTATGTTCGCGACCATAGTTATAAGCCTATTCCACACGCATACTTACTTCTAAAGCCACACATCTCAATGATAACGCACATATACCACATATCACCTAATACACCATGCAATCCATGCCATCATACTTGCAAGTCCACTTGTGTTGTGACGCATGTATAATTATTTTGGCCACCATAATTATCTATGCCCCCTTTCACAAGTGTACTCCCTCCTATGACAACATATCATGCAAACAATCATGCAAACAAAAACAAAAAACGTCGCAAACAATCATCTCACATGGAACAATTCCAACGATCACGTAAACCCCACAATCAAAATCACTTGGATAAGATCGATCCAATACTCAAGAGTAATCATGCTCCAACATGTCTCCAGACGGAAAAAGACAATATACGAATTCCAAAACATAACACAAAACAAAAGACGTCACACAATGGCTCAAACTCCATTCTCGCACTTGCCTCCACACTCAAATCGGTTAAACTTACTACTCGCTGTTGACTCCAGATCCGAATCCACCTTATTCCATCCTAACGCCCCTTTCATCTTTACTCAACCACTCATTCCTATTTCCTATACGTTGAGGAAATCGACAACATACAAAACCATCACTATTCTTTTCTTCCAATTCCACATGATCCACAAGTGCATACGAATTATGAGGTTTGGACTGAACCACCTTTTCTTCACCTAAAAAGTGAGGAAACTTCTTAGGGTTTTCGGTAACGGCTCCATTCTAGAAGTCGTCGTGGTTATAAACCTCTCTACTTCTTCTCTACCAACGTATTCTATAAACATCCTTTCCTTGTTTGAACATGGATACATGCTAGCGGGAACTCGGATTCTGCGGTTAGTCCGCTTCATCCTACCACTTCTCTCGCATCGAATAGCGACAACGGTAGTCCAACGAAACATCTTACGCGCGGAAGACGATGTAATAAAGTCGATATATATAATACTACGTATAGGGGATAAAATAGACGTCCGAAACTCAATAAAACATCCCATAAATGTAGGAAAATAGACATATAAAATACTATACTTACACATAGATCCTAAATGCAACTATATGAAGGACTCCTAGGTTATAGTCTAGGTTCAACCACTTACTTCTCTATAACCAAGGCTCTGATACCAATCTGTCACACCTCGCCAAGGCAGAAATGCGAGGGTGTAACTTCATGGATATCATCACAACACATGGTGTCTATATAGAGAATAACTACATGCAATAAAATAGCAAGGTATAGACACAAGGTGTCATAACAATACCCGAAAAGAAATACAACATGATAAACTCCAAACACACAGATAAACCACTTCCAATGCAACTAAGGTCTCATCTAATCACTTCCTTCTATCATAGCCTTAGAATGCTCACCTGAAAATGATGCTTAAAACGTCAACATAATGTTGGTGAGTTTCATAGGTTTAGACACACATACACTCACAAGGCAACCAGTTCACTGTGATTATAAAACATAGTTGGACAAATAAATTATAGTTATCATATAAGCTACACGTATTTGCAAGTCCATATTCACACACAAAGGCAACAACAGGACGACTCGTGTCCTCCGATCCCACAATGATTACAACAGGATGGCTCGTATCCTCCGACCCCACAATGATTACAACAGGACGGCTCGTGTCCTCCGATCCCACAATGATTACAATAGGACGGCTCGTGTCCTCTGATCCCACAATGATTACAACAGGATGGCTCGTGTCCTCCAATCCCACAATGATTACAACATTAATTATGTCGCATGCACGAGCAACAGGATAAGCATCCTCCTAATCGAATCACATATATATCCACACAAGCAAATAATCACACATAGCATGCATACGATAACATTATAAGTCCAAGCTCTTTTGACACACACATAATCACAGTAACTTAAACATTTAAGACAAGCATCATTCCCATCCCAAGTTTAAAACAAAGTAAAAATATGGGACTATGAACTCACCTTAAACTCCGCAGCTTCCACAAAAACAATTCACAATCTATAGCACACAAAAATAATCCACATTACACAAGGTCAAGCTAAAAGCTACAACCTATGTAATACACATATGATGGATGCCTAAGACTCATATGACCCACCATGGATCTCCTAGACACCATACTAACCACCACCATAACTTAACACTCACTAAATCCCTTGCAATCTTAAAATCAGAAAACGCAGAATTTTTGGGTACATTCGCCCACATAAAATCATGACAAATAAAGCTCAACAACTCACACCAAAAATTTACCATGGTCTCTCATAAGCATACAAGCTAATCCCAGAAGGCCATGGACCAATAACACACACAAGTACTCAAAAGAAAATCAAACTTGTCAACTACTCAAATTCGGATCTGAACACACACCAAAAAGTTTTAATTAACATAAAATACTTCCACAAGTTTTTATCGCGAATCCTTTTCGTGGTAGTCTATTATAACCTAATACTTAACTATTCCAGAAGGGCTAGTCAAAATACCACTTTTACAACCACAACTCACCCTCAAACTTTTACCCAAATTCTGTCGTGGTTTGACAGCTTTGACACCTTAACAAAGAAAAATCAATAGACCAACTTCCCGACCTTGAAATCAATCGTGGATGAACTTTTTGGAAATCTCTTTCATTAAACTTCAATTTAGACCTAAAATTCGTGACTTAACTCTTCACCATCTGTTATTTACACTCACATCTTTACAGCCGTAGTTTTCTGTCCAAACCCTAACACGAATCTATCGCGTTTTACACTCAATTCCCCTAACCAATTACCATATTATTAACATCTAATGATCCTAACATGTTTTACTTCATTAATTTACAGAAGTATATAAACCCTAGGTTCCATCATAATAAATATTACACGAATCATAACAACAATTAATTAATTACACATAAGGTTTAAGGATTTTACCTTGATTCTTGATTATTGCTTGAAAACTATGAAACCCTAATTTTTTTTCTTCTTGTTCTCCTTGTGGTCAACTTCAATATGCAGGAAAAAGGGATTTGGGAGTCTTGATTTTGTATTTATATTATTAGTGGATAACCCTTAAGGCTTAGAGTTGTATTTAGTATCAAATTTGGTTTCCTTTTTGCCCCTTATCCTAATATTCAGTCGCCCACTCTTTATATATTTTTATTTTTATTTTTTTATTAAATTTATTTATTACACTCAAAACCTCTTACTTTTCATATTTTATGTATTCCCATATCAAAACCTAACGTCTTTCGCGATAAACCTTAATTTTACGACAACCCGGAAAATATTCATTTTCAAAATAAAGTTTCAAAAAATAGAATTTCACACACTCCATAAACACTTCTCACAAAAACAACATTCCCGTAACTTACTAACGCTCAGATACTTAAACGAAGACTCGTTACGCAAAACCACAAAACACCAAATATACATAAGTCATTTATACACCACAAAGGCGATCAAAATGAACTTTCCGAAAATCAACATTTCCGAAAATCACAATGACAACCACAACGCAAAGGGAATTTAGTGCTAACTCAAATACTAATCACACAATAACACACATATACCCATATATCTACCCAAACCATACCGAACAAAGTTAGATAACTCAAGGCTATAGGTCTAACTAACCTGTTAAAATCAAGGTTGTTACATATTTGAATTTGATGCTTCTCAAAAAACACCCTCGCTTGTGCAAAGAAGGAATTCCGTCCATTATTTTTGAAATCACTCAAAGTTTCCTTTGTTGCTGAAACTACCTCCATTGCATTAAAAATATCTTGGGATTTCTTTTGAAGAGCCTGACAAAGAATATCAGTCATTCCTATTATTTCTTTCATCAAGTGCTAAATAAACACAAACTCAAATGACTTTAGATAAGAGTAAGTTGAATCGGCATCTCCTTTTTGAGCATAAGAAAAAGAAAGATCATCCATTATGCCTTTAAGAACAACTCGAGTGGCATCGAACATCTTTAACAAGCTGCAAACTGAGAAAAAATGGGAACCCGAATGAGTGTCACCAGCCCGTCTTAATGTCCCAATTTGATTTTTCCCTTTACCTTTTTTGATTTCACCAAGTTCCAATAAATGTGTAGTCTCAAATGCTTTGGCTTTTTGTAACTCATCATGATGCTTGCTAGAAGCACAAGCTACATTAATAGTGAAAGTTAACCTTGTGAAAAACTGATGAATCAGAATTACTTCTCTTGGCACTGCAACTAAAGCAAGTTGCAATCGGTGTGCAAAGCAATGAACATAATACGCATATGGGCAATCCTTACAAACAAGTGCTTGTGATCCATTCCATTCCCCTCTCATATTACTAGCACTATTGTAACCCTGACCACAAATTTTACTAGTATCAAACTCATATTGCAAAAGTTTTTTCCACAATTTTGTTTTAAGGGTTATTGCTGAAGTAACACTAACATGAACCAAATCCAAAAATCTTTCTCTAATGACCCCATTTGTATCAAAAAATCATAAAACTATAGCCATTTGCTCATTTTTTGACTCATCTCTTGACTCATCAATCATTACACAAAAATACGAATCTCCAACTTCACTACGAATACGTTTTCTGACTGTATTTGCAATAATACCAAGTATTTATTTTTGAACTTTTCCAGAGGTATATTTTGAATTATAAGGAGCCTTATCTAGCACAAGATTGGCAAGTTCATCATTATAAGAAGCTAGAAGTTTTAAAAGTTCGATAAAATTACCTCAATTTCTTGAATTAGAAGATTCATCACCCCCTCGAAAAACACAAGCTTGGAATACTAACCAGCTATCAACTGAAGCTTTTAATCGAGTGTGGTTCTTTATACTAGCTTTGTACTTTGCTTCTCTAACATGTTTCCAATATGTGTTGTTTGGTTCAACAAATTTTCACTGAATGCCACTGCATCTTTACGCTGTGAACAACCAATATGTTTAAGAAATGCACATCTTTTTCCATCATTAACTTGTTTCCATTTGTCAAATCCATTAACAATAAAAGCATCTGAACCGTGACGAATAATTGGCTTATCACAAAACAAGTAACAAATAAAATAATAAGCGGAGTGTGTTGTAGGAGAGTACTCTAACCAATTAGGAAATACTTTAAACCATGAGTATTGGAATCTACATGGATGCTTAATTGTGCCTTTAGTGGGATACTCTTTCAAGTGAATTTGGTAAGGTCCTAAGTCCAAATAAGCTCATCTTGCGTGTTCCCTTTCATTAACCAGATAATCCCACATGGGTTTTCGCTTTGCAGGATCTCTTTCCAAATCACTATAATCCATTTCCTCAGTAGTTTGCCTGTGAGATTCAGATATACACGAATCTGGTTGATTTTGATTTTTATGTTGACGAGGCTCGCCATCAGGTTGATTTTGATGTTGTTCAGGCTCGCTAGTCGACACTCTAGAATGTTTATTCTCTTGATTTGCAATGCCAGATGCATCCTCGTGCTTTCTTTTAGAATACGATTCAAGTGTTTTATACTTTGCCATGATTAATCCTGCTATCCACATAAACATAAACACATTACAATAGATAAAGCATTAAAGCCTTAAAACAAAGTCCATTATGAATAGAACCAAAATTTTGAAGTTTGAACCAAAGAACTTTTGAACTTTGAAGCTAAAAACATAACAAAGGAAGCTAAAAACAAAAGTAATTTTGATATACATTACAACTAATATATGTTTAATACACCTGATAAGTGATAACCTATACAAAAAAGCTAAAACATCACTAAAATTTAACAATTATACATAGAAAATACTAAATGAGAATGATAGATAGCAAATGGGTTTGATACTTTGGATAATCTGTTGGTCAATTAATCAATATGTGAAGCAAATGGCATGTATTAATCTATATAATAACACAAGATAATAAATTAATAGGGACTAGGGTCTAGGGAGTTCATACGAATCATACCTTTGTTTAATATTGATTAAAGTATGGAAGCTTTGAAGAATCTTTGTTGTGGTTGTGTAAATTAATTTTTTAGTGATGAATGATCAATGATGCCATGATAATTGAGAATTGCCGCTCAGTATTATCCCCTTTTTGATAACCGTCCTTTGGTCCCGCCCTTTGGTTTCTCAATATATTGGGATTGTGACGCCGTCAGGTCCCCTTTTCCTGACGAATTCGTGACTTGGTTGTTTTCTTCGTTTTCTTGTCCAAATAAGCCAAAGTCATGCTCGTTTCCTTCTTTTGCTTCCAATGTACCTAAAACTCGAAAAGAAATGATTTAGGGCAATAATTGATCAAATATATATAAGTTTAGAGACTAAATGACCCCTGAAAATGCACGTTTTAAATTCTCATCAGTTGTATTTCTTTTGAAAGTTTAGTTTGCACATCATCATTATGTTGACAATTTTCTTTTGAAAATTTAGTTTGCACATCATCATTGTGTTTCCTAATCTTTTCATTTTCTTATTCTAGTGTCTCAATTTCAGTTTTCAGCAAATCATTATCAGCAGAGTGATCATCAACAAGCATAGAAGTATCAGATTCATAAAGAGCATTCATTATAACAGAAATAATATCAGCATTGAGAACTTGTTCCAAGAGTCGATCATCATCATTTTGTAAAGCTCTGTTTCTTTGCTTTTGAACCAAAAATGCATTTTTATTTGATTTGAAAATATTTATCATTGATCTGACTTCTTATTGGAGTTCCTGTTCCCAACGTGTAGCACAAAGACACAAGTGTTGAACGAATGGTAAAAATTATTTTTGAAAAATTTCTCTCTTTTCTCGTTCATAAGCAGATTGAAAAGTAGCAATTTTTATTTCCGAGTTACGTTCAATTGCATTTTCCAAAATTTCAATTTCTTCCATAAACGAGTCAAAGTACTGAAGTACACGACAACGTTTAGGCAAGGGTGTAATTTCACCAGAAGATGGTAAAGGGCCATTTATTTGTGCCACAGTTTGAACAGGAGCCGCATTTGAAGATGAGACATATGATTCAGCCACATACCATGATTTCTCAGGTATTTCTTTTTGAGGAACAAAAGATTTAGAAATGTGAGGAGCTTTTGAATAATCATACGGTTTGCAAAATGATTTTTGACTCATTTTTTATCGACTCTCTTCTTCAATTATTCTTCTTCCTTAGTAGCATGTACAACAACATGCACAATAGAATCATCAAGCATTTGTTCAATACTGTAAATTTTAGGATTTTCCTTGAGTGCCGAATGAAGAAAACATGTTTTGTTGTCACCAAGAGCGAAGCCTCAGTTAGGTTTTGGCTTCATTGTGAACTTTTGAATTGTTGTGACAGATCCCCCAGTTTCGTAAACAACATTTTGAAATTCTTTGAGCTGACGTTCAAGATCCACAATCTCACTAATTAAAGAATCTTCTCTTTTCCTTTTCTTCATTTTATGTTCATAAAAATCAATTTTACAAGTTGACAACTCTGTTTTTGTTTTTGAAAGCTCTTTTTGAAGTTGTTCAACTTGTTGTGAGTTCGCATTTTTCATTTTCCAATTTAGAAACCAATTTGCCGTTAGACTCAATTAGTTCCCTCATTTGATGCTGAAGATTTTTTTTTTTTGTTATAATATTCTTGAAACGCCACTTCAAACTTTTTTCCCGTTTTTCCTTATTTTCAAAATTTGACAGTTGTTTTTTATAGCACTCAAGGTCCTTGGTTAATGATGCATTTGTTGGTTTTAATGATTTATTTTTATCATTGCATTTTTTAATCTGTAAGATTTGAGTATTCAGTTGGTTGGTTAACAGCATAAGATCAGGGTCTGGATCAGACAAAGGTTCATTTTGTTTAACCTGATCATGTTTTTCATCCTCAATGGGATCTTCAAATGAAACTACTGTGTTAATTTGATCATTGTCATCATCAAATAAAACAACTGTGTTCATTTGTTCATTTCTTGAGGAGATAAAGATGAGTCAGATTGAACAACTTGGGCCTTATCTGGTGCAGAAGCAGAGGGTGATGCAATTTCATGTATTAGGCATGTGTTGGGATCATGTACCTGAGACAGACCATCAGTGTCATGCATTGGGCCTGAATCATACATATGAAGTTTCTGCATATTGGCCATTAGCATCACAACAGCTTTAGCCTCTAGATCTTCCATGTCATCATCATCGTAAGCATTGGCCAAGAAGCTATTTTCCTTCTCAGTGAGAGTTCCACCTGCTTCATCCTTGAGAGCTAAGAGTTATACTTGCTTATGAAACTTGCTTCCCCGATTTCTTGGTTTAGGACATGCAGTAGCTATATGACATTTCCCATTACAGTTGTAGCACCACACTGCATTTTGAGAGTCTGAATTCCCTGTATCAACAATTTCAACCCTTTTCTGAGGAGCACCTGCATTGATTCTGAATCCCCCCCCCCCCCCATTGTTGTTAAACCTTTGTCCATTTCCAGAATTCCCTGTATAACCACCTGAACCTGATCTACCAAAGTTACGATTCTGTATCTTAACCCTACCATCTTGAATAACAACTTGATTCCTTGTGTTAGAAGAAGAACGAAGACGATTGTTTGTCTTGTTTGAGAATTTACTGAAGGCACGAGCAATAAGAGTAAGTCCTTGATTCAGAGTATTGAAGTCCTCATCTTCATCTTCATTGGAATTTGAGTAGTACATTGTATCACTGTTTTCATATGGAACAAGTTGATTTGAAGCCGATTGCTGTGACGAATCATATGAGATCATTTGGTTTGAGGTTGTTTGTTGTGGGTGACCGAAGTAACTATGTTCTTGGACATAAGCATGATTTGACATTGGAGGTGGAGAAGTATAAGATTGAGCAATGAGTGCCAAAGAGTTTGGTGTTGGTGGTGGTGAGTAACCTCCTCGAAGAGCTCGATCTTTATCCACTTCAGATTCATGGTGCTTCAGATAATCATATAACAAATCATATGGTGCATTGTGAAGATTTTTTGCTTGACGAACAAATGTCATATACTTTTGCCAATCAGGACCAAGACTACTGATAAACTTAGTATTGACTGCAATCCTTGGTAGGTGAACTTCATGTCTGTCCAAATCATTGATGATGTTGGTGAAGCGGTGTTAATAAGATTCAAGTGTCTCCCCTGGTTCAATCATGAAATTAGTGTATTCCATATAAAGTTTAGATTCCATGTCTTCTTTGTTTAATTCAGTGCCTTTCATTAGGAGATGAACATGTTCCTACATAGCTTTTGCTGTTTTCTGAGCATCAACACTTCGAAAGATTGCATTTGGGATTCCCTGAAGTATATAGATCATGGCATACTCATCTGCTTCACGATGAAGTAGTTGTTTAGAAGTAAGTTGAGACTCAGGAACAGGTTTTTCAGAAGGAGGCCGTGGAGGATCAGCAGTAGGATCACCTTCAACAATGTTTGTAGGCCACTGAAATGGTCCTTCAAGGATTACTTGTTTCATGAATTTGCCATGGGGTTTTTTGAGTTCAATAAACCTTAGGAATCGACTTGCCCATTGAACATTGTTACTTCACACATCCGATTGATTGGTTGTTGTGGATTGTTGAGTTGTAATTACTTCACACATCCGATCAAACCAATGAGGTTGTTTGGGTGGAAGATTGATTGGTTGTTGTGGCATTTGGTATGGTTGTTGTAGAGGAACGAGTTGATGTTGTTGCATTAAGAGATGTTGTTGTGGATATTGCGGTTGTGGATGATACTATGGTGGTTGTTGATACTGTTGTTGTTGTTGATGATACTGCTGAGGTTGTTGTTGTTGGTAGAAGTTGTAGTACGGAGGTTGAGACATGTTGAATGTTCTTGTGTTATACTGGATCTTATAGATTAATGAAAAGTGTGTTTATATGGTTTTAGTTTAGGTTAAGTTTCGTGACTTCTTCAAGTTTACAGAATTTCAATTCCGACAAAGATTATCAAATCCGACAGAATAGAAATTGCGACAGAACTTCAAATCCGACAAGTAACAATTTCGACAGAATCTTATCTTACAAGAATCCAATTTCGACAAATTTCAATTCCGACATAAATGAATTTCGACATAAATGAATTTCGATAGAAATGAATTTCGATAGAAATTGATTTCGATAGAAATTGATTTTCAAAATTAAATCTCACAAACTTATACAAGTTAGGAGATGAATTCCGTTAAAACCCTAAGATCAATTGCGACAAATGGACAGAAGTACCAAAATCTATTTCTTATACAAGAAACGATTTTTCAAAGAAAGCCACTTGATCAAAAACGTTGTAAATGATGAAATAATAAAGAAAGTTGATTGCTTTAACGTTTTAGAGACTGTTTTTGTGTAATACGTTCGATCACACAAAAAAACTTAAGCGAAAATGAAACTATCAATGTAAAATACGTAACTTTATGATATATAATCCAACTTCTTGACACTATAGGATTCTGAACACTTTACAAGTGTACAGAAAAGTGTAAGAAAGAAGATTGTTATTACAAACTAAACCAAAAAAACAACAATACGAGTGAGAAGCTATCCCTTCGAACCAAAACAAACACTCAAAATACTAATCTTTAGGCGAATGATACCACTTGTAGGTTCTTATGATTAACACAATAGCAAGAATAAGTAGATAAGAGAAAGAGATGGATGATTAAATGATATGCAAAGAGAATTGACAATAGTTTAGCTTAGATATCAAAATAACCAACATATAAAATGTCATACATGATGCCTATTTATAGGAGAGGATGCTAGGGCAACACTCCTAGATCCTTTCATGTGTAATGGATGGGCTTATAAGGCCCATGGTCATTACTTAAGCCTTACAATAGTATACATAAAATGTAAATAACTAAGTAACCTAATTCATATTACAATGACCAAGACTTGACAAATATGTAAAATGTGTTCCCAACATCATATTACATAATATGATTTGAAAAGATAAATGGAAGGCGATATCCCCCGATTGAAATCTGGAGGAAGCACATCAACAGGATGATCTCTTACGACCCTAAGAACAAGTGCTACAAGTTATCAGACAAATGAAATCGCCACAAGTGAATCAAAACCTTTGTGCCAATTTGGTCAAACACTTTTTTTGTGATGTTTAATTTTAGTTTTTAATATTTATAATTTAATTTTTATTTTTAATGTAATGCTTTTAATATTTGGAGTCTATGTAATGTATTTAATTTATGAATAAAAGTTTTAAATTTCGTACATTTACGTTTTTCAAAAGTGTACAATAGCTTTATAAAAGTGTTTAATTAAACAAAATTGATTGGAATGTGAAAGGAGTTGTGACAATTATGGGTGAAATATCAGAGGAAGGCGAAGGGAGAGAGAATGTTAAAGTGGCGCTGAAGTGGAAGGTGAGGGAAGATGACAATCACCTAGTCTTAGGTCAAAACATATATGTATACAAGCTTAAATTTTTGTAGCTAGATCCGTTGATATGTTAGCACTTTTTCCTTGAAAGGATTACCCGTCATATAAGAACATTTGAGCCATTTATAAACTTGAAGGAGTGAGCAATAGTAACCTTTCACCATGTTGAACCCCGAAAAATACCCGGTAATCCATTGGCCATTTATAAACTTGAAGGAGTGATCCAGGATGTTGCAACATTTTATGCAACTCTCAACATGTTTGACTCTTTATTTCTTTTCTTAAATCTTGAAAGTTAAATAAATGTAGTTTGTCTAATAAATTATTTTTAAGTACCCATTAAACTTGACAACTTTTCAGAAACATACACTATTTTAATTTTAAAAAACACACGTTTTGTATTTTAAAAAACACGCGTTTTCCATCAAAAGGTCAAATTAGAATCATGATTTCACAAATATAATTATTTGTCGTTATACACTGTCGCTTTGTGCGAATATTTGTCTATCATTCACTAAAGATTGAACAAAAAATGACATTTTCCATCCCATGTTCGAACGCGAGTGTACATACAATTATCATCTCATATCTTATAGAAATTTTTTTATGTTAGGCTACCAACGGTGGTGACCTATATTGCATCATCTTTCCGGCTGCCACCTCAGCATTCTCTCTCCTCAACCCATATTCACCTCTTTCATCACGGTGGCAACCCATATTGTATCATCTCCTTTTTTTTTTTTTTTTTTTTTTTTTTTTTTTTTTTTTTTTTTTACGTTTAAGAATATTAATTTAAACTTTGAAAGTGTTCCTCAATATCGATCGAAAATTCGAACGATTTGTGAAACTTGGCAGCCGGCGACCAATGTGCCACCAACCGAATTCAACATCGGTCGAACGAATTCAAAGAACTATATTTTCCGACCCACTGTCAATAGCCTTAATTTGTACTTCGTGTGATAAAGACTGTACATTATTTACATATTCAAGTATTTGACCATTTTGGACATTAAAAGGCCCACCCCATGTGTGGTTTTATTGGACATAACCAAAAATACAATCACTTGAATTCAAATGCAATGACTTTGTGTCACTGCAAGAAATAGTTAAGAATCCAAAATTTGAAGAATCCCAATTATTCAACTTTTTACCACGATTTCAAAATCCCCATTTCATGTTGTCATTTCAGATATATGTGGTAAAAATAATTCCCTTTTTGGTAAAAGAAATAGTATCAAGTTATAACAAGGCGACTTCCGAAGAAAATTGCTGTAATACACATTATGTAGTAAAATTTATACATTACTATCGATTTAATCGTTTTTATACATGGGATCAAAGTGATCAAGGCAGCTCTTTGGAACCAACCCAAGATATAATACCATCTTCCTAGTTAATGGCACCAGAACTGCGTTGAGACAAAAACTGTGACCTACACCTAAACCAGGTTCCTTATACAAACACACACAAGTCACACTTTTGTTTGGAGAATAATAAGCATTTGGGTTGAGTCAAACTCTTCTCCCTTTGTATTTGTGTCGATGACCACCTCCAAGCCTTGACTTTGAAGCATCAATAGGGTTCTGGAACCCGACATCTTCAACAGCTCCAACTGTTTTGGACAAACGTCTTTTACTCACCTCCTCCACCAAAGATTTATGAAGTAGTTGACTTCTCATGTCAACCAATGAGCGGTTTCTTGTTAGCCTAGGTCCACCCGCTGTGCAAGCTTTAGATGTTGAAGCTCTATGAGAATCAACGGTCACATTTGACTGTCTTTCGTGATTCTTGGAAGCTTCGTCTCCATGACCAAACCTAGTTGAGTTGTGAGCCCTGTCTTTAGGGCTTGAAGTATGATACTCGTGTTCTTCAGGGGAACCGTAACTCAAATATGAATATGTTCCTGAAACTACAGACCCTTGAGAACTTGTATCATCATATAAGTGACCTGCAATAATGTTTAATTTAGACTGTTACTATTTGAATAGCTGCAAGTTACCAACGACTTGATAATTTGTTGTCAACAAGCAGCTAAAAAATTGTTTTTTAGAGTAACTAACATAAATGGTCAATGTGGTTCACTTATATTTACGGAATTGGTCTCTCGCTCGATACTAAATATGGATATGGTTTCCAGAAAAATTGTTTAATTTCATATTTGGTCTCTCAGCCTTTACCATTTACAGACTAAAAGTAAGTTTTGTTAAATAGTTGTGGGACCAAATATGAAAGGAAACAGTATTTCAAGGAAGCATATGAGCATATCCATAATTAGTATTACCGAGGGACCAATCCTATAGTTATAAGTAAAATCATGGGGCCTTTCATTTGTAAGCAATTTAAAGCTTTACCTTGCAGCGAATCATTTCTGGTTATGACTGAAAATGATAACTGAGATGATGAAGAAGACGAATATGGATAGTGGTGATCATCGTCTTCATCATGATTGAGATTAAGTATTTGGTAGTGATCTAGTTTATGCGGGTTGCTCCAAGTGGGTATGAGAGCTAAAATTTCGCCTTCAATCATGTCAGAGATATCAGACGGTTCCCAGTCAGCAATCTCGAGCTCCTTCACCATTTCAGATGCGACCTCGTCCGGCGTATCATTTAATATATCGAATGGGAAGTATATGTTTCTCACTGAACCTGCATACCATAGATGAATTTTTTAAGTCGTAAAATTATATCATCCTAGAGATATAACGAGTGTTTGGATGTGCATTATGAAAGTGATTATGTGATACTGAATAATCAGGATCAATAATAAGCAATATGACTATGGAAGTGTTTGGATGCGCTTTTGATGCTAAAAGTTGTACTCCATAATCAAATAACTAGATGTTTAGGCATTCGACAAATCCGATAATATAAAATTATAGTAATAGATAAAATGACAAATATGACATCTAACGAAAAAGTGAGCTTTGTTGAATGAGGATAAAATTATCTCAAATTAGTTTAGAAAGAATGGGTAAATATGTGATTCTCTTTCTTTACAAAATCAGTTTTGCAGCAGCTGATATGAAGTGATTATGAAAAGTGATCATATCATATGAAGAAGCAGGATTTGTTTGTGGAAACTTAAAAAACGGATAATTGACTTGAAGTCACAATAATCATATTACTATTAATTTTGAAACGCAAATCCAAACAAAAATTGAGTTGAAATAAGGAGTAATACCTTCGGCATCAGCAATTTGAACCCGAAGTATGATGGTACCATCATCCGGATTCAATTTCCCTGCAATAGACATGTTGGTTCGTTGTGCATATCCGTTCAAATTCAGCTTCTCAATTTCAATATCATCATTCATAAATGGCTTTAGATGAGCATATTTTGATACAGGTGCCAACTCGTCTAAGTCTTCATCCATTGCTAAAAATGGATCAAGCATTAGATCCTTGGCTGATAACCTATTTGAAGCATTAGCCAAACATTTTCCAATAAAGCATTGGGCTTCAAGATCTTTGACTTTGTAGAATGCTCGTGGAAGCTTGCCCTGAAAAGGGATTGTATAATAAGTTTTTCTAAATTCTGATATGGATGTTTTTTTTGTAATGAAATCTGATCATACCGATGTTACTTTCTTGTAAATTTGCGCAGGATTGGTACATTCACTATATGGATATTCATGAGTTAGCATTTCTAGGACGCACATGCCAAACGAGTACACGTCAACCAACTCGTCGTAGTTTTCATCATATAGTTCTGGTGCCATGAACTCTGGTGTGCCTGAAAGGGAGAACAATAATGTTAGCATAGGGTGGCTAAAGGGTTGATTCATAGTTGAATCAATGCGCAAATCGGGTAGCAGTAGCAATTTGGCACCGTGTAGTTATGAATGGATCAATTAGTATTAATCTTTATTAAAAAAAATGGGTCAAATAGAAATACTAGCATAGAATGAAATAGGTCAAACTGGATCAAATTCGGCCCAAGTGTATTTTCATAGGCTGCATGTATACTACCTCTTCAATTGGTTTATTGAAGTTTTTATATTGTTACACTTATTATATAACTTTCGGACTTTCTGTAATTATATTTAACATAAATACCTACTGACACTAAAAAAATGGACAAAATCTGTTTGTCGTTTGACAAGTTAATAATAAAACATAGCTGGAACCAACCTATATACACATAAATTCGGGTATAGACTGTCCCTCTAATACTAGCTAAGAAGTAAGAATATACAAACATACATGCACACATAACGGTAGAGATATACCGATAATAGTATGTGCTCTACAAGAGCCACGAAGAATTGCCGCAAGCCCAAGATCGCCAATCTTCACTTGTCCCAGATGACCATTTACAAAAATATTGTCACACTTAAGGTCCCTATGGATCACAGGAGGGTCATGGCCATGGAGATAAATCAGGCCCGATAGGATTTGGCGAGCCCAAATCTTTATAGCGCGAATATCCACTTTATTATATTTCTTCCTGTATCTGCACATGCACAAATAGTTGTTCCTGAATTAGCACTAGGATTAAAAAAATAAAAATAAATATATATATATATATATATATATATATATATATATATATATATATATATATATATATATATATATATATATATTATATATATATATATAAATTTGTAGGATAAAAGCATTACTCTTTAAGTGTTCCAGAAGTGAACATTTCCGTAATGAAATTAAAGGTTCTTCGGTTCACGTCAATCCACGAAGTGTAGAATTTAATAATTGATTCATGATTGAGGGTGCTGAGAAGGTGAACCTCTGAGTAGAGACGTTCCAAGTCTTCTGGAGATCGGAGCAAGTCATGAAGCTTGACTTGGCCCCATGCCACTTCCATACCAAGAACTTCATCAATTGCTTTGTAGACGGTTTTCATTGCCCCTCTTCCGAGCACTTCCTTAAACTGATCATATTTCATTCATCAAAAAGCAAAATATTCAGAATAGTTTGACTCAATACGGACAGGTCAGGTAGGCTCAGTAACATGTCAAAATGGTTTTGGCTCAAAACAGAGAATATTTAATGCCGGCTAAAACAGTTCGATTCAGTTTGACCTGAAAGACCTATTGTCTCAATTTTCAAATCTTTGTATAAATAATCAGTGTCAGATGATTATAAATCTTTGTAGTCAATAATAATATATTGTTTCAAATTAAATGATCTGATAGATTCTAAGGACTGACTATACACTTTAGGCAACTTTCAGTTCAACTCGTTAAACTCAGTTGACCCAAATTCTTTTTAGCTAACCTTTCTTAGTTCCCTCTGTACAGAAAAACATACCCAAATTGACCTGTTCATAAGGGAATGGGGCCAAAATTGCCACCTTAAATGTGTAATGTGAAAAAACAAACACAAAATATTGGATTTATAATGTATCCACCAAAAAGTTGTTCACGAAATGCAGTTTTGGATCCGCCAACATGCTACTTGGCATTGCAAGCAATTTGGCTAATACAATTAGTTTTTAGACCCTATTAAAACAAGCCTACATGGCCTTTCTAATTACTCATGAAACACTAGAATGCAACGAGCTAGAAAAATACATCACATAAGTTGGATCCATTGAGGATCAAATCATAAGAAGCATTAAACGGGCTAACTGAAGACATATAGGCTAAAGGCACACGTCTCTCTCAAGAATGTGAATCCTGTTATTAAACAATCCCTGTTTAATTTTACTCTCACTATAGTTTACAGAAACATGGATTCCAACTGCATACTCTGTCCATCAATTATGAAGATTAGATTATTTTACTCACATACAAAAATGCCTAAAAAGGCTACTCCTTATCAAATTTTTGTATCAAAATTCTCTTCTTTTCTAATCTTACAAAGCATTAAATAACACTAACAAAAGTAGTTTCATATTCTTTCCCCAAAATTTACAAATCTTTATTTAGGATTTTGTTTTGATATGGATTATTCATTTTAGAAGAACCAGATAATAAATTTTGGATGAGCTAATCTATAACTGATTATTCAAAACTAATTAGTTGACCCAAAAATAATCATATAATCAGAGTCAGATGGCCTCCATCCATAATACTCAAAACTGATTTGAAAACGATATACTCAGATAATCAGTTTGCAATTGCAATCCATTATAATCTAAGATGATAAACAAAACCATCTAAACTAAAAAACTTTTATACCATACCAAGATAAAACTAGACACATTTATATACAAGTAATCAAACATACTGTTTTCAATAATGTATTCATTAAAATAAAAATATAGGCCTTAAATTCAAAATCTGCCTGCCACAACAAATATTCCAACAACAACAAAAATGAAACTTTTTATAGGAGAGTGTTTGGAATTGCTTATTAAGACAGTTTATTGCCTTTTAATACACAAAAAAAGAAAAAGAAAAGTAGAAGAAGAAGCCATTTTTTATTCAAACTGCTAATCTGATTACTTGTGACTGAAATAAAATGTTTTCAAATGTTTAATTCAAAAGCTATTAATAAGTTTTTAAGTAATCCCAATTCCCAAACACCCCTAAAAAAACTAAACTTTTTAAAAGGCGTTTCAAACTGCTTATTGCTGATACACAAACAATTTTGAAGTCTTTTAGATTGCTTATTCAAACTGCTTTAAACAACTTATCATTAAAACCAATAAGCATTTCAAAAAGCAACCCAAAACACTCCCTATAAGAACAACCAACATGACCCATTTCAACACATTCAAAAACTGACCCATTAAACCAAACATCATATATAGTAGTAATTCTTACCCGCCCATATCTGCCAGTTGGGTCAGTCTCAACATATCTACCATGATGCTCATGAACATAGTTTTTTGATCTTGATTTTGAGTCCTTCAACATATTTTTAACCAAATGGCACCTTTTCTTCACACCAAAAGTTGCTTACTACTATAAAAAAAAACAAAGTTGAATATGAGATATTAAGATACGTGTATAAACATAACTATAGGCATATAATATAATGTCTTATATTACCATCATGTTTTTTTCACATAATAAGAGCCAAAAATGATGATGACGTAATAATAGCAGAAGCATCCAAGAATCATGCATGATATCCTTTGACAAGTCTTGGCTTATTTTAAATATGTGATTAATGTTGGTTTTTAACATATATGGTTTTGTAAGTGAATATATTATGGGTATATGTTTGATATGACAAAGGAATAAATAATAAAGAAAAATGTTTGGTGGGTATTTTTTTAATGGAGGGGTTTGTGGGTCAAAGAGATGGAGATGAAACACAAGTGAAGAATGATAAGGATCTTTGGACTTTAAGGTATGTGGCTATGGTTTCTTGGACATATGTAAGTGCAACAAGCGAGTGTGTTTGTGTTTGTGTTGTTGGGTTGGTAGTGGATGGTTGATAAGACAAAAGGAGGAAGGAGTAGTGCTTGTTGACTACTATTTGAATAACTCAAGAGGTATTTGAATACCTCAAAGGGTGTTTTGTATTAGCTTATTTATTTGTTGGTAATTCAACTTCACATTAATATTCACTTCTTTTAAATTTATTATTAAACTTTTATAGTGGTTAACAAAAAAACTAAACATATTCACTTAAACACATACTCCATCTCTAAAATTGGAGCACCGTGCAGTGAAGGGGGAGTCGTAATGTGGTCGGACGCGTGAAGGTGGGACCATGTAGTTAAGTGTTCACAATGGCAGTTCGATTCGGTTAGTTATAAAATAAAAACCATCTTTCGCGAGGCGGGCAACTCATTTGAAACCGAACCGTTTTAAGCGGTTACCCAGACATGCGGGTAACCAAAATATGTGTTATTTGAGGTTCGGGACATGTTAACCGTTTAAATATTTAATCGAGTCAAAACGAATGAACACTAGCATGATCCAACACTTAAAATGTGACGTGATCAATTCCAGACTTCAAACAGAAATGAAAACCAATTAACTAGAATCTCCAATTAGCAAGAATAGAAATTGAAGATATTGAAAAGGGGATCTGTTATTGTATGATGAATTATAGACGAAGTTTGTTACAAATCTTGATAGTGAAAGTGAATGATATGAAATGGTATTTAAAGGCTAAAATGAATACAACTAATTTTCTAGCCAATGAATTATATCTAACTGACATTTGACTTTTGTTGACTTGGTTATTTGTCTCATAACAATCCACTCCCTTTGAGATTATTTTTGTCCTCAAGAAGCAGCATTGAAAGTAGGGAATTTAGCTTACATCTCAGTTATAACCTCTCAAGTAGCATCATCACTAGAGCCATTAGACCACTAAATAAGCCAATAGACCACAACTACATTCCTAACTTTGGCCATCTTCCAGTCTAACACATCTATTGGAGTAGCAGTGATCAAACCTTCATTAGAACAATCAGGTAAAGGAACAGAAGTAGTAGGTTGTTCTTTGAAAGCTTTCAATTGTGACACATGAAAAACATTGTGAACTGTAGCACCCCTCTGGAGTAATTAACTTGTAAGCAATTGCACCACATTTAGCCACCACTTGAAAAGGCCCATAGAGCTTAGGAGAGAACTTGTGTTGCTTGTGTAACCTCAAAGTGACCTGTCTATGTAGTTGTAGTTTCAACAAAACACAATCTCCCACTGCCAACTCTTTATTACTTTTATTTCTGTCTCCAAATACTTTCATTCTGTCTTGAGCCCTCTTTAAATGGAATTGAAGCAGAGTAATTGCATATTCCCTATCCACCAATGATCTATCCACGGCTTCTACATGAGAATCACCAGCCATATACGAGACATGTGTAGGAGGACTTTGACCATACACGACTTCAAAAGGAGTTGTATTAATAGCAGTGTGATAGTTTGTGTTATACCAAAACTCTGCTAAAGCAACCATTTGACCCTCTCCTTTGGTTGTTCACTTATCATACACATTAAATAACATTCTAAACACATATTCACCACTTTTGTTTGTCCATCAGTTTGGGGATGATAAGCAGTTGACAATTGTAAAGTTATTCCCAACCTCTTGAAAAGCTCCTTCCAAAAAGTACTAACGAAAATCTTTTCTATGTCACTTGTAATTGTCTTCGGCAACCCATGGAGTTTGTAAACTGTATCCAAGTAGACTTGAGCAATTTGAGCAGCTTTAAAAGGATGAGACAAAGGAATGAAATGTCCATACTTACTCAATATGTCAATGATCACCAAAATGACTATTTTGCCTTGAGAAGATGGAAGTCCTTCTCATTCCTTTCCTATAGAAAGCATTTTTCAGTCTCTTATAGTTGCTTCTATACCAGAATGACTACCCATAGGCTCATCATGAAAGTACTTGAGTAACTTTTGTCTCAAATTAACATCACAACCAATCACCAACTTATAATTTTCTTCTTAATTGATTTTTTGTTCATTGCAATTTTGTGTCACAGAACTCGCCTTATTGACAATCTATTGAATACTAGGATTAGCTTACCATCTAACTTGAGTCCTTGGCAAAAAAATCATTAGCAATGTCAGTGACCAACATTTTTTGCAAAGAAGAATTAGGAGATCTGGAAAGTGCATCTATAACCACATTTTCACTTCATTTTTTGTACAATATCTCATAATCATACCCCAACAACTTAGGTAGCTACTTGATTTAAAAGGGAATGGTTAACCTTTGTTCCATAAGGTACTTAAGACTGAAGTGTTCAGTCTTTATCTTGAAGTGTCTATCAAGTAAGTACCCCCTCCATTTTTCCTAAGCATACACCATTGCCTAAAGCTCAACTTGAAAGCAATTGGGTGACCTTGTTATTGCAAAACTGCCCCAAATCCCCTCATTTGATGCATCAGTCTCAAATGTGAACTCCTATGCAAAATTCAGAAGAGCTGAAACAGGCGAACTAATCATGGCCTCTTTTAACTTGTCAAATGCAGTTTGAGCCTTAACAGATCATTCAAATGATTTTTCCTTGAGCAATTCAATCAATGGTTTACTTATGGCATTATATTTCTTGAAAAAACTACTATAATACACTATAAGACCCAAAAATCCTCTCAACTTCTTGATATTTTTAGGTGCATACCAATTTCTCATAACTTCAATCTTTGTTGGGTCAGTAGCCACTCATTTCCCTGACATAACATGCCCAAGGTACTCCACTTGTGTTGTGCCAAACACACACTTACTCATTTTGGCAAACAATTGAGGAGATTGCGTAGTACTTGAGACCTTGGTTAAATGTTGATCATGTTCTGTCATGTCCTTGCTATAGATCGATATATCATCATCAGTGTTCTAAAAGGCGCGCCAAGGCGCCGCCAAGGCGTCGCCAAGGCGCGAGGCGTGGCCTCAGCGCCACGAAATGGACCAAGGCGTGAAGTCTAGGCGTCGTGTGAAAAGGCGTGGAATAAGGCGCGAAAAGGCGTGCCAAGGCGCGCCTTATCGTATGGCGTGGCACTATTTTTAGAAAGGGATGATGTGGGCTTAAATTTTGGGCCTAGTAATTTCTAAACATAGTTCAAATTTTCACTTTATTTCTTATACATATCACTTTTTGTAAGCTCACCTTTTGTAAACTCACCTTTTGTAAACTCGATATGCATATAAAATATAATATTATAACATAAATGATAAATATATAAATATTTTTTCGCCGCCTTAGTCACGCCGCAAAAAACGCCATGGCTTCGCCATGGCGCGTAAGGCTTGAGGCGTGGCCTTGCCGCCACGCCACGCCTCACGCCATTTATAACATTGATCATCATAAACAAAAACATAAATTTTCTAAGATATTTAGTAAAAACTTCATCCATAAGAGATTGAAATGTTGAAGGTGCATTGGTTAATCTAAAAGGCATAACCAGGAACTCATAATGACCTTGTGGTGTCCTGAATGCTCTTTTCTAAATGTCATCTTCACTCATTCTAACTTGGTGATAGCTTGATCTTAAGTCAAGTTTAGATTACACCTTTTCCCCAAACAATTCATCAATCAGCTCCTTGATGATGGGAATTGGAAATTTGTCTTTAATGGTGTGTTTGTTTAGTTCCCTATAGTCAACACACGTCCTCCATAACCCATCCTTCTTTTTAACCATCATTGTTGGGGGGGGGGGGGGGGGGGGGGGGGGAGGGAAGGATTGTGGCTATTCCTTATTACACTAGTGAACAACTCTTTAACCATTATTTTTTAGAAGGAGGGTGCCTATATGGTCTACTATTGACATATGGTGTGTTTTCTTTCAATGGAGTCCTGTAGTCATGTATTCTATTAGGTGGCAAGCATTTTGGTGCTTCAAACACCTCTACATACTCTTCCAACAAAGGAACTAGAACATCAGGTATAGAATTACTTACAGAGTTGATAACCATACCTGAATCCATCACTTTAGCATTGAAAATTTTTGGTAGGTACACACACAATATCACAGAACAAAGTTGTGCCTTGGGTAAATTCTTCTTAAGTTGCTTTCCTTCTAACCACAACAGGGTAGGCTGTGAAGCTCCCTTTAATGCCACTTCCCTTCCTTTATACACAAACTCCATCCTCAATTGCAAGAAATTACATAGCACATCACCCAAAGTAGACAACCATTGCACCTCTAAAACCATGTCATAACCTCCAAAAGGAATTATCATTACATTAGCTTTGAAAGTTTTTTCCATCTAATTTCTAAACTAGGCCCTTGCATTCTTAAGTACTAGTAAGCGAGTGTCCACCAGCTACTGCAATTTGTAAAGGATATGTACTTCTCAATTTACACCTATATTCTTAGCAATCACCACATCTAAGAAATTATGAGTACTACCACTGTCAACGAGTATATGAACACGTTGGTTGTTTAAATGACCATTGACCTTTATTGTTTGAAAAGTGTTGAGCCAATAGAGTGCATTAAGTGAAATTTGTAGATATGAAGTTATTGCTAATTCATTTTGACTACCATCATGTTCAACAAACATAAACTCAACCTCATTACCCCCATATCTAAACACCCCTTTCTAAAACTTGCTCACCACTTACATCAATTGTTTCCACCTCATCAGCTTACTCATCCACCACCAAAGAAAAAAATCTGCCCATTACACTTATAGCCTGGAACATACCTTTGATCATGGTTAAAACATTGGTTCTTGGCTCTTTTTTCATTCAATTCTCTTTCACTTAACTGCCTCATTTGTGGTGGTTTATTGCAAACTGATTTTGGTCTATTATTGTTCACAGTTAATGGCAATGCTAATGGAACAACAGATTTTGACCTCTCATAAGTGTGGTTAGTATAGTTTGATGTGTATCTAGGACTTGGCAATAAGGGTTTTGCATTCCTTTTGGTCACATTATTGTTTGCCTCTTGCAATTTGGACAGACAATAAGCATCAACCAAACTCTTTGGTTTAAACATCCTAACATGCATTATAATATCATTATCCAAACCCCCCCCCCCCCCCCCCAAATGTAAAAACTTACAGCCCGTGCTTCAAGTATATCAATCTTGGTTAACAGAAAGTCAAAAGCATCTTGATAAGTTTTAAACAACCCCTCATTTTGTCTAATGTTTTTTAACTCAACCATTGGTTCCTCAAATGCATTATTGAATATTTTTAACAAGGCTTCCACGTACACTTAACAACCAATTTCATCTACTATTATGTTTCACAAATTGTTGATGACATGCTAATGCTTTATCATACAAATGCATAGAGGTTAGTTTGACTTTTTGATTATCCCCAACTTCATCAATTTTAAAGAACCGATTACATCTATAAACCCAACCAGTAGCATCTTCCCTATGAAACTTAGTTAGTTCTATTTTAGCTATTCTACTAAACCTCAACTGATTATAGTTCGACTAACAATAGAAGAAGAAGTTTCTCCTAAGAGTCTTTACGGTTCTAGATTCAAGAAGTCTTGTCTCACACATACTAAACCTCAAAGGATTAAGATCCTCTCAAGTTGATATGAACATCACCGGTAACATTTTCTCACAATCAAAAAGAAAATCGAGTCCCTCAGTAGGCCTCACTGTTTTGGTTGTGAGGAAACATTACCAGTCATGTTCATATCAACTTGAGAGGATCTTAATCCTATTAAAATGAAAGGTTTATCGAAGTTTTACATATATTAAGAACACTGTTGTTTAAATTTTATGACTTACTTATCAAATGGTTTGTAGTCCAAATGATTATAGGTTCGAATATTGTTTAAAACGTGTTAGATAGAATTGTGGTAGATATAGTTAGTCATGCGTCTTCTAAAAAATTAGAATTTAGTTATGTTTTGTTCATATTTGGTGTTGTTAATTAGTTAATTGTGTTAGATGAGCTTTGATAATTATTGATGATTAGTATGGGTAAAACTGTGTTTATGTGTGTGATTAGAGAAAATTTAGATAATGGGTTTTTTATTAAAATAATATTGATACACCTCACTTGTGTTGCATACTTATGAAAAATAACTAACTTCACCCTATTTATAATCACATAGAGGAGTAAGTTTTAATTACTTTACATGACTAGACCCTACACTATAAAAGTGTTTACAAGTATATTATTTTATTTCCAACAATCTCCCTCTAAATGATCTACTTGAGAACTTCTTTAAAAAACAAGACGTTTGTTAACTTTTCAATGACAGTATCAAGTCATTCTTTCTCTTGTTGAAGTAGCCAATCATATTTTTGAACCTAACTTATCATTGAGCTGCTGAGAATTCTTGAATATAAGTTGAGGACAACCTTGTAACACATTCTTATCATTGAAGGTATCAACTCGACTTTAATCTTTGATTCTTGAACTCAAAATCAACATTCTTGGTAAACCTTGATTTTTATCTGCAACTTTACTCTTTTGAAAGCATGCACGAAATCTTTATCTTTCACATATTGAACAAGAAATCACTCTTGACAATGTTGATCTTGAATGTAGATTTCCAAACATTGAACGTTGCTGACGAAAGACATCGAATAAGATGATAAAAAATAGCTTTGTAGAAGATTCAAAAAATTGTCTTTAACCTTGAATCGTCATATCTTTCGCTCCCCCTCAATCGTATATACATCCGTTGAAGTAATAATCTTGGTTGTCAAAATTCTATTCTTTTGATTTTCACTGATTCGTTATTGAAGACAACATTTATATTGATGAGAAGTGATCACATGATTTTGTTGAAATAGCTATCTTATTCAAGAATGGTTAGTTGATCGAGAGATTAGTGACATGTTTGTAAATTTTGAAGAGAAGTTACTTCATCAAGTGTTTGGAATAAGTGGTAGTGTTTCATCAAACTCAAAGATTGAATCTTTATGGTACAAAAATAGAGGATTTTGAATTATAAACGTGTAAAAGATGAAGAACACATGCTAATTAAATAATCACTACTCTGATACCACATGTTAGATTAGCTTGGATCATTGATTGATGATTAGTGTGTGTAAAAGTATGTTTATGTGTGTGATTTAGAGAGAATTTAGTTAATTGGTCTTTTATTCAAATGATATTGATACACTTGAACGTGACATACTCACTTGTGAAAAATAACTAACTATACCCTATTTGTAGTCACATAAGAGAATAAGTTTTAATAACTTAATATAATTAGACCCTACACTATAAAAATGTTTACAATTATATTATTTTATTTTCGACAAATTAGCTCTTGAATTGATTTGATATCACACTCGTGATTCTTTTTTGGCTTTGTTGAATATCAATTAATTTAACTTTTTGCAAAAAATAAAATAATAAAAAAATAAAACTCTTGTTTTACGAATGAAATTATCTTCCTTTCATCTAACATCTTGCTAATCAAAAGAAAATATGGGTGCATGTTTCTTTAGAGCCCTCTGTGAGGGTGTGTAATAGGCTAAATGATACGTGGGAATCGCACCAGGCTTTACCTCTCAAGGGATCTCGAGAAGCTTACAACCCCCACCAGGCAGTGTACCTGATCGTTGTAGTATAGTATAGTGACAAGTACCGGGGATTGATCGTTCAGCTAGGAATAGTGTCGCTGGGATTAGAAAACCTAAATACTAGTTCTAAAGATGAGGGATGATTATTTTTGTATTTTTATAATTTTTTAGAAAGCAAGTAAAAATCTCGGGTTTGAAGGATTTGGGAGGAATTAGTTGCTAGTCAACTAACCCAATACTAAAGATGCAATCAAAATAAAATACTAGAAATGAAAATAAACTAAATTAAACTAAGGTTGTGAGCAATAAGTGGAGAAGTTGTGTTTACTTAGATTTCACTACTCCCTAGATATCTTTTACACGTTAATTATTTGTTATAGTTGCGTGGATGACGGATTGTATTCCTTAATACCATTCATGGGGTGGCACACTTAATTCCCCAATCTTATGTGTGCCTACTTCACTCCTATGTCGAGCCGGCTAAGAAGCTCCTAACATGGGATCATTAGAATTTACTCATGCATTAAATACAACCAATAAAACCTAGTGCACGTCAGTTCATGTTTCCTAAGACGTTCAAACATGTTACCATATGGAGATCTGCCAGTTTTCTTAAGCCTAACATCGAAATCATTCATCCAATACAACCATAAACAAGTAATCAACACATAATTAACATCTAGGTTTCATTAGATCCAAGCAAACACAAGATAGATCTAGCCTAGCATGATGGAATTAAGACAAAAACAAGATATAGACAACCAACACATAGACATATTGATTGAATTAAAAGAGCACTTATCTCAATTACACATGAAAGGGTTCAAGGGCTGAGAACCCTTGAAAAACCTGTAAAATTCGTACTAAGTTCGGCCTTAGGGTTTCTCCAAAACTTCTCTCCTTTTTTGTGAAAAAATTGGAAAACTATATATAGGAAATAGGGTCTGACGGCGTCAAGACCAATTTGGTGACGCCGTCATCTCGCCGCCAAAATACTTCTCGGATTGCCTTGAACTACTTTTGACGCCGTCATGTGTTATGTGTTTCCAGGTCGTCATGCATTTTACTCTTGATGCCCTACTTCGTGACGCCTTCAATTCTGTACTGGGTCGTCATGAAAATTACTCTTGACGCCATCAGAAATTCCTTCTTGACGCCGTCACCTACTGTTCCTAGCAAGGAAAATTAAGACTTTGGCGTTTTCTTCACTTTTATGCTCCAAAAACGTCCGAATTGCTTCCTTTTCCAGATTTCTCTCCCAAAGTACCTAAAATCACAAAAGGAACGATTTAGGGCAATATTTGATCAAATAAATTCAATTTCGGGCTTAAATGATCCCCTAAAAGTGGTTCATTTTTCGCCTCATCATATACCCTTACACTTGAGATTTGCTTGTCCTCAAGCAAATGCGCTTTTATTATACTCAAAATAAAAGTTAGGGGTCATTTAACACTAATATAAAAGTAATTACAACAAATAATCATTCCACTAAAGACCAATAGACAAGCACGGAGGTCATACACAAGCACCTCACAAATAGTGTTTAGATACTCACATCTCTCGGGTGTAATAAAGTATAAATTACAATATGGAAACGGAAGATATCTCTCACTACCTGTCATAGCAAAATAGATTACCATAGGCTTGGGAAAGGATCAAACCTCCACCACATGGCGTAAGCACCTAGGATAAACTATCAAAGAGGTCTTTTAAAGGGTTGTAATGTTAGGTGTAGAGATATGAAATACACGGTTTTGTTGGAAAAAGGAAGTTTTATTGGTGGCGAGTTAACAATCGTGGTTAATTACATGTACAATGTGGCGTTGCTAAGCCAAGACTAGACTCGACTTAAGCTAATAAATGAAAAATAACAAAAACATAAAAATGAACATAGAATAAAAAGGGATGGTAGTCCGTATGTTTTTTCTCTTTTTTTATTATTTTTTATTTTTTTATTTTTTTATTTTTTTGTGCATACACTCTTACCCTACCATCCAAAATAATACATCATAGGGAATAAAAATTCCTCTTACACTTGAATCTTTACATACTTTACAATGAACTAAACTAATGACTCGAATTATGAAAATCAAAACACTTGGAGCACTTTTAAGATTAACGCACATATGGGGGTAATAAATGATGTTCTTCCCCATTACTCCATAAAATAAGTACTTTGCCCATGAGTCCCAATCGTCCCAAAACAATATGTACAAGGATATGACTCGACTTAGCAACCATTTAATCAATTAGATAGTTAACTTATGGTTTAACAAATAACAATAATGCACTAAAAATGAGCGCATACACAGAAGGCTAAGGCGATTTGGGTGTACATTTAAGTGGGGTGTAACAAATTCTTCCTTTAAGTAAGATGCTTAAAGTTAGAAACGAAAAGATAGGCTCGGAGGGGTGTACTAGGGGTTTCGTGTACTAAAAATGAGTACAACGCTAAAGGAGTGGGAAAAATTAGTTGACTTAACTAGCCAAGTAATATGACTTAAATGGTCAAGTAATTATAATACGGGTTTAACACAAGGGTGATCCTAATGCCTCTTATCATGTAGTAAATCCTACTACACGAATGTAGTCTCACTAGCGGTCTCGGGATGCATCACTAACGCAAGTTCTAGAATCTAAATGCTACCGGTACACTCATAAGCACTAATAGTAAATGCTTTTCCTATCAAATCTAAAGGCGAACCTCACATATTTGGGTGGAAAATATTTCTAAATATATGGTTATGTGCTAGTCATACAATCTCCTATCCATGAGACACTTGCTATGGCTAAAGTTTCACTCCTAAATGTTGTAAAAAAATTTAAATTTGGCACTAAAATTGCACTAACAAGTATTTCTCATAGTTTTATTACACATCTACTATCAAACAAAACAAACTCAAGCGAAAGTGTACATGTAAGGTATCATCATTTTACCCTCCCCTTACACTTAAGATGAACATTGTCCCCAATGTTCAAGTAAAGAATGTAAAAGTGAAAAAGTAAAAAGAATGAAATCAAATACTTCCCTGATTCGCTCGGTATGGATAATAAGGTGGCCAGGTTAAATCTTCCTCCAAGAAAATGAACAATCAAAGCTTCCCTTCCAGAATATAAATCATCTTCTTGTCATACATAACCTGTGAATCCTGAGAAAATAGACAAGACAACCTCGCATAAAATCGGCGGCAACCTATATAAGTTACTAAATCCTAGAAAACAAAATAAGATATAATGCTTGTGGAATAAAGTTTGCAGATTTCCTGGAGATTATAAAACTTAATAATTCACAAAAATCATAAGACTCCGTTAGAAAAACAAAACCGGTAAAATTTCCAGATTTTTACACGTGACGCCGTCAAGAGTTAACTCGTGACGCCGTCAGAAGTGACCTGCAGAAATTCTTATGTTAAGTTTCCGGAAAATTTCTGGAAAAACTTGGTCTTACTTCCTGGAAAATCCTGCAAAAGTTCATTATTACTCAATACAAGCATTTGACTCTAACAAATACGAATATACATGTTCATTTAATATTGTGGAGAATCATGATCGCTTTGTTTCTTAAAAACATATTTGGGGTTTCTCCTTACACTTATCTTTTGCAAAAATACTTTTAGGTAGAGTTAAGACTAGGCTAAAACAACAAAGTAAAATATTTCCACTATTTAATTGAGAAACATGATCTACCAACAATAAAAATAAAGCATGCATACGGAAGCAAATAACAAACAAACAAAATAAAATCACACAAAACATGGGTTGCCTCCCAAGAAGCGCTTTTCTTTATTTACGAGTCTTGTAGCTAGACTCAAGGTCATGGGTTACTACGTGACCTCATCCCTTGAGATGATATACCCCATGTAGTTGTGATCATTACTATTATGGTGGTAGTGCCTTAACCTATCGATACTTGCAATCACCATTCCACCTACTTCACTTCTCAAGTTAGCTATCCCATCTTGGCTCACGCCTTCAATTGTGAAAGGCCCATACCACCAAGGACTTGGTTTATTGGGTGGTATCTTTGTTTCCAAGTGTCTCAAGAGTACCAAGTTCCCTTCCTCAAATGGTACATGATTTTCTGCGGGTTGAGTATGTTCGAATTCGACCTGAACCTTATTGCTTTTGCTTCTTTCATATTTAGCCTCCTTATAGCTTTTGATTCTTGCCTCCCATGCAAGAATTTTATTCTGAACACGAATGGGTGTCGTGTCAATGTTGTTTTTGATCTTTCTCCAACTCAAATTCTCATGTCCACTTCACGGAGTCATGGGGAAGCTAATCTTTCTTTTTCCAGATTTAAGCTCAATCTTCCTACCTTCATACTTAATGACAGCCCTAGCGGTGGCGAGGAATGGTGCCCCAAGGATTATTGGCATGCATCCATCTCCTTTATCATCGATGATCATAAAATCAACGGGGTACATGAACCCTGCGACATTAACTAATACATCTTCTGCGATTCCTAGGGGGTATACGTACGAGTGTCTAGCGAGGGACAACCTAACATGAGTAGGGGCTGGCATTTTTTACGTTAGTTGGATGTAAATAGTTAGGGGCATAAGATTTACTTCCGATCCTTGGTCAGCGAAAGCACTAAGATATTTCAAGTCCCCGATGCTAGTTGGTATCTCAAAGTTCCCACATGCTATCTGCTTAGTAGCCACTTTTTGTACCAATAGCCTCTCGAATACTGATCCCCCAGGTAACGTATCATACTCATCTTTTACCTTTTCCTCTTTCTCAGAACCCTGTTTGGAAGGTTGGTTATGCCCGTCACCCTTAATCCAATTTGTTATGGTGTTTTCGTTTATATCATGTTTCAGGTAGTGACTCAAAGGTTGGGATTTTGGTGGTTTTTCTAAGGTCTGTTTAGTAGGGGCTTCTACCTTCTCGTTATCCTTGTGGACAATTGTGATGGAATTAACAAATTGGGTAGTGGGAGTGGCGCTTTCTTTCCTTAGTAGCATTCTTTCGGGGGTTCTCTGGTTGGCATACTCCTCTAATAGACTCATCATCTCATTCATTTTCTCCTGCATCTCCTCTTTTTGCTTATAAACTGCTTCCTCGAATCTAGCAAGCCGATCTGAGTGAGTTGTCATATATTCTCTTATCCTAGCTTCAAACTCCGAGCTAAGCTCCTCAGGAGGGGAACAAGGTGGGGCATAGTTCTGAAAAGTCTCGACATTTTCTCTAGAAGGTGACTCAGATAATGGTGCCGAAGTTGGTTTCGAGACAGAATTGACAGTAGCCCGTCTAGGACTTAAAGGTCTCCTTTGCCTTTCCTCAAAATAGTCAACTTTTGCTTCGAGTTTGCATAGGAGTTCATCGGGGATTTCGGTGGTTCCTCCAGATGTTGAGACTGCATTGATGGCCGCTTTTATTGTATGATTAAACTCCCACATCTCATGATTATCAGCGGCGAGCTCCTCGATAATCGCCCAGGACTCCTCGGCATTCTTATCACGCAGTTTACCTCCCGCGGCCCTATCGATTGTGCGCTTAGTGTGATAGTCAACATGGTCGTAGAAAATCAGGACTAATAACCAAAGGTTTATACCATGATGAGGGACCTTATGGAGGAGATCCTTAAAACGGGCCCATGCTTCGAAGAAAATTTCACCCTGATGTTGTTCAAACATCAAAATGTCATTTCTAAGCATTGCAATCTTCCCCAGTGGGAGGAATTGAGTAAGGAAGTGATTGGTGAGATTATCCCATGTGGTGATGGATCCCGCGGGTAGACGCTCAAGCCATTGACTAGCTTGATCCCGTAGAGAGAATTGGAATAGGCGTAATCGGGTTGTCTCTCTAGTTTCAACATCTAGGTCTATGGAGTCTACGATTTTAAGGAAGTCCTTAAGATGTTGGTTTGGATCTTCGGAACGAAGTCCATGGAATGCACATCCGCTTTGCACCAACCGGATGGTGTCGGATCGCAAGGGGGTCACATTGGCTCAGGTGAGCTCAATTGTGTTTCGGTAGCCTTGGTGGCTAGGTCGGGAATACTCTCCTAAAGTTCGGGGCCTAAGAGGTTCTAGTGGTGGGTTTTGTTGTGGTGGGATGACGGGTTCAAAGATGTTCCCATCGTCCATGATGTCGGGTGGTGAAGAGTTACGAACAAAAACACAAAGAAATAAGATAGACTAAAGAAAACCTAAAAATAAAAATAAAATCTTACTAGAAAGGAATCTAGCAAGTAGACCTAATAAAAAGAGATTCTAACCTAGACAATAACTATTCCCCGGCAACGGCGCCAAAAACTTGATACGTGGGAATCGCACCAGGCTTTACCTCTCAAGGGATCTCGAGAAGCTTACAACCCCCACCAGGTAGTGTACCTGATCGTTGTAGTATAGTATAGTGACAAGTACCGGGGGATTGATCGTTCAGCTAGGAATAGTGTCGCTAGGATTAGAAAACCTAAATACTAGTTCTAAAGATGAGGGATGATTATTTTTGTATTTTTATAATTTTTTAAAAAGCAAGTAAAAATCTCGGGTTTGAAGGATTTGGGCGGAATTAGTTGCTAGTCAACTAACCCAATACTAAAGATGCAATCAAAATAAAATACTAGAAATGAAAATAAACTAAATTAAACTAAGGTTATGAGCAATAAGTGGAGAAGTTGTGTTTACTTAGATTTCACTACTTCCTAGATATCTTTTACACGTTAATTATTTGTTATAGTTGCGTGGATGACGGATTGTATTCCTTAATACCATTCATGGGGTGGCGCACTTAATTCCCCAATCCTATGAGTGCCTACTTCACTCCTATGTCGAGCCGGCTAAGAAGCTCCTAACATGGGATCATTAGAATTTACTCATGCATTAAATACAACTAATAAAACCTAGTGCACGTCGGTTCATGTTTCCTAAGACGTTCAAGCATGTTACCATATGGAGATCTGCCAGTTTTCTTAAGCCTAACATCGAAATCATTCATCCAATACAACCATTAACAAGTAATCAACACATAATTAACATTTAGGTTTCATTAGATCCAAGCAAACACAAGATAGATCTAGCCTAGCATGATGTAATTAAGACAAGAACAAGATATAGACAACCAACACATAGAAATATTGATTGAATTAAAAGAACACTTATCTCAATTACACATGAAAGGGTTCAAGGGCTGAAAACCCTTGAAAAACCTGTAAAATTCGTACTAAGTTCGGCCTTAGGGTTTCTCCAAAACTTCTCTCCTTTTTTGTGAAAAAATTGGAAAATTATATATAGGAAATAGGGTCTGACGGCGTCAAGACCAATTTGGTGACGCCGTCATCTCGCCGCCAAAATACTTCTCGGACTGCCTTGATCTACTTTTGACGTCGTCATGTGTTATGTGTTTCCAGGCCGTCATGCATTTTACTCTTGACGCCCTACTTCGTGACGCCTTCAATTCTGTACTGGGTCGTCATGAAAATTACTCTTGACGCCGTCAGAAATTCCTTCTTGATACCGTCACCTACTGTTCCCAGCAAGGAAAATTAAGACTTTGGCGTTTTCTTCACTTTTATGCTCCAAAAACGTCCGAATTGCTTCCTTTTCCAGATTTCTCTCCCAAAGTACCTAAAATCACAAAAGGAACGATTTAGGGCAATATTTGATCAAATAAATTCAATTCCGGACTTAAATGACCCCCTAAAAGTGGTTCATTTTTCACCTCATCACTAAAACACCAGCTTATGGCGCAAATCATCATATCGGTGGTCGCGTTATAGGACTCATCACCACCCCCACCAGCAAAGTTATAACAACTCTTGTCTTCTTCTTTGATTCTGTATAACGGCTAGTTTGCATAAATGTAAAAAGAAATTAAAATATATCGGTTACATAATAATAATAATAATAATAATAATAATAATAATAATAATAATAAAACCCTTTTTTTCTATATCTTTTACCCTTTAAAATCCTATAGATACAATTTCTTTCTACCATTTTAACACATACTTATCTCTTCAACATAATATACTTTTTGCCTTCAAAAAGATACATTTTCATTCCTTTTAATTATGGATCCCAACTATGATCATTAGGATATTTACTTCATAGACGATCCGAGTAAATATACGACCTTTTATGAATTTATCAACTATTTCAAACTCTAGGTAATCAAGAAGCCAAGAGTTCGAGTCCTCGAACAAGGACACCCATACCACGTGAACGAGAGATAATGACTTTTAAAGGACTATTTTGGCGACGAAAACAACCCACATAAATACCCGGAGAGGAATTTAGGCGAAGCTACCATATTCGTTACAAACTTTCTAAACAAATTGTACACGATATTTCCAATTATTATTTTGAACCTATTCCTGAATACTTCAATTTTTTAAACAACGACCGGATTGTACGGGTCAATTAAATATTAGTGTTATAATGAAATGCACGTAGGCCATATGCAAATTGGCATATGGTACATCGCCCGACGTATTTGACGAGTATTTGAAAATTGGCAAACATTGCTCACGTGATTGTTTACAAACTTTACTAAATGCACATATAATTTATACTATTTGTGGATTTCGCATGCATATTTTGGTGTCGCTTGAGCAAATAACGCTATTGCATAACATGATATTAAAAGGTTAAGAAATCGCGATTAATGACTTTAGGGAATTATATGGAAGTCCACAACCGAAATTGCAACGTACTTGGGTCCAAAGATGCACCACACAAAGAACCTCGTTATGCAAAAGTGCGCAATGATATTCGAAGAGATACTGTGGAGCATGTATGCAACCTTAATAATTTGATTTTATTTTTTCAATTTCGTATTTTTAATGTATCCTTATTTTTAATTTAATGAAATGTATTGTTTCATTTGAATAAATGAAAAAAAAAATAGAAAACCGTGAGGCCGTGATATCCTAGAACTTGAGTGATAAAAGATGGTGTTTTTGAGCTGAGTTATAGAATCAGAGTTACAAGATGAAAAGCAGACTTGCAAGACCTTTTCCTATAACGTGGGTCTATAACACCCGACTACACCTGGTACTCTTAGAACACAGAAGCATGTGTTAAGAACACAAGACGATGATAGGGGAACTCTTTGAGTTTATGAGTTCAAATATGTTAAGGTAACATCAACACTTGATATAATGAGTTGTCATTGACATGTCTTTGTATGTGTGAATTATGATGTTACATGTTAGAGTTATTGAAAGGGTAGTTTAGATATGATTTATTTATTTTATCTTTCAACTTGAGCAAATTGTGTTTTTTTAAGATGGTATTTGGCTATATTTATTTAAGCAGGTTACCATGTTGTGATATTAAAATGCAACAATACATTTGGTTGCTAGGTTGAAGGCAAACAACTTTATTATTGAAGCTAACTTCATAAGTTCTTCCAGTCCAACTTATAAAAAGTTTCACAATAACGAAACAAATTTTGGTCACTTGCTAGTAAAAAGTTTCACAATAACACAACGACAGTGAAACTTGATTGTTTTTTGTAATTGACGCAAAATTTGAGTGATTTTAGTAGGGTTTTAAGTGGCTTTACGCTTTAGTGAAATAATAATGAAACATAGTTAAATAATAATGAAACATAGTTACTATTAATGATCTTCACCCCTTTTGTCTATTGCATCCTCCCATTTATAAACCAAAAAGAAAAGTTAGGATGCTTATGAGTTTCGTTGAGTTGATTTCTAAACAGGAAAATGATTTTTATGGCTAAAATCCATACTTAAAAACATGCCCAACATCAGAATGATGCTTAATTAAAAAAATCAAAAGTAAATATTTGAAGTGATAAAATATGATGTGTCAAAATCATTAACGGATTAAGCATCTGTATAGTCATGCATTCATATTAGATCCTTCTATCATTGATTTTATAAATTTGCATTTTTGTTCTGAGGAAAGTTGCTTTTCCTTCACTAGACTTTTACTTGCAATAAACCGGCAAGTCTCTAGCTTTTTAGATATTGATATATATCACTAAAGGTGAGACCTACGACAATCACCAATTATCTAAAGAACAAACTAATCAATCGTGACACTTCATTTAGCTTTCATCCATTTTTCATTTTTTTTTAAAAGAAAACATAACATATCTTATGAACGGTAAATTTTCAAGCTATAAAAAATAAATCATCGCAACGAGAATTAAATTATATTTATATAGATATGCGCTTATATATACTTTCCACATTTTTTTTATTATTATTTTTTTAAATTTTCGTCTAGAAAAATCACATGTGATTTGTAAAAATCACTTGTAATCTATTATTTTTCTGATTTGTAAGATTTCCGCCCAAAAAATCACTTGTGATTTGTTATTTTTTTTATTTGAAAAATCACTTATTATTTGTTATTTTTAACAAGTCACATGTGATTTTTAAAGTAATAAATCAAATGTGAGTTTTCCGAATCACGCGTGATTTTTCTGAGCGAAAATTTTGAAAAAAAAATTCGTCGAAAGTATATAGAAGTGCATATCTATAAAAAGATAATTTAATTCTTCTCGCGATGTTATAATTAATTTTCTGTAATAATTAACGGTTTGCGAGATATTTTAATTAAAAAAATGAGTTTTTTAATTTGATGAAGAAAAAAAATAGATAGCTGAGATTGCATGAATCATTCTTTAGATAAATATTGTTCGGTATAGAACTTTTATTTATATCACTAAAAAAAAAATCATTTCAAAAACTAATTTGAAGAAAAATACGAAATTAGAGTTCTAAGACCCACGTGAAGCAACACCAAATACATACAGCACCATTGTTAGTGGACTTCAACATCATCGATATTGGTTTTCAAAATTTGGTTTTGAGAGGTCACAGATTTATTTATTCCCTTTCAGTGTACGTAACTCTGTTGTTATTTTGACGCTATACGACTTCGAATATATTGTAGTTGGCATATCGAACAAGTTAGGCTTTGGCATCATCACAACATCTATTGGACCAAAATTTTGATTATTTAACATTTATTGGCAAATTTAAGGCCTTTAATAATCGATGATCTCTAAAGATGACGACCAAAAAAACATGTGATTAAATCTCTCTATATATACAAGGTCTTGGAAAATCAAAGGTATTCGAAAGTTAAGGGCCTAAAGTCTTAGCTCTAGTTGCTAGGGGTGTTCAGTGTTTGGTTTGACACCAAATAAATCGAAAAATAAATCAGACCGAAACTGTATAAAATCGAACCGAAAATTTTAAATTGTGTATGGTTTGGTCTGAAACCGAACCGAAGTATTTAATCGGTGTTTGGTTTATGGTTTGACCAAATTTTTATCTTGTTCCGTTTTTATTTACTTCGTTTAAGTTGTGAAACCTTTTGATTTTTTAAACTTCTGTTTTGTTGATTTACTTGAGCACTTTGTGAGACCTTTTGATTTATTAATTTTATCTGAATTTTTTGGTTTTTATTATGATTTCTAGATTGTATTTTTATGTTTACTTGAATTTGGTTTTCTTGGTTCTACCCGAAACTAAACCGAATTTTAATTTGGTATATAGTTTGGTTTTATCTGTTCTAGAATTGGTTTGGTTTGTTTTGGTTTTGACTTTAAAAATTTTCAAACCAATAAACTCGAACCATACAACCCATAAACCTGAAAACCGAATCAATGAACAGCCCTACTAGTGACTTTATCCTTAAGCCACCACTGCCCATCGCAAGATTCAGAGTAACAGCGAATTGGTGGTCTCACTGCTCTAAAGTCTAAACATGGCCGGGTTAAATGAAAGTAAGTAAAGACTAAAAACATTAATAAGTAGTTGAAATTGAATATAATTGAAGAGTAACAGAAGAACCACTTTATTAAATAAGACATTTATAAGTCATATACAAATCATTCAAGTGAGGAAACTTGCAGGTACGAAAATAGTTGCACGCAACATGCACAAATTGGATGGCGGGCCAAACCATTAATAGCATACAACTTTCTTCTTTCGTTTTTCAATACAACATTCAAACAAGTAATGTCCATATTTCTTAACATTATTAATAATCATACACGTAAGTTTTTTTTTTTGGTAAAGGGATTATACCCGGTGAATATATCATACACGTAAGTTCCCACTAAAAACTTATTGCTAAAGTAAAATATACAAATTTATGTGAAGATTAGTGTTTGGTTTACGAGTGCATGATCTAATCGCACGAGTTGTAAACTTGTTATGACTCGAAATCGAAGGGAGAAATTCACAATACGCATGTACGTTTGTTGTGCTGGCTTTAAGTCTGCCTCGTCTTAGCATGTTTCAATGTTAAGTATGATTTTCAAAAAGACGTAACTGTATGATAGTTGTTAAGATCCTGATTCTGATTTTAGAATCTTATGATTTTACATAGCTAAAACGATCCGGACCCTACGTAGGATCTTAACAAGCTTAAGATCTTACTGGATCCCGATCTTAACCATAAGATCTTAAGATCTACTCTGATCCGATCTTACATTTTTCGAACCGCAAATTAAAAAACTACAAATTTATGCTTTATATTTTTATATAATTTAAAAAACAACATGTGATTCTTCTTAAACATTACATATTCATAATTTGTGATAACATTTTCATAAAACATTCATATAATTTCATGTTTATAATATATAATAATTTGTAGATTTGAATAGTATTACAAGTATTATTAAAAAAAATGATATTATACTATTATAGTAGGATTTTAGAATCTCGATCCGATATTATAATATGATCTCGCACAAACGAAAACAATTCTAATTAAGATCCCGATCTTAAAATTCTTGATCTGTATTTACCTTAAAATATAGTATATACTTCACCTAATGTCTTTGAAACGAGGATGTAAGCCGCGCGTTGCCGCGGGCATTTTACAATATTACATTGTGAGGAATATTTATTTATTTATTTATTTATTTATTTTTAACGGTCATTAGCTACTTAACGTCAAGTTAGTGATCAAGGACTGACTTTGCAATAGATGTATAACATGAAAGACCAATTATTTAAATTATGAGAGGAGTAAATTTGCAACGAACCTCTGAGATGAATAACCAATTTTGTACAGATTTTTTTTAATGTTAAAGATAACGGTCGTTAGTTAACAGTCGTTAAGTAACTAACGACCGTTAGTTACTATAGTAGATATTATTATTTTAAAGGATTACTATTCACCACTCACAAAATCACTATAGCCAAAATATTATTTTAAGTTGGGGAATAGTGAAGCACGGTAAATGTAAGACCGATGCTAATGGCAACACCATTTTTACAAAAGCAACCCCGCCACGTCAGCGCCATCTCAGTTTTCTCTCTCCACAACTCCACCTCAACCACAATTAGCTACTGGTGACCACAAAAGCAACCCCATAACTCCCACATTTACTTCCCGACCTTCAAAATCACAAAAGCAACCCCACAATTGTTTCGGTTGCATAACCAACCAAGTTTTGAAAAAATTCATCAAGTGACGCGTTGCATTGATGAGTGCTAATGGAAGTGACGCGTTACTTTTGAGGTTGCTTGGTGAAACCAACTCCCATTAGCATTGGTCTAATGTATATATAATGCACTTAAGAGTGAAGACTTTTCTGTATTTAATCATTAATTTATCATGATGATACCTTATCATATAGTACATGATCATTTTCGAGTTTGATGTTACTTTTAAGTTTTAACAAATGTTCATATATCCACGTGTTTATTGTTGTTTGGTGATTCTTGGATAAGACATCTGAAGAAGAAAAAATGGATTTTGACACATAATGTTGAGGTTGTGCTCAAAGATTATACATAAAGTCATCTGAAAGTGCTTATAATGTATGCTGAAATATTTTAAACATGAGAAATATTATAATCACATGAATCTTACGAAATCATTTTCACAAAATGAAGTGCAGCAAAATGATTTGTTTAAAAAAAAAGGTAAAAAGAAAAGAGCACTGATTGTGATGTCTAACTCATATGCTTAATAATATGCCTAAGCATATGTCTTAGTATTCTGTTAGAGACAGAAAAAGGACTCACTTATTCACAAATCAATAATTTATAGACACATCTATTAGGCACTCAATTAGTTACATTTTTCTAAGCCTAAAAGATTTTTTTTTTATTATTATTTTTTTAATATCTCCCACCTATATAAAATAAGGTTGGGTTTTAGCAAGTGAACCCCTCAAAAATCTTTAAAACTCGACACGTGTCATTTTTTCTAATCTAATGGTCCACAAACAATTTGGTCCCTAAAAAGTAGCTCCTCAATTAATAATCTAAGACTGATTCTCCTCAATTTAGTCATCCCCTAAAACACAAATATAACCGAAACATTCAACCCCTAAATAAATCATACCGTAAATCTTGAAATTAGGGTTTTGATGACACAATTGAATCTACATCTTTAGCCAGGTTTGTTTACTTTTGAATTTGATTTTCAATTACTTGAAATTTAATTATCTCCATTCTATAACAACATATTGGTTGATTTTTTTGATTGGGGGCTTTACATGATTATTTGGTATTTAATCTTGATGTAGAATTAATTTTAACATTTCTATAATTATCCATGAATTTACATAATAACCAGTAGTTTGCTATGATTATTTTTAAATGGTATGGAAGTTTTTCTCATTTAGTAATTAAAATTAATGTATATCATGTGTTTGATAAAAAGCTACTGATAAAATTTGTAGCGTAGACTAACGGTGTTGATTTCAGATCTTCGTACACTAAAATTAATGTATACATGCTTCATTGACACAAATAGAGTACCAGTTACCAAGATCGAGCGTATTTTACACACTCAAGTAAGGAACCCCCATTGCAATATTGATATCTACGGTTTATTTTTATGTTGTGACGTAATGTTTATTTGTTGTGCATAAACTCTGACAGATTGGTGTTATTAAAAAATAGTTGGAATCTGTTCGGAAACACAGAAAGTAATACCGACACAAGGCGGCTTTCTGTACCTGTGGCAGTTGCGTCACTGGTAGGAACATAAAAAGCTTTCAAGTTGGTAATTTGTTTTGTTGTTTTTAATCAAATGACACCATTTTTGTTACTTTTTAGGCTGGATACACAAATGCTGGAAATAGTACATTGTTGAATCAGTTGACAAGGGGCTAATGTTATTGCTGAGATATTTTAGAAGATGAAATTTCAAGATAGACTTGGTATCTTATGGACCGTTTTGATTATCGATTATGATATCTTATGGACATAGATAAGATATTATCAATTACGATATCTTATGGACCTTTTTGATTATCAGTGGTCCTAAATATGCCATAAGCCCATAATATGCTATATGGTCTAAGAGAAATGTCGGCTCGCTTGATGTCATAAAAGAACAGGTAATATGTTTATTATATTGTTTTGTGATTGACTTTTGTTCCAAATTTCAGTACATATGGATTTTGAAGATAGGTAAATCATTTAATTTAAAAAGTGTATAGGTTTTGATCGGATCTAGGAACCATTGGTTGTACCTTATTTGTTTTTTTACATATTTGAAATTGACTATGTTTATTTATTTATTTATCTATTACAATGGATCTGTTAGATGATGCGAAACTATTAGGTTAGTCTATGTGAGTGTAAGTACTCAAACTTTAGCGACATCTCATGATAAGAACTGAATTGTTATTAACAAGTTCAATTGACGAATATAGACTAATGCCAGTAGTCTACATAACTCAAGATAAACGTGAGAGCTACCTTTCTATGTTATATAACATAACACTTTCAGTATCACAAAAGTTGTTTTTAAAACATAAATCCAAACTGATCTAAACTTATTAATATTGCATACACGAGTGTAAGTTTTTGGTGTTATCTTTCAGGAAAGGGAAGTTAGGCAAAATTCTACCGAGTGTGACGGTCCCACTGTTCACCTCTGCGTACTAATGTTCCACGAAAGCTGCACACCATGCGGTCCAACTATGGTGGATTTCAAGTGCCCAACCACATGAAGAATGATGAATTTAAAGAGATTTAGCTACCCAAAAGGTAAAAACTTTTATGTCTTTTTGTCTATTCATATGAGTTTTTGAAGGACCAATGCCAAAATATTTAACTGCAATAATCAAGGACGTATAAATAATGGTGAAATAGAAATGATATTGAACTTTGATTACTTATTATTTGGGTATAGTATAAGGGGTAAGGATCCAGTGAGAAGAAAACTTAAAATGAGAAGAATGAGAAATAAGTATAAACAAATATTTGAGATGCATCGACTTGAAATAGATGCATCTCTAATCATTTAGATGCATCACAATTAGTTTTGAAAGTGATTTTGAAGTGAAAACGATTCAAAGTAGTACTAGCAACAAATTTGACTTGCAGAGGACGAAAGATACATAGGATTCGTCAAACTTGATGAAATGCATCTAATATATGTATACGCATCTAATTTTTAGCTAGAAAATATATTCTGATGCATCTAAAAGATTAGGGATGCATCTAATTCATATTTATGCATCTTTAATGTGTAGTTATACTTATTTCTCATCCTTCTTATTTTAAGAAATCTTCTCATTAGATCCTTAGTCATAGTATAAGTGGAAATTACATGAAATTTCTAAGCTATAAAAATTATGTTATATGTAAAATCATGTCTGCTAAATTTTGAAGATCATTTCATCCATTCTAACAACAATCGTTAATCATTCGTAGACTGTGCTATATGATTTTTATGGTTTTCACCATATGATTGACAGAACTACCGCAAATGAGACTCAAAAACATGTTCTCGCATATGCTCGACAAAATCAAGTTCTATCAATATTCTACTTGAGCAGTTTGTTTAGCTATATCAAGAATTAACTCTTACGTTACTTTTGTAAGTCTTCTTTTGTTATTGTGGAAATCCTTCACTGTGTGCCCTACGTAGAAAATGTAGAGAAGGTTTAGAAATCTCTATCATATGACCAAAGACACGAATTTTATATTTAAATCATTTTTGTATTACACTTTTATGTTTCATAATAAGACTTGATGGGCGGCCCTTAGGCTACTGATGTAAATGATAATTATTTATTTGACAGTACACATCCAAACACGCTTATTGTCAACTATAGTATAAGCTTTGACATGTAGAAGATCCGTAGAAACTTATTGATTCATGCAATATGCCTAATTAACAAGTAGGGCAGCCCTTGCATTGGGGCTGTGGGACTTAACGGTGTATGCTTTGTTATAGGGCTGATGAATTGGATATAAACAAATGAATGGAGGTGGCAAGCAAGGGAGAAGATTGTATTATCAGACTTGAAGATAATACAACGAGTGGTAATATCTCTGCTTTTATTGTTTTTCGAATATATTGATTGTATAATTACTTATGTTAACCTTTAGGTGAACTCTATGCTCGGGCATTTTTAAGAGACGGGGAGCCTCATCATGTGGAGCCTGTAATTGATAGCAGCCGGTAAATTGCCGTCTAATCTGTGACAGCTATCAAATGCATCTTTATCAATTCAATATATGTGTTTGCAAATAGAATCAGATCATGACATATTCATCGTCCTAAGTAAATTTTTTCGAGAAATTGTTTTGCATGTTTAATCTCCTTGAAATTTGCAATATCATGATCTTAAGATGTTTCAGTTAATCACTCAGTCAAAACTGTAGTCTGTTGTTATGAAAAATGAAGATATGTGGGATTGATCAGGTATGTTAGAAACTCTCACACATTAAGTTTTTTAGCAACTATCATGGTTATTGGTGTTATGTATAAGGGGGTGTATAGATGTGCGTTCGCTGTTTAGAGTTGTAACAATAGGATATTCAGATGATTGACCCACAAAAATGTTTGAAAAACTCTTTTGGTTTAAGGATTGAAAGATTAAAAGAAAATTTGACCAATCTTTTATGTGAAACGATCAAATTCAAAAACTAATTCCTGCATAGCTCTTCAAATGCCACTATTGCAATTGATGAATTTAAGGTACGTAATAAAGTGGTCGAGTTGGGTGGTTGAGAGTAATGGTTCCAAATGGGGTGGACTCGGGTTGGGTGTTAGGTGACATATCTATAATCTATCCGGTAGCAATTGTGTACTCCTTTTAGTTATATGTTTATATAAGAAATCATTTGAAGTCTTAAATTCATGTGGCTCTACAAAGTTACATTCATGAATCTTTGAAGATTAATGATGTGAGAAAAATAAGTGTGGTCATGTGGTCTGGTAAGAATTTTCTACCTCAAGTATCTTGCGGATTTCTTAAATATCTTGCGAAAGGTGACTACTTCAAAGCCACACTTTTGTATCAATTATGCATTTTTAAAAATTGTTTAAGAAATTATAACATTATAAAAAAATTTAATGCGACTTTTTTTTTTTTTTTTTAGGTTATGGGCGGAATGATTGTTGTTGCATCTCAATTATGCGGAAAAGTCAAGAACTATGATAGAGATTATGCAATAGAAAAGTTGCATGCTTATAGCCTCTCAATTCGAGCAAAATTGATTCTGGTAATATTTGGCATTATTCAGGCAGATTCCTCATGGTCTACACTCCCCGGTGGGTTAGAATTTTCCTTTGTATTTACTTGCTCCAGATTGAATGTAATTAAGGGGTGTTTGTGATTGCCTAATTTAAACTGCTTATCCGCTTTATAAACTACTCCATATGTACAATCTACTTATGTGTGAGTGACTATTTTCTTTAGAATAAGTAGATTAGGAGTTTAAAGTTTTCTTTGAACACATAGCTGCATATCGTAAGCTGATAAGCCCTTTAATAGACAGTCTGAAACACCCACTTAGTAACATTTTAACACTGAGTTCTGTTTTTTTTTTTTTTTTTTTTCGTCTTTGTTGTGTAGGCCTTTTGCTGGTGGACATCTGAAGGTTTAGTTGTATTGTTGTCCAGGAAAAAATAGGTTTACGGGTAAAGAGCAAGAAGGGTATTAAAGTTTTATGTCGTGACAAAGATGGCAACCATTACAATCATACAACTAATGTCATGTACAAAGAAGTCCTTCGTCTACTTTAATTTTTCCATTTTTAAGATTTTATCTTTTTATCTTTTAAACAATAAATTCAAGGTTATCTATATATTACATTATATATCTTTTAGCGTATTAAATTTTACATCATGTTCGTACTGAATTTGTATATTTAATGATAAAACTTTTAGCTAGCCGGCTAACGGCCGGGCCTTAGGCTAGTTATGTGAATGTAGCAAAACTCTTTAAATATAGCCTTAGAATTATGTTTATCAGTTTCCAAAACCCTAATATAAGAAACGTTTTTACTCATTTGTTGGCAAAATGCATTTCGTTATGAAGTCATAAAGAATTTGTAGTGATCACAAATTTTGATTAGCCTTGGTATAAAATAAGTCATATCTTTTAAACTATCCTTGTAAAACTTTCAAAATGATGATTAAAAACGATACGCAAACTTTTATTTTGTATAGCCAAAATACAAAAAACTCAAAAACCAAAAAATTAATTGCTCAGACACGCTGTGAATATTCGAAGAATCGAACAGATATGATGACCCAACATCATAAGTAGCGCAGTATTCCTCACTGCAATTGAAATGCACCAGCCGGGAACCGAACCCGGGTCTATACAGTGGAAGTGTATTATTCTACCACTAGACCATTGGTGACTGATGTTAATAGCTTATCATTCTATGTATTTATACTGTGTATTAATTCTAACTAGCGGGGTAGCCTGCGCTTTGCCGCGGATTTGTTATTTTTTTTATGGTGTTGTATTTTTTTTAGTATTTTTGTTTTGTATTGTTTTTTGTTATTTGTTTTTTTTAAATAAAAATGAATAACCGCATAATAAAATATTTTTGTGCAAGTTTTGTACTTTTTTATTTAAGGAAAATTATTCATAGTTACAAAAAAAAAAAAAAATGCAACAGTACATCTGCTACAGTATTGCTACAGTAACGTACAACATGAGACAACACAAATGTTACTGTTTAGTCAACTGTGCGGTACAACTCTTTGAAGCACGTGTACTGTAGCAAATCCTGCCTTTTTAATATACTAGCGGGGTAGCCCGCGCTTCGCCGCGGATTTGTTATTTTTTTTTATGGTGTTGTATTTTTCTTAGTATTTTTGTTTTTTGTTGTTTTTGTTATTTGTTTTTTTTTAACAAAAATGAATAACCGCATAATAAAATGTTTTTGTGCAAGTTTTGTATTTTTTTTATTTAAAGTAAATTATTCATAGTTACAAAAAAAAAAAAAAAAAAAAAAAAAAAAAAAAAAAAAAATGCTACAGTAAAGTACAATATGGGACAGCACATGGTGCACTGTTCATTCAACTGTTCCGTACAACTTTTGATGCGTACTGCTACAGTGCGCGGCCCCTCTATTGCTACAGTAACCATCCTGCCTTTTTAATATACTAGTGGGGTAGCCCGCGCTTTGCCGCGGATTTGTTATTTTTTTTATGGTGTTGTATTTTTCTTTTGTATTGTTTTTGTTATTTGTTTTTTTTTAAACAAAAATGAATGACCGCATAATAAAATGTTTTTGTGCAAGTTTTGTATTTTTTTATTTAAGAAAAATTATTCATAGTTTCAAAAAAAAAAAAAAAAAAAAAAAAATGCTACAGTACATCTGCTACAATACTGCTACAGTACCGTACAACATAGGACAGCACACTGTGCACTGTTCTTCCAACTGTTTTGTACAACTAAAATATGCGTGGCACTGTTCATATGAACAGTAAAAAACTGATCTTTTAATATATTTATAATGTATAATTGTATAATATAATGAGCCTGGACAACCAAAATTATGCTAAAGAAATAGGAAATATAAATTACTTGTTGCCTGAAGGGGGTTTTATGTAGCTTGTTGGCACCCTTTTTATTACTGATTATATTTTGTACTTTGAATCCACTTGACATGTTTTTGTTTGATCATTCATCCGTTTAGATTGACTTTAAGAAAATATATCAACCTTTTAGCCCTTTTGACTTAAATTACTTAAAAGCTGATTTCATCAACAAACAGGTTGATGCTACCTCTAATATTTTGGTGTTGATTATATATTTTTAATAGTACTACAACTACACTAATTCAAGTGCCCTGTTCCTTGAGATGTTGATTTTGCAAAATCGCAATTGCCTGCATCATGTTCATGTATGTACTGTATAATGAAATGTCCCCATGACCTAAAGTTTTGAACTTAGAGCACAAGGTGCAAAGACAAGGCATTGCCTCCCCATTCGGGCCCCATCATGCCACATCACCAAAACACCTCAACTTCAACTAACAACAACAAACCCCCCCTCACCAAACAACAAACCTCAACTTCCTCATTCGGACCCCACCTCTTACACACTTATTTTTTTATTCATTTCTTTAAATAAATTAAATTATTTCACAAATAAATTAAACAACAAACCAAAACCATATTTCTTTTTCTTTCTTTCTTCTTGTTCGAACAAACAAAGCAACCCAAAACACCATTTTTGGTTTCTTTCTTTTTTCTGTGAATCGACCCAAAACAAACCAACCTTGACTTTTTAAAACCAAAACCAAGCAAAACCATTTTTCTTTCTTTCTTTTGTTTTCTATTTTCTGTGTGTCGACCCAAACCCAAAAACAACCAAACACTAGTTTTTTCTTCTTTTCTTCTTCTTCCTTGTCTCGTGCTACTGTGTAACGACCATCACCACAAAACCATAAGCTACCACCCACACACCTCCATCACCACCCTCGTCACCTCCATCACATGATGAAATCTTGTTTGATTCTGGTGTAGAGAAATTTTCACAAACAGGTTGTGTGCATGATTTTGAGTGATTATGGAGGCTGGTTGTTGCATGGCTAAATTTATGCATTTAGTATCTTCCAACCCAAATAAACAAACAAACACAAACGTAAACCTGCAACATTGTCAGAAAATTGCTTCGTCGTGGCCACGGGGAGTTGGCCAACGGCGAGCAACGGCGAGGGGGTTCCGGTGTGGCGGCGAGCAACGGCTCGCCGTTGTCCCTGCCACATATGACGGCGAGCACTGGTTCCCCATCTGCACCTTGTGCTCTTATGGTTAATGCATTGCAACACAGTTTCACAAGATTATGAACCACTTCTAGACTTGAGCATAACAGTGTGACAAACGACCAAATCGATCATGGTTAGAAAGGATCACCAGAAAATGACTCATTATAAATATCATTTGAAGAACATACAATCATGATTCAAATACAATGGCTAACAAAGCTTCATTATCATACACAAACTCAACTTGTAGTAAATAATCATAATGACGAAAAAAAAAAAAAAAAAAAAAAAAAGGTCTTTAGTTGGAACAACAAAACATATAAAGATAAGACCTTTGATATTGCTATTAGGGCACTGGCAGTCATGCTTCCGAAAACATCCATACCTCTGAAATCCACCAATAATATCATTCCACCTCATTTCACCTCATTCATACTTTTTCCATACCTCCCAACCCCATTTTAGTGGCAATCATGTCTTTTTCATACCTCCCAACTTTTTTTTTTAATTAATTAAATTAAACAATTTAATTAAAACATAAATATTTCATTAATAACTAAAATAAAATTACATAATACTTAAAAAAAAAAACATAACTAAAAGAAAATTACATTATTAAAAAAAAAATGAAATAACTAATCATCGAGATATGTTAAGTTTTGAGCATCTACGTGGTCCGCAAGATCATATAGGAGTCGGTAATGCATTTGTTCGTCGATTAACTCCGGTAATACAGTATCGTCATAAACTGACGCGACTGGCGGATCCATTATATGAACCGGTGATATTGCCATCCCATCGTCTTTTAAAATCATATTGTGAAATATGATACACGTATAAACGATTTGTCGAATCTTTTCAACCGACATTGCCCGGAGAGGACGAGCAAGAATCATCCACTTATTTTTAAGACGACCAAAAGCTCGCTCGATATCTTTTCTTGCAGACTCTTGTAGCCTTTTAAATCTCTTTTCATTCAATTCAACCGGATGCTTGTATGCTTTAACAAACGTTGACCATGTAGGATAGATTCCATCGGTAAGATAATAACCACGTTTGTAAAACCGTCCATTTACATGAAATGAACTGTTTGCCGCCGTTCCGTTTCGCTCCGTAAGATACAATGGTGACTGATTCAAAACATTGATATCGTTGTTTGCACCGGGAGGACCAAAAAACGAATGCCAAATCCACAAATCGTAAAAAGCGACGGCTTCAAGCATAATAGTTGGGTATTGATGATCACCTCGCTTATATTGACCTTTCAAATGTCTAGGACAATTACGCCAATGGAAATGGGTACAATCAATGCTACCAAGCATTCCAGGAATGTGATGTTGATCTTCATGAAACTCGTATAAGCGTGCAATGTCATGGGATGTAGGCCTACGTAAGAACTCTCGACCATATAATTGAATAATCGCTTGGCAAAAATGATCAAGGCATTCTCCTATAAAAAAATATATATAACGCTAACTTTATAAAAAAATAAATAACAATAACATAAAAAAATATATATAACGCTAACTTTATAAAAAAAATAAATAACAATAACATAAAAAATATATATATAACGCTAACTTTATAAAAAAATTAATAACAATAAGTTTAAAAAATATTTCACCTGACGTTCGTCGCGCCATGTTTAAATAGTCATCAAATCTATTTGGAGGTTCACCCGTTGCGAGTTGCCTAATGGCCGATGTGCATTTTTGTAATGCCGTGAAACTTTTTTTTCCCCTCGCATCTAAGCCCTCTTGAAACCATTCGAAATTCGCTTCAACATCAGCAACAACTCTTAAAAACAAGCTTTTATTCATACGAAACCGTTCACGAAAACGTTCGTCGTTAAACTTTGGACGTTCAACGAAATAATCATTCATAAGGGTTCGTAAAGCTTGTTCACGAAAACGAGTTACATACTCCCGACTTTCGGTAGAGCTTGCCGTGTCGTCAATTGCATCGTACGCGGCTAATAAGGTTTCTAGGGTGCTACCGGTGGCACTAGTTCGGACAATTCGCCGGGGGGACTCACTAATGATTCGGACGAAGAAGAAGACATTGTAAGAATATGTGAATTTTGTATATGTGAATTGGATTATTTGTGATAAAAATGTATGTGTTTGTTGAATATATATAGGGGAATTTTTTTTTTTTTTTTTTTTTTTGGCTCAATACACGCTCCATTCCATCCAACGTCTATTTCATTTAAAGCATCAACGGTAACATTTTGCATAGGAATTCCCATGCTTCGGAGGCAAAAATTGCCGCTCAACCTTTGCCGATAGCCATGCCGGTGGGGTGGCGGCGGTGTTTGCCGCCGGCATGGGCTTGCCGGTGAGGCATGCCGCCCCCACTGCCACCCTTCTTAGAACTAAAACTAGATTTGACACAGTGACATGTTAGGCTGATCGTTGGTGGCAATTGATGACAATAACTATTGTTTTGCTACTTTAAACTGTACGTTTTGGTATTTGAGTGATCATAAATTTTAATATGAGCTGCACCATTGCTATTTGATTGCATTTCCATCTCGTACCCACCTATTTTGTTTGACATAAGTTCCATGGATCGGCACAACAATCTAATCTTCATAATCCCCTATGTCATGGATAAATTCTTACCATGTTTTTTGATTGCCTGCTTTAGCATAATCTTCATGTAAATAGAGCGGCCAATATCTTCATTATCATCCTCATCCTCTGAACAAGCGACCCAATATCTAACATGGTTTTCTTTACACAACACTGCTTCTAGATTAGAAAAACTTGAAAACTAAACAAATAAAATAAAAAGTGCACATTTTTATGCGTCTAAAACTTTTAGTTATATATACATGTTTATTTTACAAATGCACTTCACTATGAATTATAAATGTAAAAATGCAATTCATTACAGGTAAATCCTGGATTTGCTCTCATGGTTAGCTTAATTTAAGGTTAAAACCTCAAGCTAATCATTTCTTAATAGAAATTGTTTCGTTATGTGATATATTACCTACACAGATTTCCTTGAAAAATAAAGGGAAAAAAAATGCCCATAAAAAAATAAAAAAAATAAAAAAAAACTACAAAGAAGAGAAACTGACGTTTAAGTAACACTTCTTCAGAGGTGTGCACCAGCCGGGAATCGAACCCGGGTCTGTACCGTGGCAGGGTACTATTCTACCACTAGACCACTGGTGCTATTATATCTGTTATGTCCACATATAGTTTTATATTCAAATATTATGCCATTGCTAGATTGTACTTATCATTTCATGTAACAAAAAGGATCTTCTGGCATGTGACATAATTTAAGTTTGGAGATATTCTTTACACTTTCTCAGTTTCATGTCTCTTTAATCTTTCATCATGACATGATACTACATGATTTTATTTTGGTATGTGAACGGTGGAACCGCCAGATGTTGGGTTACCATTTTCTTCTATTTTTATTTACACTTTCACAAGTTCATCACATAATTGAAATATATGCAACTCGATTAAATCTTTATATGTCTACTTGATATCTAATTCTTTAAACACAACTATACGAGAATTGAAATGATTTGTTAAAAAAAAAGAGTTGGTAAAGGTAAAAAGAAAATAAGTGATCAAAGTGTCATGACACATTATTGTGTGAAAGTTTTTTTTGAATATTAAGTGAATGTAGCAAACCTCTTAAAACATAGCCTTGTGATTATGTTTATCAGTTTCCAAAACCCTAATATAAGAAACTTTTTGACTCATTTGTTGGCAAAATGCATTTCGTGATGAAGTCATAAAGAATTTGTTGTGATCACAATATTTGATTAGCCTTGGAATAAAATAAAGCATTTGATGATAAGTAGTTCTCATGCATCTCTTGGATACCTATTATTCTTTTAAACTTTCCATGTAAAATTTTCAAAATAATGATTAAAACGGGGTACGTAAACTTTTATTTTCTATAACCAAAATACTAAAAACTCAAAAACCAAAAAAGTTAATTGCTCAGAAACGCTATGAATAATATTCGAAGAATCGAACAGCTATGATGACCCAACATCATAATTAGCGCAGTATTCCTCACTGCAATTGAAATGCACAATCTAGGAATCGAACCCGGGTCTGCACAATGGCAAGCTACTACTCAACCACTAGACCACTAGTGCTAAATGTTAATTCCTTATCATTCTATGTATTTATACTGTCTATTAATTCTATAAGAGCCTGGACAGCCAAAAAAAAAAGGAAATATAACTCACTTGTTACCTGAAGTGGGTTTTATGCAACTTGGCACCCTTTTTATAACTGATTATACTTTGTACTTTGAACTTCGAAGTTTGACTCAATTTGACATGTTTTTCTTTGGTCATTGATCCGTTTAAAAATCAACATTTTAGCCCTTTTGACTAAAAGCTGATTTCATTAACAAACAGGTTGATGCTACCTCTGATATTTTGGTGTTGATTTTAAATTTTTTTAATAGTACTACAACTACTAGAATACTTATATATATTCACACTAATTCGAGCGCCTTGTTCCTTGAGACGTTGATTTTGCAATTGCCTACATCATGTTCATGTATAATGAAATGTCCCCATGACTTAAAGTTTTGAACTTATGTTTAATGCATTGCAACACACTTTCACAAGATTAACGAGATGATGAACCAATTCTAGACTGGAGCATAACAGTGTGACAAACAACCCAAGCATACAAACATGGTTAGAAAGGATCACCAGATAACGACTCATTATAAATATCATTTGAAGAACATACAATATTCAAATACAATGGCTAACAAAGCTTATAGTCATACACAAACTCATCTACATTAATTTGCTCTATAAAAGCTCAAAATCCCTTTAAGCCTTAGCACCAGTAAAACTTGCAATGATGTGATTATTGGATACAAATCAAGAACGAAGGTCAGATATGCATTCTGAAATTTTCTATACATTTCATATAGGAAAAAAAAAAAAAAAAAAAAAAAAAAAAAAAAAAAAAAAAAAAAAAAAAGATTAATCAAAGGTGTCGTGTAATGCTATTAAACACAACATCTTGAATTCTTGATGATCGCTTAATGCACCAGCTGGGAATCGAACCCGGGTCTGTACCGTGGCAGGGTACTATTCTACCACTAGACCACTGGTGCTTTCATGTCTGTTTTTTTCCACATATAGCTTATTGTAATATTTTTCATTCCACATTTCCAGTTTTCCACTGCTGGATTATACTAGTCTTTTCATGTAACAAAAAAGAATCATGTGGCATGTGACATGATTTAAGTGTAGACATATTACCCTTTTATTTAATAGTCTTAAGTAAATTATACTTCGTATCGTTTTGAGGGGCCAAAAACTACGTCGTTTCATATGCCTTGAAACTACATCGTTTAGAACCAAAAAAACTACATTGTTTTGAGACCTAATTCATAGGGAATTAATTGGCACACATTGATTTTTGATTGGGACACTCCAATTAACGCATCAGACAGTTGTACCATATTGACAACATGCTTTGATTACTTGTACCGTGAGTGTGCAAATAAAAAAGAAGAGTGTGCAAATCACCTCCCTAATTCATATGCCTTAAAACCATGTCGTTTAGATATGAAACACGTCTTCTTTAATCTTTCATCATGATACTACACGATTTTATGTTGGTCTGTGAACCTAGTCGGTGGAGCCGCCAGATGTTCGGTTATCATTTTCCTCTATTTCTTATTTACACTTTCACAATTTCATCACAAAATTGAAATATATGCAACTCGATTAAATCTTTATATGTAATTCTTTAAACAGAACTATACGAGTAAAAGATTAGTGAGAAATTAATCTTCTTTTTAGTCGTCATAGAGATGGGAGATCAAAGTTCAAGATGCTTGAATCAAATTTTAGAGCTATACAGAAAAAGCTATGGATACAATGTCCATTGCACGAATTAGGCTAGTGACAATAAAGCTAGTCGATCGAGTTGGGCGATCGATTCCAATCGGTCGTCCTTAGTGTGGCATTTCGATCGAGGGACGAAAAAAACCCAATTGGGTCATGTAAGGGATCGACAACCATTTATTTTATTATTTTTTATTTTATTTTTTTGCCTTTTTGATCTAATATAGCCGTTGCATTTAAGTTTAGAAGTGAAAATAAATAATAATAATAATAATAATAATAATAAAATGTTACCGTTGCATGTTAGCCGTTTAAAAAAAAAAAAATCTTTTTAAACTAGCTTATAAATACACAACATAAAACACACTCTCATTCACAAATCTCATTTCAAACATTCTCTATATTTAATCACACCATGAATTCTTTCGAGATATTTTTTGCCAATTCGTATTCGGATGATGAAAATGAAGTTAGTACCAAGTTTTTTATGTTTGCGGAAGATGTTGGGAGGCTTATCAAGCGTCACAACCTAAAGAAACACGAAACCAAATTAGTAGGGATCATTTGGGTGCTCATAACCGTTTAGTGACTGCTTACTTCTGCGCTCAACCAACATACGGCGATTAATTCCATGATCGTTTTCAAATGAGTCGAAGACTATTCACACGAATTGTTCGAGAGGTAACCGATCATTCACCTTATTTCCAACAAACTCCTAGTTGTGCGGGCATACTCGGTATTTCTCCGTTGATGAAGTGTACTTCGTCAATTGGCATACGGAGTCAATCCTAATATACTAGACGAATATGTGCAAATGGGTGTGTCAACAATTCGTGTCTCTATACATTTTGTGAGGCCATCATGGAGTTATATGGTCCAGAGTATTTGCAAAAGCCGATGGTTACTGATATCGACAGACTCTATGAGCATCACTATCGAGTTCATGGGTTTCCTGAGCTGATAGGAAGCATTGATTGTACAGATTGGCCATGGGAGAATTGCCCACATACTTTAAAAGCTCAATTTTGTAGAGGTGATCACGGGAAAACTCCTTTCATTTTATTGGAAGCGATCGCCTCCCAAGATTTATGGATTTGACATGCGTTCTTTGGTGTATCCGGGATGAATAATGACGTAAATGTTTTACATGCATCGCCTCTTTTACATGCATCGCCTTATAGAGTAACTAATGATTGATAGCTTTAGTTTCTCTCCACTTTTCCTTGATCGACAGGTACCCGAGCACTCGAGCGGTAATAGTATAACTTACGCTCCATTCTCGAGTTCATTTTTAGAAGGAAAGGAAATGATAACAAACTGAAATTTTATCGTGTTCTTAGTTTTTTTTAGACAGAAAGGAAAGGAAATGAAAGGAAAATTCTTATCATTTTCCTATAAGAATTTTCCGCCTAAATATGAGCGAATTTGGACGGAAACAATTCTACACCCGCACTTTTTACTATATAATAACCAATATAACTTTCAATATTTACTCATATTCAACTCTTATAATAAAATGAACATAATTTAAAAGTGCATAAATGTAATATCTCTCTTTTTTCTTTTCTTCCCAATTCGAGAACACAACATTATTTCTTTTCCTTTTATTTCATTTCAACTCGAGAACATGAAATATAAAATCAACTTTCTTTTCTTTCCTTTTCCTTTCTTTTCTCTTCTTTACATATCATTTCTATCCACCTAGGAAAACTCGAGAACGTAGCGTTAAGAAAGGGAAAAATAAAAGACCCAGGAACCATTAGCCTCCAGAAATCTAAAATGTAACCCCCAAAAAGTCATTTTATAAAATGGTAATCCACAATGAGACCTGGAGTGACAACAGGCATATATATATGCCTATAACATACAACTATACCAAGAAATATTTTCACATGTACAAACTGGAGCCGACATTTAGACTATTATAAAGCAGATGTAACCACCAACCAACATACTCAGCATCATTTGAGCAAAAAAGTCCCCTTGTTTTCTAAATTTTGTAACTTTTATCTCTACATTATAACACAACAAACCAAAAAAACCAAACCAAGATCTGTTTGATAGGTAGCTTCCCAGTAAAACTAGCAAAAAAAGAAAAAAAAGAAAAAAAGGTTTACTTTCCTCCCTAAAAGATCAGTTATATCTGGTAGATTAGCATCTAAAGATTATCCTGCTTTCGGACTAGCTCTTTTTTTTATACACTTCAATCACGAAATTCAGGCTGATGATAGAGGGGGGAATTCTTCTTCATTCTTGAGATGGAATGCATTCTCTCCGTTCCTGGACACCCCACAAAAAAACACACAAAATAAGTATAAAGTAGGGGTGATCATTTCCGACCGAAAACCGAATTCCGACCGAATCCCGACACCGACCGACAAGCCCGACACCGAACCGATCATAATCGGGTCGGGACTCGGTTTGGATTTTCAGCTTATTCGGTAATCGGGTCGGGACGGGTCGGGACGGGACGGGCCAAAACCGAAGAAATAACAAACGATACCGACATCCCGACCGAATCCCGATCCCGACCAAACCGATACCGACATCCCGACTGGTAATCGGTTCGGGACTCGGTTTGGATTTTCAGCTTATTCGGTAATCGGGCTTGTCGGGTCGGGTCGGGGTCGGGACCGGCCCGATGCTCACCCCTAGTATAAAGAGGAAAAATGTTGCACTTTCAACCCAATCAGCTATAAATGGGTCCATTAGGACCAACTTTTTCTCTATCATGTCATATGGCTTTAAAAAAATTTAAGTCACCCAAAGTGTACGACTAAAGTAGGATACCTCCTAAATCCTCTAATTAAGGGGAAAAATAGTATAAAATTTGAAGTAATATAATATTTGTTATCATATCTAACCCTAGTAAGTTGACAATAGGATAATAAAATTAGACGATACAGATATTAACTTATTTTGACCAATTACCCGACCACTTTGCCATCCTAAGAAAAATGCTAAAAAGGGCTGTAGATTTAAATTACCTTCGCTGTTTTCTGACTTTGGGGCTTTGCACAATGGGGGGAGACGCCTCTCGGTTAGGTGGGTCCTCGGGCAGAGATTTAAAAGATCCAAACTCAAGTTTCCTTGAATTTGCCAAACCGTTGGTGGTTGAGTTAACCTGGCTAGGCTGCTGCTGGTGAGTTTGTTTGGATAAGCTGGCATTACCATTGCCATGGTCTTGTCTTGGGGACTTGCCATTGCCATGGTCTTGTCTTGGGGACTTGCCATTGCCATGGTCTTGTCTTGGGGACCGTTGATGTCGCGTTTGGGTCGCATGGTTATTAGCTTCAACAGATAATTTTGGTTCACCAGAACCCCCACGAGGTCGTTGAAGATGATGACCATTGGAGACTGGTTGAAGAGGATGGCCATTGGAGACGGGTTGAAGAGGATGGCCATTGGAGACTGGTTGAAGAGGATGGCCATTGGAGACGGGTTGAAGAGGATGGCCATTGGAGACTGGTTGAAGAGGATGGCCATTGGAGACTGGTTGAAGATGATGGCCACTGGAGACTGATTGAAGATGGCCATTAGAAACTGGTTGAAGATGATGGCCATTGGAGACTGGTGAAAGATGATGGCCATTGGAGACTGGTTGTTGTCCACGACCCCTTCCCCTCCCCCTCGTGGGTGGTGGTTTCTCTTTGCATATAGTGCAGCTCTGCATCAACAACATGGTTAATCAGATGATTTTTAGCACATAATATAACGCCTGTAGCTTTTAGGAATAGCATGTTAATTTTGGCATAGTAAATGTTACTTGCTTATTCAGTCAGTACTGACTACTGACGTACCAAGATTTTTTTTTAGCAAATTATACCATAATGATCTTTATTCTTATATTCATTACAATATAAATTATATATTTATATTTTTTCAAAATATGCATATCCATACATTGTGGTTATGGATGTGGGTCGATATAGACACATGGTATGGTATCGGAGACATCTGTTTTTGTCACATGGTATGATGGTATTGGAGACATCTCACAAACAACCAAGAAACCATAACATAGTAATTTTCATGGCGAAGGGAGTACAGCTATTTGCCATTAGACGGATTTCACATACGCTATTTAATAGGGAGAGCATTTTCAGACAACTTACTTATTAATGGGTTGATTTGGGTTATATCTTATCTCTAACGGATCATACATGTGAAACTAAAAAAATTAGCCACAAGGGATAATGGGTCGGACAAAAATATAACTTCTGTAATCAAATTTAACACCCTAATAACTAGGGAGGCAAAAAATAATCTTAATTTAAGACAAAAAAATATTTTAAGGTCAAACCCAAACTGACCTGCATAAAATTAACCGTTTTGACCCATTTAGAGAAACAAACCACTAGAAACACACATACAATAAAGAGTAAAGAACATACCACAACAGGAATATATGGGCCAGTCCCACGCAACGCAACATTAGCCGGGGTGCGATTGGTGCCATTGAGATATGTGGGGTGTCCCAGCACAACACCATTTGCATTTCCATTCACTCGGGAGCCTGAATTCTGTTGGGACAACCATGAATGAGCAGCCGGGTCCCACACATTAGTATTTCCATAAGGCGAGGTAGGAGGACTAATACGAACCATGTTTGACGACAAAGCATAACCATGGCACCCTTGACCATACAACAGATTCCTAATGTGAGCATCATAGTCTCCCGTGAGATCAGAAAACGGGTTCGATATTTCAGTATCCCCAATACTATCAGTTGCATTCTTCTCTCTAACAACATCAAATGACAAATTATCAGATGAGCTGTCATTAGTTTCCTTGTTATTCATACACAAGCAGATTGTATCTCCATCCACTAACTCAGACCCACCACCACTTTCTATCCATAGCTCAAGTCCTGTTTTCTCATCCTCCAAATTTGAGTTGGTGTATGGAGGGGGATTATGGTCATTACTCAACACGCTTGCTTCTGTGGAGCCTACAGTTGATACATCATTCATATAGTCATCAAAATCGCCATTGGAAAACCTTGAATAGATGTCATCTTCATAATAGGCTTCACTAAGGGAGGATATGGACAAAGTGCCCAACCCCCTAGCACCAAATATTAAGGTGGTATCAGGCCCGCATTTAGGTTTATGCCTCTGTAAGGTGTTCACAAAGAATTTTTTTATCTCATCCCCGATATTACTGGTTGATAGTTGCAGAATTTTACCAAGCCTCCGAGCCCCATATCTAAATGCACTGCGTATACGATAATAATTTCCTACCAGAGTAAAAAGAAACTGAGATCAAAACCCAAGAGTATATTTGTAAGTGCTTCATAAAACGAATGCCTGTTTACCTCTATGCACACTTCGCCCAAGATTGTTATTTTCTTTCAAAGGATCAATAATATTGAGATTCTTCAGATTGAAGGTTCGTATATCTGTCTCGACTCCCTTAGAAGGCACAATGAACATGTCCATGCAGTTCTTCCGAAATTCCGTACCGAGCAAAACATCGGTTCCTTGATGGTCTGGGGTTTTAACTACAATGAGAGGGATATCACATTGCAAAAACATGAATGTCACGCAAGAAGTATCATACACAACGGCATAATTATGGGTAGCGGGTCAAAAAGAGAACTTTAGGTTGGGTTGGATTTGACCATTTGACCTGCCTCACTTTCTTGAATTTATACAACAAATCAAGAGATTATACAGATTGAAGATGATAGAGCAACTTGGTTATTTGCCAATCATTTGCCTGGCATATGAATGATTAATTTTGGACCCAAATTCTGGTGCACTTTAAGACAGTCCAAATAATTTATGAAGTGCTAGGACTAAACTTTTTACTCCTGGTAAAACACTACAACAAGTCTAATATCACACTAGCTAAAGTGCTAGGACTAAACTTTTTACTCCTGGTAAAACACTACAACAAGTCTAATATCACACTAGCTAACCAACTTAATTTTTTTAATCTTTTTTCAAAACAATTTTTGAAGCTGCGTGCTATGTGATTTTAAACCGGTGGACCGACTCACTTAGCTTTTGTTTATATTAAACCTAATGCATATCGACCCCGTTTCACATAACTGGGTTATAACTGGCCCTTTTACATGTTTCTTACCGGCTAAGCTAGGCAGGGAAGATTTGCAAACCGGACCATCCAAACTGATGCAGTAGTTATCCCAGTCAAATTTGGCATAATAATCCAAAAATCTGTAGAGAACCTGAAAAAGAAGAAAATAATTAGGTGGTTCAGGTATACATCATATTCTGCAAAAATAAATGTCTCTGAGGTTCCAGAGATGCCACCTCTACGGGACCATTTAAAGAAGCATGGAAGACATGGAAAATGTACAAAACAAGAGTTTCCAACGCATAAGTGGATATCAATCCATGATGAGCACCGAGTATACGGCTTTCATAGTAACACCATGCTTTTATCAGAATAATGCTGCGCTTGAATAGATGATCTTTGCCCGCAAGACGGTCAACCTGCATCAAGAAAGGCATGAATTACATGTAATTATAATCAATGATAACAAATCATCAACAAGCGCTTTATTTTAAAGAGTTGGGGATAGGCATAGACTAAAGATGAAAGTTAACCAAACAAAATTACACACTCATAGAGGTAACAATATGAGCGACTTAGGGTGCGATTTTCTTTCTCTAGTTTTCTTGAGAACGAAGTAACTCTTCTTTCTCCAGGGAACCTTTTGAAAACTGGAGAACTCTAAATTCAAGTTCTCTAAATCATAGTTATAATAGCAGAAAACAGGTTTTCTGTTTTCGGTAGAGAAATTTCAGAAAATTCTCACTTTGAACACGTTTTCTGTTCTCTATGTGTTTCTTAGAAAACTTTTCAGGGAAACTTCTCATTTTCCAACAACTAAACACACCCTTAGGTAACGCATCAAAACGGGCTATTTTTATAAGGCCTTACAGGTTGTGTGGGGTTGACCCATACATGCTATTCTTGTCCGCTTTCTTTAACTCATATAGACAGTTTTTGAGTTACATATGATTACAATGTGATTCTTATAATAACAATATAAATATTTTAATAAAGCGATATTGGAGGATTATTATAACAAATTCTCCTTTAAACTTGATCTAGGTCAGGTAGCAAAGGACCAACATGGAGATCCATGTATGCACATGGATACCTTGGAAACAAACTTGTAGTGTTTTGTTGACTAGATATAATGAAAAATATATATATATTTTTTTTCTAGAATTGCATCACCGGACCGAATAATAAAATTGTTCTAGTAGTTCATTTCATACCATAACCAAATATGCTTACAGTAATTGATGTTCTTTCAGTACTTGACATTATGCAATACCTGTTCAAGAAAACACAGTGTACAAAGTCCACCAAGCTGATTAAAAGATATATCTATGACGATATCCTGTACAAGGCATTTCACGAGCTTCACCTAACACAAGAAACATGATGATTGGTATCAAGAACTGAAGATGGAAAAGAAACTTTATATAAACATGAAGAATAACGCAGTTTACACAGCGATAACTGGATAGGTCACAACATGGGTCGGTCACACAGGTTGAAAAACAGGTTCGGTCCAGTCCGGGTTGGGTTGACCCACAAACAACTTTCTTTGTCCAATTTAAGATCTTACATGAGTACTTAATGTGATAATGGAGGTTGAATATAATTACAATAACAATTTAATAATTTGTTGAACAACTTGATGTAAGCGGTTCTATGCAATAAAAATAGACTTTCAACAACTTTCACCCAACTTGATCAGTTGTTATCATGTGAACTGTTTGAGACATACAAACACAACTCAAGTAGACAGATTCATAGATAACTTGATCAAAACTGCCACCTCTACTAAAACAGAATAAGGACCCACTTCAGAACCCTAACTTTATAGTAGAATTACAGATCACATTTACAAAAAGAACGTAGAGTCAAAGTGTTATGATAATTTGCACGGTGGGCGAAACCTAATATAACTTGAAGATAATCCAAAAATATTCACAGCATAGTAAAACAAAGTAGTAGAGTTACGAGGATAACCTCAGCATCGATGAATTGGGTATCCTTTAATTCAAATTCAGTATTTCCATTCTGCTCTGCTTCCTGAAGAACACGAAGAACTTCACGAGGCAAGATCTCATCCAAGTTAGGGGTACTAAGGACCGTCAGATCTATGTCTCCATCAGGGAGATAAGTCTTAAGTGGCACTGAGCCGTACGGGAATACCTACAAGTGCACCAGCAGAAGTTACAACATAAGTTGGTCAATAAAAACCCATATGGATAAAAAATTCAAGTTGGCAATAAAATCACTTGATTATAATGAATTAAGCACATAAATTTCGTCATCTAATGAGTCACGACTCACGACGTTTGAATTACAAGTAGCAACCAACCCATTATAGCCAAATGATAGGAGGAGAAATAAACTGAGCATGAAAAGAACTCGAATACCCTGTTTAATCAAAAACAAGAACTCGATGAACTCCAACGATGCAGTCAAGGTGTCACACGGCACCAAAATAAAACCGTCATTTTTATAATTTTCTCACCATTTTTCAGTAGGGCATCAACAAACACCTTAATATTTTTTGCTTAATGACCACGTCTCCCCTATCCCAAAGAGGAATTTGACAATACAACGACATAAATCGCATCCTTCCAAGATCCCTTATCAAAAGCCAACTTCTCGGAGATATTCCCAACTTAAAATATGATCTAAAATAGACATGTAGTGTATCAACCGCTTATAATACTTTAATCAAACCCAAGATTGAATAAGAAAACAGCAAACTGTGTAATACATTATGCATATATTCATCGTTCCATGAAATAATCCAAGTTTGGCTTAACTTGTAAGTTGATATCCTGGAATCATTAAATGAATAATTTGGATACCAAGTGCAGCATCAATGTCTCATGTAGGCTGTAGCACAGTAGTAGAAAGAGGCCGTTTAGAGAGTCCACAGAATCCAGGTTAGTTACTTGCACCACGCATAGCCCATAGAAATAGGACAAGCTAAAACCTGGACGTAGTAATCCTAAAACCAAATACCCACCGATAAGACGCTAATGACTTCCTACAACAACAACAACAAAAATACCCAATCCCATCGAAACAAGGTATGGGGGAGGTGGAATGTAGACAGATGATAACCCTACCCTCAGGAAAACCCGGGAGTAGGGAGACTGCTTCCATGAAGACCTCCAGCAAGCGAATGTGAGGGAGAAAGGGCTCAAATAAATATGATTGTGTGAAATTACACGAGTAAGGCAAATATATAAGTATGACCGAAACCAACATAAAGGCTTAGAAAATGGAGGCATATAAGCATCACGTATGTAAAAAAAATAGTGGGAGAGAGATACATAAACATATAAGCAAAACGCATATGGGCAAGGGGAACATACAAGCATAAACACATGTAGAGAAATTAGGCCAATAATAATTTAAAAAAAAAAAAAAAAAAAAAAAAAAAAAAAAAAAAAAAAAAAAAAAAAACAATCCTATAATCTAGGGGTGCAGCAATCCCCCAAACACCCCCTTTTTGAAAATGGCCATTTTGCATATGCAATCCCAAACACCCCCTTACAACAGTGAGGACAACATATCAGACTCATTAAACTCAATTCACCCATCCTCATAAGTTATGGATTCAGATGAAGTATAGGCAATGACAGTGTCAGTGATGAGTAATGAACATAATTGCACCACTAAATGCTATAACTCCAAGCATACTAAAATAACGCTTGCAATAAGCGGATGTTTGGATTTTCATTTAAAAAAAATGATCATTCCCTCTAGCGTGAATTTCATATTTATAAACTCCTCGTCACTTCCCTAGATGATTATAATAATCTTAAACCTTCATAATCATAGACACGCTTCGGCTAAAACTAACGGGATGTTAGTGGCTCCTTTTAAAAGCAACTTATTTTACTAACAAATTATCAAATGCTCCTTCAGTCCCAAAATTATTGTCATCTCACTATTTCAACACCTCAAAATATTTCCCCATTTCTAAAGAGGATAGTACTAATAACGATGGAATTACTGTTACTTAAGTCAAAGATATCATTATCAGTCAAAGGACAAATCCATCACTGTGTCAAATTTTATTGATTGCACTTTACTTGCACCGTCTGTGGCTATGTTTGACGCCAAGCTTTTTGGAGCATTTAGCATTTAAAAATATAACGCTTGTTTGGTAATGAGCATTTAGCTTCTGAATTAAATTTGAAAAGATCCTATTTGAAATGCTAATGAAATAAGCGTTTAGCTTTTACGTCATTTTACACTTTATAACTACACCTACGCCTATGTAACAAAAGCACTTATAAAACAACCAACTACTTCTAACTGCTACCGCTATAACCTCAGCTCAGCATACAATTATTTACAAAAAAAAAATAATAAATAAAAAATAAAATAAAATAAATAATAAATAAAAAATAAATCACAAACCAATAAAATACCATATATCCGATCATTGTAATATCATAATAATAAAAAATATATATACAGTGTAACTAATACTATTAGCGTTTAGCCTTATGTCATTTTCCATTTCACCAAACGCTATTATAAAACAAACTGCACTAAACTCTACTAAAACATAAGGTATGTTTGGCGAAAATAGCACTAGGAGTACGCAGTAGTAGGGGTGAGTATCGGGCCGACACCGACCCGTCCCGATCCGATCCCGATAACCTGGAAAACCATAACCGAATCCCGACCTGAGTATAGGTAGGTTTGTGTCGGTCGGGTCGATCGGTTTCGGGACTGTCCATTTTGGTCGGTTTTGCATGTCTTTTCTCGGTTTTTGGCCCATCCCGTCCCGACCCGAAAACTGAAAAGGCTGAAAACCCAAACCGAGTAACGACCCGAGTATGCTCGGTTCGGTTTCGGGACGATCGGTATTTGTCGGGATTCGGTCGGTTGTCGGGATTCGGTCGGTTTTGCTCAGCCCTACGCAGTAGTAGTAGCTAGTCTTTTGTTTTATAGAAGTGTTTGTTAAGGTAGTTGCAATTAAATCTAAATGTGTAAATAAAGTAAAAGTACCTTTAGAATTCTAAAGCGGGTGGTACTATTAGTATCCCCCCACCCCAGCCCTCCCACCCCTGATGCCCGCTTTATTGACTGGACAAGACACTTTTTTATCATTTTTTGTTCCATATCTTTTTTCTTTTACTGCTTTTGACTTGTCAAACTTTATATTTTACCTTCCGTACTTTTTGTCAGCAGTTTTACCGTGTGTTTACTATTTTTGACTTGTCAAACTTTATATTTTATGTTCCGTATTTTTATTCCTCAGTCTTATAATAAAAACAAAATAATATATATATATATATATATATATATATATATATATATATATATATATATATAGGGGGTATTCCTATCACTTTAGGGGGTAGCAATAAACTAGGCCTTCTATCTTCATAATATTAATGCTTTTTTTCTATTGCAACTTTTTAATCAAAAACGCTAAATGCTAAACGCTAAACACCTTCTAAATACTCGAAATGCTCGGCGCCAAACACATTAGCATACAATTATATATTAAAAAAACACATATATCGAAATTATATAAAAAATGAACCACCTCAAGTCTCAAATTAAATCTAATAAGCTTCTGCACAAACTCAATAACATCCTTCCTCTTCTCCTCACTATCCAAAGTCGGATAAACACAATTCAACACCTCCCGACCCGTTTCTTCACTTTCAGCCCACGTCTCGACCCGAATCGCATCCGGATCCGGGTTACTCAACGGCCCTGCAAACCATGGGCGATCCTCTTCCATTCCAACGCCAAGATCGCCCATACTCAGTTATAAACCCTAATGATGTTATAACAATCAATCGAATTAGTGAAATTGAACATATGAGTGATGATGGTGAATTAGGGGTGGGATTAGGGTTTATGAATGTTTTTTACACACAGTGAGTGTGTGTTTTGACGGTTATGGTGTTTGTTTTGGGATGTATAGATATAGAGATGGTGTATGTATAGGTTGGGTTTTAATTGTGGAAAATGGTTTTATAATGAGACGCGATGGAAAGAAAATGAAGGGGGACAATTAGATAGTAGAATTAGATAAAGACTTTTTTGTAATATAATAATGTGTCATAATTACTCATAATAATATTTTGGTTATTTTATTCTATACTTTATACTTATCTGATTTCATTTTTGTTTTTTTTTTTGAAAATTACATGCATACCTTGTAAAACTTTAGATATTTAAATATTTTTTCAAAACATGTTTAAAAAGTATTTTACGATAAGTATTAGAAACTTATACAACAACAACAACAACAAAATCTTATCTCGCTGAGTTGCTGGAGCAGGGTAAGAAGAGGTGAGATGTAGACATATTCTACCTTTAACGTCAAGATAAACCCAATAGTAGAGAGACTGTTTTAAAAAAGACCTTTAGCAAGTGAAACATTAGAAACTTATCTATACTACTATATAATGAATTTGGGACTATTCTATAATTAGAAAGGCTTAAAAATTCAGACTTTTACTTACTAATTATGGAAACAACCACCCCTAACAATCACCCCTACAATTTATAACCACTTCAACAACCACCCCCAACAATTTATAACAACCTCAACAACCACCCCCAACAATTTATAACCACCCCAACAACCACTTTCCACCACCCCACCTCCCTCTTCTTCACCCCAATAATCCGCCCCCGCATCGCGCGGGCACCTTTCTAGTATTTTAATAAAATATTCAGATATTCAAGTTTCATTAAATACATATGTAATTTTTCTTTGTTTATCAGGTTTGTGTATGTATATGTGTGTTGCTAATATATGTTATTGGTGGGTTAAAAGATTGTTTTTGATGATAATATGTGTCAAAAGAGTAAGCTTTTCAAATGAGATTTAATGATTGCTACATATTTGGAGGTGACCTGGAAAAAAGTCAAAAATAATTACGAAGATATTTTAATTTTATCTGAGTCAAAAAAATACCATTCTCCAAATAACATGAATAAAATTAAAACCTCATTTATTAATTCGTCAATGTGTCAGACGAGCATAAGGTGTCATGTTGATACAATCAACTTTTGTTGACATATTATGGTTTGCATTTAATATTTTTCACCATTAATTTACTGATATTCCCATTATCGTGATTCAAGTTTTCACCTCGTGTGGCGCATGTCTAAGGGGTGTGGCATGTGAGACAACCCTAACTGCTAAATAATGGTGTTTGTTTTTATCATGGCGTCACGTTTCTTGCTCTCACAATATTTCGTGTGACGCTTATCCGAGAGGTGTGACATGTGAGACAATGCTATCTGCCAAACAATAACGGTTTTTTTTTCTCCCTTCATGTGTGAGTCACGTTTCTAACTATGACAATATTGGTAATTGGCTTATATGATAAATCACAACCTATATTTAATGATTTTATCAGACGTAACAAGTGATTCTTCTATCTTAATGTTATATATTGCTATTTTAAGAGATTGTCAAGCCTATTAGATCAAATTATCATTACATGAATCATTAGATTTAATCTAGTGTTTTACTTAGTTGTTTTATTTAGATTGCATAACGATAGATGTGAGAGAACTAAAACAATATGCTTTGTTATTTTATGAGATCGGATCAAGATGAAAGGCTTTGAAAAGATTAGTGTGCAAAGAACAACGTATATGCGGTAGAATGACCGATGTAAAACATCAAAATAACCAAGTTGTTATTTATATTTTGTTTTTATACAAGATTGCGTCAGCTATCAACAAAACTATGCTTAAACTTCAACTCCTTTTTGGCAATCAGTGTGTAAGTAACTAGTAGCGGAGCTAGAAAAAAATTTGTGGGAGGGCCGAAATAAATTTTTTCCCGAAAATACATTAGATGAGAGGGCCGAGGTGAAACAAAAAAAAAATTAACACATGAAATCGCAAAAAATTACACTAACGGGCTTAGACCTAGGAGGCCGGGACCCTTCCCGGTCCTCACTAAGCTCCGCCCCTGTACGTAACACTTTTTAACTCTTCTAGATTATAATCCATGTAGTTTCGGTTTGAATTCATAAATTCAAAACTTTTAGGTTGTATTTTACTTTTTATATTTTTATAATAACCTTGTTTGGTTCAACAATATAAACTTTCAAACATTGCTAGAACATGGAAAAATATGACGTTGTCAACCACATGCAGTTTCAAACATAACTAGAATGTGGAGAAAGACTCTGTCAACCATATACAATTTTAACTTGGCTAAACAATGTGGAAACATGAAGGTGTCTTGTGCTTATATGATGCAAATATTATATTTGGTTTAATAGGCACACTAACGTTTAATAAACATAAGATAATATATCAATTCTGAGTTGGTGTGATTTTTTATAATATTTATTTGAGGTTTCACACTATCATATGATGATAAAATCAAACTAATGCATAAGTGGGGTCATCAATTAACTAGTCTTTTTGATGAGTCGAACACCTAAAGTGGTACTTTTCTGATAATGTGGCATAAGTTATAAATAACTATTTTTTGTATATTATTATTATTATTATTATTATTATTATAACTTCACTTTCATTAAAAACAAAATCATAAGATTACAAGAAATTATCGGGGAGCCTCAAAACTATCTTGGCCCCCACACATTTAGCAATAGTAAAAGTAATCCTACTGAAGATATGAGTAGCAGCACGCGCTCCAATATTTTGAGTTATGGAGAACTTCTGGATCCGCTTAAGTAAGGTCACCGCATCTGCCTCAAGTTCCCCCAAAGAGGAAAATGAGAAAGGGATGAACCCATATCCAATATCCGCACATTTAGCTTCGTACTTGACACGCTTGCGTTTGGCGGCATCAATCACCACATGACCTGGCACAAAATCAATCATACCAGTTTGCGTGAGGGGAGACAACCCGGTCAAATCAACACATACGTCCGGCCCTATGTCCCAGGAATAGAGCAAGATATCTGATAGCCGTAAGAATTGCTCCCTTTCTCCACCCAACCCGATGTCGACCTCTTTACGAGCCGAAACCCCAGATCGAGAACAGATATCAACCAAAGTACCGTGCACCATGTTGTGCCGATGTTTAATACCAATAGTGCCAGAACATGATACAGCATGGTCCCCGTAAATATCCCCCGTGAAAACCTTAGAGCAAGCTGAGCACGGCATCTGAATAGAGAAAAGGGGGACGCCTAGTCGATAACATAATACGCACCTGTAGGTCTTGGCATTCATAGTCTGTCCCAGCCCAGACATCGGAGCCACCCTAAGCAAGTCTGAAGTGTAGTCCTCTTTTTGCGACCTCCAGAGTGCCATTTGTCGAGAAGATAGGCAAAATGTGGATTCAGCCATTTGGGTAACACGTTTGAAATATATATATCTGCCAATTTCTTCATGAGTTTGGGGGCAGCGATCTCATCCGGATTACTCAGAAGGTCAATCTCCATTTTCGCATTAAAAGCGCTCAGGGCCTCTTCGAAGGAAGGTACAGAGGTTACAATATCAGAATGTCTGAGGAGCTTAGTCTGTAATTTTGCAGATTGGAGTCTAGACACAAGGAATGCATAGTTCAAGGCATCCCCTGCTGAATAAACGCCAAGCCCCCCAAATACAAATGGCAGGGTGGCCAGCCTCCATTGCCAATCAGCAAATCGAGGCCCAGAAGCAGTAACAATACGTTCCAGAGAAGAACGTTGTGCCGCATCAAATGCAATGTGAGCACGCTTAAAGATATTGGGGCGCATTATTATTATTATTATTATTATTATTATTATTATTATTATTATTATTATTATTATTATTATTATTATTATTATTATTATTATTATTATTATTTGGGCTATTTGATTATTGTCACAACCAATGTTAATTACAGACGTAATAAAATGCTTTTCAAGAAGAGAAACTTAAACTGAGTGATAGATGTGAGAAAAATATAGGAATAGGGAAGTAGACATGGTGTGAAATTAGGTAATGCATTCACATTTACTTTGTGGCGTTTTCAGCATCATCTTAAAAGATATGGTCGAGATTTCATACAATCCTTCTTGACAAATATAGTGTCACGTACGTTTTCAATGAACTACGGTATAATCAATGTTTGTTTAACTAGCTCACTATCATGAAAGTGAATGTGTAAGTGTGTTTATCGGTTTGGTTCAATTTACTTGATTGCAGTTTTTTCTAAGGCAAAATTAACTCAAAGTTATTTGATGATGTATACATATTGAAACTTGGAGGATGGTTTAATATGACATCTCGAACCAGTGACGGAAATAGGGAAAATTCTGAAAAACAAATAGGTAGCAATCTCCTTATTTCTTAGCGCTTAATTACAGTAGAATAAGCATATTGATAGTGTGAAATCAATTGTGAAAACGTAGAGGGGGGTGAATACGTTACCATTTAAAAACTTCAAACTTGTTGTATCAAATTTCCAATCAAGCTTACCATAATATGTAAAATGCTAATAATAGTCTTATGACTAATATAAAGCATATAGCAAGTTGTCACACAAGTATAACCATCAAGTCACACCACACGCAATGATATAATGCAAGTATAAAAGCAAAGCAATAAGTAAAAGAAAGCGCAAACCGAACATGAGGATTTATAGTGTTTCGGTCACGGATCTCCTCTCCGCCCTACTCCACTCCTCGAGTACCCAACTCGAGAGTTACTTCACTAGATCAACAAGCTCCCTTCTCGGTGGAGAAAACCTTACAATCGTCGCTTACACTTTATCAGGTACAAAGCTAAATACCGGGTTCTTTTACAAAGGTACAACCACTCCTAACGTCGCTTATACAATATTTCTGACACTAAGCTAGATGTCGAGTTCTTTTCCAAGGGTACAACCACTCCCGCTATGTTTTGTGGCCCAACATAGAAACCTTGTGTTTTATGGCACAAACACATAAACAATCTAGTCTAGTTAGATGAACAGATTGTTATGCAATGATGTTTACAATGATTCGTGACATAAATGTCCAATGGATATAAATGCCTAATCTATATATGAACTTCCATTGATCGGAAGTCTTCAATCATTGAGGATATCAAGTGCCCTTGAATCTTCATATGTTGATATGCTTTGGTGGATGATGATGGCAAGATCTCCAAGCTTTCTTTGGTGGATCAAGAAGTATGATATGCTTACAACACAGATGAATGTTAGAAGCATTATAATCATGTGATGAGGGTGATCTATGTAAGTTATTACATTGTTACCTAATGATCTAAATGTGTGTAAAATGATAGAGTGAATGTATGTTCAAGTTCATCAAGTTAATGAGTAAACCATGGGTTACTATTTATAGGCAAACAAGTAAAGTGGTTTTCCAACACCACTTTCCAAAACTAACAAAGACATAAACCATGGGCTATTATTTATATGTAAGAGTCAACTTTGACAAGACTTGTGCATGATGCAAATGACAATCTATACAAGATCTTCCAAAGTCAATGTTGACAAGACAAGACATGTATATTTCATTTTAGATTAAAATGTATTTGAAAGTAAACTTGTAAAGTTACTAGAAAATGTATTAACTTGCTATATGATATTTAGTAAGTTACTAAAAATGTTTTATGTACTTATGTTGTTATAAGACACATTTTTATAGATTGTAAACTTATTAATATTATCTAGACACCTAATGTGGCACTTATTCTATTTAACACCTAAAGTGTACTTTGACACCTAAAATACTTAAAGACTCTAAAAGTATTTTAAACATTCTAAATGGTTGGTCAAGGGGTTTGATCATAATGCCACATAACAAACATGTACGAACCTGTTTTGTAGCATACGAGGACTCGAGACGTCGAGAGGTGTTGAATGTATGTTGTGACAAAATATGATTACAAGTAACTTGTACATTTTACGTTATGTATCAAGTTATACATTTGTCATCAATCAAAACAAACGAGACTGTATAGATTAAATATCGTAATATTTACACTAACAAATAGTTTTTCGGAAGCTCTCAAAAGTGTTATAGAATTGAAAAATAAGTAGACACGCACATAAAGAAGCAAATTTCAAGCATCTTTTCAGTAAGTTTGGTACATACTATATTGGTAAAATGGTGAAACTAATCTATTGGGTCGGGTCATATAAGGCAGAATGTTTTGAAGTTCACTCTATACTGCAGATAGTTCTCCAAGCTATACGTAACTTGGAAACACCCCTTCAAAAATTATAGAGAACTGAGCAAATGTTGGGCTTAATTGAGACATCGAGTCATATTTGGTAGAAATTTTCATTCTCGGATACATATCTATGTAAATCCATAAATAGACTAAAGTACGATATTCGTTATTATAAAAAATCAACAAAAGAAAAAAAAATGAGGCGGATAATGTGGGTGGTGGCCACGGCGCCGCCACCTATAACGCGAGCAGTTGTGTGTTTTCTCGCACCATAAGTCACGCCATGGCACCACTGTTCCATGAGCTCTTAGTATCTATAGCCTTATAAATCAACCTACAGTTATGCTTAAGGGTGTGGCATGATACTTTTCTTTATCTTAAAATCAACAAATCATTTTGATACGTGGACCAATCATATTAACAGGAATATCCTTAATCATATCTAGTAGCCATCGAGTCAATAATTATAAGTATATATTAAAGGAGACACGAAACTACGTCGTTTTACTTAGCGGGTTTCCCGCCAAAAATATTGGGCTCCTTTGGCCCGGTCAGCCTGGCCCGTTTTGCTCCCTCCTTGGTCCAAGTTTGTTCCAGTTATATGTTCGAGAGGGTTCTGATATTCCTGCGGGTTCTTATCCTGAATCTCAGACGAATCTCACTGGGTAATACATACCATGAAATTTTGCGGCTTTGGATTTCTTTGGGCCTCCGTTGGATGATTGGTACCGATTGTGGAGGTGGTGACAATCGTTGTTCTTCAAAGATTGGTAAGTTTCTGATTCACCGGACTGACACACACATACATATAATTGTTTTGTCGGAAAAAAATTAGGGTTTTCACTTCTATTTTGCCGGGAAAAATTAGGCTTTTCACTTCTATTTTGCCGGGAAAATTTAGGCTTTTCACTTCTAGATGTATTTGGTACCGAAATATTAATGGGAGCTTTTTTTTATGAAAAATTAGGGTTTTCACTTCTAGATGTGTAGTTGTTTAAGGTTGCTTAGATGGACTATTAGTTATGATTTTTTTAATTTTTCCAAGTAAGTTTTTATGATAATTTTCTTTCGTTTTTCGGATTCTTTTTTGTTTATATGCTATAAATTTGATATATTTGTTGCCGATTTGATGTTTTTATATTACCTTATTTCTTGGATTTATGGGATTTTTTAAGTTGGGAAAATTGATAAACTTTACTTTTGGGTTTGATTAATGGCCTTTTGAGCAAAGTTATTGATAAGCTTATAAACCGAAGAACTTTCTCCATCATTGAGCAGGTAGTTTATTTGAAGAAATGTGTTTCATGGCTACTCCATATCATCAAAATAAAACCTTTTATCCTCTATTGCAGACGAAACTACGCGAGTGAAGATCATGGGGGATCACTTTAAAAATACGTGAAAATAGACAAAACCGCTAGTTACCTGATCATTGTATCTACTATTTTATCGTTCAATGTTTGTAGTACATCCTAAGAGGGGAAAGAGATTTTTTCTATATGTTGACGAGGTATGCTAATAGTTTTCGACATGGTTACAGGCATGCACATAGTAGTGATTATACACCAGCAGTAGTTATAGGTAGGTGAATGTCCAATTTGAGTATCCGTTGAATTAATATTTTCTTTTACTGTCATCTCTGTATGAAACTCATGGCCGAAAACAATGTTGCAACCCTATTGAGTAACGGTTACAGGTACCTTTTGAGCCTCATTGGACGAAAGGTGGGCTACAAAGAGAACCAAAAGATTAAGGTCCTCGTGGTAATGACAAAAGGATATAGCTGAAGCGGCCTGAAGGTCAGTTTATTTGTGTTTTAATTCAGTATAATTAGAAATATAAAATGGTTACAAATGTTAACATTAACTACTCGAACAGATAATTTGCGTAACATCAGGTTATTGACCCTTGAAAGAGTTATTGCAACAACTTATTTACTATTGCAGTCGAGCTCCTATTGTCGTGTACATGGGAGGAACTGTAGCTACTATTGCACTCAAGAACTTGAAATGGTTGTTTGGCATCAAGGACTTTGCAAAGAAGACCGATATAGTTTCTGTCATGCACTCTGTCATCAGCACCTTACATCATGAAGTAAGTCGCCTATTTGTTTCAAGTTATTTATAAACAATTTATAGCTATGCATAAAATAGCAACATACATATTTTAGTGTTCCACATATGTCAGTATATTTATGATCATTACCAATTTAGACATCAAACTTCGTAAATATATTCCGGCCTGATCATGTTTATGTTACAAAATAGCAGCACATCCATAGACAATGTTCACCTTTTGACCCGTGTTCTACTTTTCTTTTTAGCCAACCTCTTTCATATTATCATTTTCACCCGTTGGAGAAAATAAATAACCTGAGTCAACTCATCTCTCCGATTGCTTGATGTGAAACTCTTTCATGCTGTATGACAGGCCAGATCCTTCAGCGTACTAGAATATAATTTACAAAAAAGATAAGACAGACGAATTCAAGCATTTATGATAATTCACAGCCATAAGCTGCATCTGAAAGCTTCTTCAAATTGAGTGCTAATATGTTTGGCTTTTCTGATCCTCATGTATAAAAATAATGCAGTTTTTCTTTCATTACTTCGGACAAATATAAAAATACACATTATTATCTAAGATAATTAACCATCCTTTCAGGAATATGCCAATAATTTGTTCCTGCAGTGTGACAATTGCAAAATGATGGTAAGCAGCATCCATGTTTTGTGATATTACAACCCAGCATTTTAAGTGCTTATAGGAGTCACTTAATATCAAGTGTATTACGTTACATGACTACCACTAATCCTTAATTTATATCTTTGTTCTCTATTTATTATCATTTTATAATTAATCCTGAAATATGTGTGATGTCTATATAATGACAGGTTCATGCAAGATGTTATGAGAAACTGGAACCTGTTGATGGAGTCCCACATGAAGTTTCTCCACCCTGCTGCCTTTGTCCAGTTACAGGTACTTGCTAATGTCCCACTGAAGAACTGGGATCTATACTTTCAGATCCTGGATTGAAGTAACAGTTAACTTATTATATATACCAATAAGAAATTCTCGAAAGAGCAAGCTCATACTCATTATAGTTAGGATCACACATGAACTGAAATTTTCATAGGGCCTCAATAATGATAGTTGATGTATCAACTAACTGTTTTTGCAGGAGGTGCAATGAAACCTACAACAGATGGACGTTGGGCTCATCTTGCATGTGCTATGTGGATACCAGGTTAAATCTTTCACCTTTAACTTGAACAGCCTTTACATGTGATGTGACTAAAAACATGCTGATGATAAACAAAAAAGAGTTATGCCTATCTAATGATTCAGTATAAAAAATCGAGCATACAAAGATGAGTTTTCTTGCAAAATGCTTGATCAATATTTGTCGCATTCTGTTTAACAAATATTTAAAAAAAAAAAAAAAAAAAAAAAAAAAAAAAAAAAAAAAAACATTTTCAGTCAATGTTAGTTGTTAACATTCGAACTGAATAGGGTCAGGGGCTGTTTGGGATTTCTAATTAGCTATTCTAGATTTAGGGGATTGTGTATCGAAAATTTCTATCATAATCTTAATGTGTGACTTTTTGAACCTATCTGACATATAGTCTGTAGTTATTGTTCTCAAGTCTTATGAGTAGTTTTATCACACAAAATTTATCTTCAATATGATGCTTTTGTCTTGCAGCATTTGGAATCTGTAATCAAAGCAGAAATTCCCGGTATCACTTCTTTCATAAGCAAAAGTATTGATGAGATGGAGGCTTAGTTGGATCGTCTTGGGAGGCCAATTGCAGTTGATGCAAGGGTCAGTAGCTTTTCTAGCTGTAGATGCTACTATTCGATTCTACTTAACTACTCTTTTTCAGGAACAATTGTACACTATTTGGAACTCTGCCATGCATTTGACAAAATCTTTAAGGAGCATCTAGATGGAGGGTAAGAATTGTCCCTTGACTTTTACATTTGGTTCAGATTAAAAATGGGTCAGTTTGGGTTATATTTTGTCATAACGTGTGAAAAAAGTGGAAAGGTTGTCATTTTTATAAGAGTAAATTGCAAAAAATTGTCCCTGTGGTTTAGCCAAATTGTGCCTTATCATTCCGATCAGATGTAGATACATTTAACCTATGGTACCTGGAGTTATGCTAAACAATTTGTTTGATACATGTGAATGTAAAACGAATATTAAAAGTACTGTCATCACCTTATTTCACTACTTTAATATTGGTGCCAGCATTGTACAAACACCATTTCAAGTGTGACCGACCTTTACTCTTATATTATCTTAGCATATACCACTGAACTATTGCAAAACGAATCTGCCACTTCGCGTGTTCGTAACAATCAGCCGCACTTATCAACTACCACCATTCGAGTTTGTAATATCGGTTAGCGTGCAACTGATTAGCCTTATTTCATTCTTTCCTTTTAAATCAGATCAGCCTTGCAGATTATGTTATACTAATTTACTGAAAACTGTCATTACTTTAGGTACGAACACACACCAGTGAAACTTCTGACAATTTGCACCAGGATAATAGCTGCCAACGTCGAAGTTCCCAAGGTTGCTCGATTACTTGGTGCAAAGGCATGAACTATTTTGTTGACCATTATTTCTAATTGACCTTTTACTGAATGTGGGTATTTATGTGTGCGTTTTGTGGACTGTAGCCAGTGCTGAAGATGCGTGTCAGGACGACATGATTGTTGGAAATGCTTTTTTCCAACAAATTCCAATTAGCTGTGTTACTGATAGTTACAAAAGAAAACCAGCTTATCATGAAAATTTAGATGAATTACCAGTTGGGAAAAGGTTAAAGCGAGGTGAAAGGTTGCATGATGAATGTTGTGGTAAGCCGTCAGCTACTTTGTTGAACATTATTTGTACCTGACCTTTTACTCAATGTGGGTCTTACGGGGCCGTTTTGTTAACTGTAGGTAGTACTAAAAATGCGTGTCAGGACGATTGATCGCTGAAAATGTTTGTGTCCAACAATTTCCAGAGTCTTGCAACAACATTTCTCGCTTAGCCTGATGAGTGCTCATTGCTCAAACACTCATCATTTTTGGTCATTCTGAACTGCAAAAACATACAAAAACACTCAGAAAGACATCAAAATACTAAAAATATTTCAAAATTGTGTTTTATATGTTTCAGATACAAAATGAGTAAAAACAGATGAAAAACGTAAAAAGTTTGCATAATTGGCAGTTTCAGTCCCCCAACTTTCAAAAATTAGCAAAAATAGTCCCTGAGCACTTATTTTAAAAGAAAAGTCACCAAAGGTCCTTTTGGAATCATAAATTGTCATATTTAGTCCTTTGGTGAAAAATTCCAAAAGTTTTGAAAGTTTACAATTTTGGTCCCTAAAGTTTCAGAAATTGGCAGTTTTGGTCCCTGGTGTAATATTTTGGAGGAAAAAGTCAACATTGGCCCCTGGAAAGTCACAAGTTGTCAATTTTGACCCTTTGATGGAAAGATTGAAGGATTTACAGGATTGGTCCCTCAAGTTTGGATTTTGGCAAAAATGATCCCAGTGAATTCAAAATTGAAAAATATTCAATAAGGGTTCTTGTGAAATGACAACTTGGCAAAAATTCACCTCTTTGATTACCTTGGGAAAATTACAAATTCCAGCCCTCCATTTTCATAAATTACAAAATTGGTCCCTATGTATTTCATAAACCAAACGAACCCTTTATGTTGTTTATTAACCCAACAAACAAACCCCATAAATATAAACCCAATCCTAAACCCTTACCCCAAGCCCAACACACACCAGGCCCAACATCCCTCACCCCGTTTTGATATTACAACCGGTCAAACCCAGGGTCAAAACATCATCCCTAACCTTTTCCCTCCCACTAATCACCACCATCAACACCCCTAATAACCTGTAACCTTGTTCCCCCACCCTCCTCACTTTTCCACCAAACACTCAACCTCACCCTCTCATGTCCCCTCCCCATTAATATTGCCTCACCTGCCCACCAAACCCACTAAACTGCCTTTTCTACAATTTCCCGCCAAAATGCCATTTGATGGCTGGGATTGATTTGAAGCATCCAACGGTCCAAAAAATTATGGGAAAGACAGAGAAACTATCAAGGGCTTATAATCAAAAAAGAAGGAAGGAGAATTATTAGATAGCAGTAGAATAGTTGTAGTGTAAGTTTTTATGTCGAATCTAGGTTAAATTTACTTTTTGGTTGTAATTTTCAGTTAAGAAGGGTGTAATTTACATTTTTAATGTAATTGTAAACTATTTTAATCATCAATTTAAGTTATCTTGTCTAAATTCAGTTTTCACCATTTTTCATTAAAAATCTCAAATTACTCTGTGGTTGTTATAGGTTGTTGTTTATTGTTTGTTTAAACTTACTGATGCGTGGGAATCGCAACAGGCTTTACCTCTCGAGGGATCTCGAGAAGCTTACAACCCCCACCAGGCAGTGTACCTGATCGGTGTAGTATAGTATAGTGACAAGTACCGGGGGATTGATCGTTCAGCTTAGGAATAGTGTCGCTAGGATTAGAAAGCCTAAATACTAGTTCTAAAGGTGAGGGATGATTCTTTTTGTGTTTTTATATTTTTTAGAAAGCAAATTAAAATCTCGGGTTTTGGAAGAGTGGGCGGAATTAGTTGCTATTCAACTAACCCAATACTAAGATGCAATCAAAATAAAATACTAAAAATGAAAATAAGCTAATTTATACTAAAGTTGTGAGCAGTAATTGGAGAAAATGTGTTTACTTAGATTTCATTACTCCCTAGATATCTTTTACACGTTAATTACTTGTTATAATTGCATGGATGACGGATCGTATTCCTTAATACCATTCATGGGGTGGCACACATAACTCCCCAATTCTATGAGCTCTTATATCCTCCTACACCATGCCCAGCACAACTATAGGGATTGTAAACAGTGGCTCATGCATTAAATACAACCAATAAAGACCTAGTGCGCGTTGGTTCATGTTTCTTAAGACGTTCAAGCATGTTACCAATTGGAGATCTGCCAGTTTTCTTAAGCCTAACATATAAATCATTCATCCAAGACAAGAATAAGCAAGTAATCAACACATAATCAATATCTAGGTTTCATTAGATCTAAGCAAACACAAAAGAGATCTAGCCTAGCATGATAGAATTAAGACAAGAACATGATATAGACAACCAACACATAGACATATTGATTGAATTAGAAGAACACTTATCTTGATTAATCATGCAAGGTATCAAGGGGTTGGAACCCTTGAAAAACCTGTAAAGTTACACCAAAATCGTACTTAGGGTTTCTCCCAAAACTTCTCTCTTTAAATGTGAAAAATTAGAAAACTATATATAGAAAAATAGGTTTGACGGCGTCAAGAGTAATCTTGTGACGCCGTCACCTCGCCGCCAAAACACTCCTCGGACTGCCTAGATCTACTTCTGACGCTGTCAAGACTTATATACTTCCAGGCCATCATGACTCATTTACTCTTGACGCCCTTCCTACGTGACGCCGTCAAAAATCTTCTGGGTCGTCATGGAAATTTATGAAATTTGCTCTTGACGCCGTCACCTACTGTTCCCAGCATGGAAAATTAAGACTTTGGCGTTTTCTTCACTTTTATGCTCCAAAAACGTCCGAATTGCTTCCTTTTCCAGATTTCACTCCCAAAGTACCTAAAATCACAAAAGGAACGATTTAGGGCAATATTTGATCAAATAAATTCGGATTCGGGCTTAAATGACCCCCTAAAAACGGATCATTTTTCGCCTCATCATATACCCTTACACTTGAGATTTGCTTGTCCTCAAGCAAATGCGCTTGTATTCTAATCAAAATACAAGTTAGGGGTCATTTAACACTAATATAAAAGTAATTACAACAAATAATCGTTCCACTAAAGACCAATAGACAAGCACGGAGGTCATACACAAGCACCTCACAAATAGTGTTTAGATACTCACATCTCTCGGGTGTAATAAAGTGTAAATTACAATATGGAAACGGAAGATATCTCTCACTACCTGTCATAGCAAAATAGATTACCATAGGCTTGGGAAAGGATCAAACCTCCACCACATGGCGTAAGCACCTAGGATAAACTATCAAAGAGGTCTTTTAAAGGGTTGTAACGTTAGGTGTACGGATATGAAATACACGGTTTTGTTGGATAAAAGAAGTTTTACTGGTGGCGAGTTAACAATCTTGGTTAATTACATGTACAATATGGTGTTGCTAAGCCAAGACTAGACTCGACTTAAGCTAATAAATGAAAAATAACAAAAACATAAAATGAACATAGAATAAAAAGGGATGGTAGTCCGTATGTTTTTTCTCTTTTTCTTTTTCTTTTTCTTGATTTTTTCGATTTTTTTTTTCTTTTTTTTTTTTTTTTTTTTGCATACACTCTTACCCTACCATCCAAAATAATACATCATAGGGAATGAACATTTCCCTTACACTTGAATCTTTACATACTTTACAATTAACTAATCTAATGACTCGAATTAAGAAAATCAAAACACTTGGAGCACTTTTAAGATTAACGTACATATGGGGGTAATAAATGATGTTCTTCCCCATTACTCCATAAATAAGTACTCACCCATGAGTCCCAATCGTCCCAAAACAATATGTACAAGGATATGACTCGACTTAGCAATCATGTAATCAATTAGATAGTTAACTTAGGGTTTAACAAATAACAATAATGCACTAAAAATGAGCGCATACACGGAAGGCTAAGGCGATTTGGTTGTACATTTAAGTGGAGTGTAACAAATTCTTCCTTTAAGTAAAATGCTTAAAGTTAGAAACGAAAAGATAGGCTCGGAGGGGTGTACTAGGGGTTTCGTGTACTAAAAATGAGTACAACGCTAAGAGTGTGGGAAAAATTAGTTGACCTAACTAGCCAAGTAATATGACTTAAATGGTCAAGTAATTATGATACAGGTTTAACACAAGGGTGATCCTAATGCCTCTTATCATGTAGTAAATCCTACTATACGAATGTAGTCTCACTAGCGGTCTCGGGATGCATCACTAACGCAAGTTCTAGAATCTAAATGCTACCGGTACACTCATAAGCACTAATAATGAATGCTTTTCCTATCAAATCTAAAGGCGAACCTCACATATTTGGGTGGAAAATTTTTTTGAAAGTACGGTTATGTGCTAGTTATACAATCTCCTATCCATGAGACGCTTGCTATGGCTAAAGTTTCACTCCTAAATGTTGTAAAAAAATTTAAATTTGGCGCTAAAATTGCACTAACAAGTATTTCTCATAGTTTTATTACACATCTACCATCAAACAAAACAAACTCAAGCGAAAGTGCATATGTAAGGTATCATCTTTTTACCCTCCCCTTACACTTAAGATGAACATTATCCCCAATGTTCAAGTAAAGAATGTAAAAGTGAAAAAGTAAAGAGAATGAAGTCAAATACTCCCCTGATTCGCTCGGTATGGATAATAGGATGGCCAGGTTAAATCTTCCTCCAAGAAAATGAACAATCAAAGCTTCCCTTCCAGAATATAAATCATCTTCTTGTCATACATAACCTGTAAAACCTAACAAAATAGACAAGACAGCCTCGCGTAAAATCGGCGGCATCCTATATAAGTTTCTAAATCCTAGAAAACAAGATAAGATATAATGCTTGTGGAATGAAGTTTGCAGATCTCCTAGAGATTATAAAACTTAATAATTCACAAAAACCATAAGACTCCGTTAGAAAAACAAAACCGGTAAAATTTCCAGATTTTAACTCCTGACGCCGTCAAGAGTAAAACCCTGACGCCGTCAGAATGGACCTGCAGAAATTCTTATGTTAAGTTTTCGGAAAATTTCTGGAAAAACTTGGTCCTACTTCCTGGAAAATCCTGCAAAACTTCATTATGACTCAATACAAGCATTTGACTCTAACAAATACGAATATACATGCTCATTTAATATTGTGGAGAATCATGATCGGTTTGTTTCTTAAAAACATATTTGGGGTTTCCCCTTACACTTATCTTTTGCAAAAATACTTTTAGGTAGAGTTAAGACTAGGCCAAAACAACAAAGTAAAGTATTTTCACATTTTAGTTTAGAAACATGATCTACCAACAATAAAAATAAAGCATGCATACGAAAACAAATAACAATCAAACAAATAAAATCACACAAAACATGGGTTGCCTCCCAAGAAGCGCTTTTCTTTATTTACGAGTCTTGTAGCTAGACTCAAGGTCATGGGTTACTACGTGATACGGGTGAGCTCCTCATTGAGGACATCTTTGGGATCAAACTTAGGTTTCAAATTTCTATCGGTTTCCTTAGTATGGTATGACCGTTCAAACTTTTCTCCATCCGGATCATACAAGGCCATTCTAATATGCCATGACCCGTCACCTTCTTTAGGTGGCTTGTCCCACCTCCATTTACACTTGTCTCCCTCTCTTTTCCATTTATTCCTCTCTATGTTGATGGGCATTACGCTTAATAACTCAATCATCTTCCTAAAGACTAACGGGTCCTCAAAGGGGTCTAGCTCTTCATCTCTAGCTATGAGTTGTTCTACCAAATGTGTCTTTTCAACGAAATCTTTCTCTAGATAAAATGGGCATTGAGGTCCTATAAAGTTCCTTTCTATCCAAGGTCCATATCTAGACGGTCTCCTATTCATCTCTACCCAATGCGGTGTTGGTTCATCATCACAATCATAACTATGCTTCTTTACATCGTACACCGACCAAGTATCGCCTTCACCTACCGCTATCTTGGATTCCTTGCAATCTATCATGGCACTAGCGGTTGCTAAAAATCCTCTTCCTACCAATAATGGGCATGTAGTGTCACTAACCATGTCTAGGACGTGAAAATCCGCTAATATAGTTAACTTTCCTACGTGAACAACTACATCCTTAATCATTCCAACCGGGTGGGCAATACTCCCATCCGCTAGCCCTATCAATACCTCCGTTTCCTCTAACTTTCCTAGCTTAAGAGCGGTGAATAAGGACAAGGGAATCAAGTTGAGGCTTGACCCTAAATCGGCTAGTGTGTCGAAAGCTTCGGATCTTCCTATCTTACAAGGCAAAACAAATATACCCGGATCATCAAGCTTTTTAGGCAACTTGTTTTGAACGAAGGCGGTCCCATTTTTACCTAGCTTACACTTCTCATATTTTTCTAGGAGGGCACTATAGTAAGGAGCACGCGCTAAGACATCAATGACGGGGCGTTCAAGGTGAAGCTCTTTGAATTCATCGTCAAGGTCTTGCGTAAGAGGTGTTTCAACTATGCTTTTGACCGGCTCTATAGTGGGTGTTTTATTTGATTGGTCCTTTTGGGGAACTTGGTTTTGTTTGAAACACGTGCTCGTTGATTTAACCGAGTAGTATTGTGGACACGAAGTGGGTGACGAAACTGAGGATATGGAATTAACGGTTAGTTTCGGATTCTTGACCGTGTCGCTCGGGAGTGCTCCCATTTCTCGGTCATTGAGACCTTTCAACAATGCATCAATTCTAGTGGTCATCTCGCTTTGCTTTTGTTTGAAATCGGCTTCAAACTTAGATATGCGAGCTTCTTGAGATGCCATGAACTTTGACATCAATCCTTCAAGATTGTTGGTACTACCATAGTTGTTAGAAGGATTGTTGTTGAAAGTATGGTTGGATGGTGGACCATTTGGTTGGTAACGATTAGGCGGATTGGAAAAATTGGGTTGATTTTGTTTCCACCTAAGGTTTGGGTGATTTTTCCAAGAGGGGTTGTATGAATCATCGTAAGTGTTTGGCTCGGGCTTGAAAGTGTACCACTTATCTCCCGCTTCGTCGGTACGCGTGGATGCGTAGTCCGCAAAAGCTGTTCCGGGGAGTTCCACACAATCACGAGTGTCATGGGGACCACTACATAATTCGCATGAAGAAGTGATTTTGTTCACTTGGCTTGAAGGCTTCGGAGCTTCGTAAGATTTCATGAGAAACTTAACTTGGTCCTCAAGTTCCATGATCCTACGGTCGGGAGTGCTAGAATTGTTCGAAGGCAAAGATATTGCCTTGACCGTTTTGTTCAAATCACGGGGATCATTCCAACTTTCGTTGTCATAGAGAGCAAGATCTTCTATGAGTTCCCAAGATTGTTCCGCACTAAGATCACGTAGCTTACCACCGGCCGATTGGTCAATGGCTCGCCTCGTGGAGAGATCGATATGGTCATAAAAAATTTGGACTTGGAGCCAAAGATCTATGCCATGATGAGGGACTTTTTGGAGTAAATCCTTGAAACGAGTCCATGCTTGATAAAGAGATTCATTTTGACGTTGTTGGAACGTCAAGATGTCATTTGTAAGCTTAGTAGTTCTCCCCGGTGGGAAAAATTGAGCAAGGAAACGAGTGGTGAGATCATCCCATGTGGTGATGGATCCCGCGGGTAAACGCTCAAGCCATTGACTAGCTTGATCCCGTAGAGAGAATTGGAATAGGCGTAAATGGGTAGTCTCTCTAGTTGCAACATCTAGGTCTATGGAGTCTACGATTTTGAGAAAGTCCTTAAGATGTTGGTTTGGATCTTCGGAACGAAGTCCATGGAATGCACATCCGCTTTGCACCAACCGGATGGTGTCGGATCGCAATGGGGTCACATTGGCTCCGGTGAGCTCAATGGTGTTTCGGTAGCCTTGGTGGCTAGGTCGGGAATACTCTCCTAAGGTTCGGGGCCTAAGGGGTTCTAATGGTGGGTTTTGTTGTGGTGGGATGACGGGTTCAAAGATGTTACCACCTTCCATGATGTCGGATGGTAAAGAGTTACGAACAAAGGCACGAAGAAATGAGATAGACTAAAGAAGACCTAAAAATAAAAATAAAATCTTACTAGAAAGGAATCTAGCAAGTAGACATAATAAAAAGAAATTCTAACCTAGACAATAACTATTCCCCGGGCTGCGGCGCCAAAAACTTGATGCGTGGGAATCGCAACAGGCTTTACCTCTCGAGGGATCTCGAGAAGCTTACAACCCCCACCAGGCAGTGTACCTGATCGTTGTAGTATAGTATAGTGACAAGTACCGGGGGATTGATCGTTCAGCTTAGGAATAGTGTCGCTAGGATTAGAAAGCCTAAATACTAGTTCTAAAGGTGAGGGATGATTCTTTTTGTGTTTTTATATTTTTTAGAAAGCAAATTAAAATCTCGGGTTTTGGAAGAGTGGGCGAAATTAGTTGCTATTCAACTAACCCAATACTAAGATGCAATCAAAATAAAATACTAAAAAAGAAAATAAGCTAATTTATACTAAAGTTGTGAGCAGTAATTGGAGAAAATGTGTTTACTTAGATTTCATTACTCCCTAGATATCTTTTACACGTTAATTACTTGTTATAATTGCATGGATGACGGATCGTATTCCTTAATACCATTCATGGGGTGGCACACATAACTCCCCAATTCTATGAGCTCTTATATCCTCCTACACCATGCCCAGCACAACTATAGGGATTGTAAACAGTGGCTCATGCATTAAATACAACCAATAAAGACCTAGTGCGCGTTGGTTCATGTTTCTTAAGACGTTCAAGCATGTTACCAATTGGAGATCTGCCAGTTTTCTTAAGCCTAACATATAAATCATTCATCCAAGACAAGAATAAGCAAGTAATCAACACATAATCAATATCTAGGTTTCATTAGATCTAAGCAAACACAAAAGAGATCTAGCCTAGCATGATAGAATTAAGACAAGAACATGATATAGACAACCAACACATAGACATATTGATTGAATTAGAAGAACACTTATCTTGATTAATCATGCAAGGTATCAAGGGGTTGGAACCTTTGAAAAACCTGTAAAGTTACACCAAAATCGTACTTAGGGTTTCTCCCAAAACTTCTCTCTTTAAATGTGAAAAATTAGAAAACTATATATAGAAAAATAGGTTTGACGGCGTCAAGAGTAATCTTGTGACGCCGTCACCTCGCCGCCAAAACACTCCTCGGACTGCCTAGATCTACTTCTGACGCCGTCAAGACTTATATACTTCCAGGCCGTCATGACTCATTTACTCTTGACGCCCTTCCTACGTGACGCCGTCAAAACTCTTCTGGGTCGTCATGGAAATTTATGAAATTTGCTCTTGACGCCGTCAAGGATTTGCTCTTGACGCCGTCACCTACTGTTCCCAGCATGGAAAATTAAGACTTTGGCGTTTTCTTCACTTTTATGCTCCAAAAACGTTCGAATTGCTTCCTTTTCCAGATTTCACTCCCAAAGTACCTTAAATCACAAAAGGAACGATTTAGGGCAATATTTGATCAAATAAATTCTGATTCGGGCTTAAATGACCCCCTAAAAACGGATCATTTTTCGCCTCATCACTTACTTAGCTTATTTATAAGGTTTATAAGGTCTTCTAAGCATTTTAAACAAGTTTGGTTTAAGAAACTCAAAAATACAAAAAAATAGAGAAAAATAGAGAAAAAAAATCAAAAAGCCAGTTTTAAGGAAGAAGAAAGCTGGGGAAGCTATGAATTGTGAATTTCACTGGTTTAGAACTCATGGGGAGTGAATAGGACAGGTTTTGTGCCCTGGTTACTTGTATCTCAGTTGGAACCATTTGTAAGTCATAAACTTGATAATTGCATTTCTTAGTTCTTATTGTTATTCATGTGGTATTTGTGTTCATTTAGGTTTAATAATGTTCCTAGATTATGTTTCAAGCAAAAAAGATTGTAGGTTAAGGGCTAGAATTCATAGTTGCAGTGTTAACCTAGAAGTTAAGGAGTGTTTGGATTAGTACTGTGTGTGGTTATTATGTTGTTGTATGGTTGTTGTTTTAGCTTAGATATACTGGATTAGTGTAAATTAGGACTAGTCAAGCCTAAGTTTCAGTTCCTGTCAATAAAAAGTCAAAATCCTTAATAAACTTGCATATCTGTTTACTGTTGAGGACTTAAGACCCACAAATCACCATTTCAATGCATAAGTAGATAATTTAGCCTAATTTAGTTCTCTTATAGCTTAATATAGCTTAACTAATCAGTAAAGCAGGATCAAAATCCAAGAAAGTCAAAGTTTCAAGTTTATTATAAAAAGTCAATTTGTGTAACTCAGGAAAAAGTCAAAAATGGCAAGAATTATTTAGATTTTTGTACTTAGTTTCAGACTTTGAAATTTTTAGGACTTATAGCCCCCAGCTAATCTATAGAATCTTACCTTCACCTTATTTTTGCCATTTTTCTAGTGGGTCCCACTGTTGCTCAAACACACCTGCAGGGGAAGAATATCCCCTGCTGCAGCAGATCACCACACCACCACCACCTTTGGTGGTTCTTTCTGGCCACCATAGTGGGTCCCAATACCCAATTCTTGGTCATTCCAATCCCTCCCCTGGCTGTCTCACCATTCCAACCAATCTTTTGAGTTCAAGCCTTGTGGACCCCACCTGAATTCACCCCTAAACCCTGTCCCATTTTCAGTATAGAAACAAGAAAATCAATTGCTTATTCTAGCTTATGGGCTTATCCTGTGAGCTTATTTGTCATATTCTTGCTTAATCATGACCAAACAACTTATTTGAATCAGAATCCACCCCTGTCGACCCCACCAAGGCTCATTTCTTGCAAAAGTCAACAAAAGTCAACTGTCCAAGCTTATTGTGTCTATTTGGCTTATTTTTAAGTTCTAAAAAAGTTGTTTTTGTAAAAGTTGTATGTTTTTAGGTATAAAATAGTTTTGTAAAAGCAAAATCCAGAAAAACCAATTTAATTATAAGTGATAATTTCTATTTAATGTAATTTAACTTTTTATTTTTCCTTTTTAGATTTTTATTAAGTACTTGGAATTTTTATATTTTTCTTAATTTTCTTTTACCTTAAAGTATTTTCATTAATTTCTCCATATTTTTATTTTGTCATTTGGTAATTATTAGATTTAATATTAGTAAAATAATTTTATAAATTAATACAGAGTTTTTATATTTTTCCTAGCTTTTATATTTTGTAAAATAATTTTAGAAATTTTCTTATAATTTCTACTGTTCATCTTCTAGTTTTAATAATTTAAATAGTTTAATTAGTAATTAATTAATATTTAGAATATTAATTAGTAAAATAGTCTAAAAACATATAAAACAAATTTTTTATAATTTTTTAGGATTCCTGTATTGGTTAAATAGATTTATAAAAAATTTCATAATTATCTAAGTCGTTTTAGTATTTTTAATAATTTTAATTAGTTTAATTAGGTAATTAATATTTAATTAGTAATTAATTAATATAAAAATCACAAAAAGACAAAAAGATATATTTTTAATTTTAAAAGTTGTTTTTAGTTATTTTATAATTTTAGAAATTTAATTTTCATTTTTCTAGTATTAAAATAATATTATATTGTATTTAAGTTATTTAAATATTAATAAGTAGTATTAAATAGTATTTAATTAATATTAAATAAGTAACTAGTGTGAAAATTAATTTTCTTTTTCTAAATATTCTCTTTCATCCTTTAGTTTGTAAAAAGTCATTTTCACCTCCTGTGGGTTTTCAGATTTCAGTTTTCACTTTTTATTTTGTACGTTTACGTTATTTTAAATGTAAACGTACGCGTTTTAGGTTTTAAACGTTTCTGGTTTTTCTAAATTTCCAGTCTTGTTCATATAGCTTATTTAAGCTATTTCCTTGTAGATTCCTTAGTTTAATCAATCACAAACCCCTTTCTGTCCAAATTCACCCGATCACAAACCCGTTTGAATACCTTTGCACGCCTCGTCGGGACATAACGACCCGGGGAAACACTATATTCCACTGAGATTAACTCTAGGCAGTTTGACCTTGTTGACCATTTCCTTGGTCAATATAAGTTGACCGTTTGGAGCCAATCATAGCCCAAGGTGACCTGAAGTCATAACCAAGATATATGTATAATAAGCGTAAAACTAAAAACCTCTATGTAATGTACGTGACATCCGTATGTTGTGTCCTGTTTCGTAACAGCTCCTACAAGTCATCATCCTGCCATGACGACCTATCCGGGTTGATGAAAACTAAAGATGGTGTTACCTGGTCGGAAAAGAAGTTATTGTCCACTCAATAGTTAGAGGTGTAGGTTGAGAGAAAGAGATCGCCGTTCCAAACCTGATCACTCCTTGCAGATGCCATCCCCAGCCAATCAACGGCACAATGCATCGAACCAATGTGTTTATTCATTTCCTGTTAGGGGTTGCAGTTGTGGCTACATTAAGGCATATTGTAAGCACACTTTTCTAAATTGATACTAATCCTTCTTCTTAGTCAATGTACTACTATCTCAATAGCAATGTGCACAGTTGTTTAGTCATAAGTTGCAGCAAATTATGCGCTTCTTTTTCAGGTACAATAAAAAGGAAAACATTATACACCAAATACAACGGATAAAAATCCAGCTAGGCCGCAACGCGGCCGGCCGACGCCATGCTTGTTTTTTTATTATTATTATTAAATAATACATATATATATATATATATATATATATATATATATATATATATATATATATATGTGTGTGTGTGTGTGTGTGTGTGTGTGTGTGTGTGTGTGTGTGTGTGTGTGTGTGTGTGTGTTCTATGCAGTACCAATATTAAATACAGTACTTTACAGTACCACTTTAGAGCAATTTAGACCCTTAGACCATTTGATCAATGGTTAATAATACATGATGACATTTATGTAAGATTTTTTTAATATTAAAAGATTTTATTTAATTCAAAAGGGTATAATAGTAAAAATATATTTTTTACTTTTTATTTAGTATTTTCAATTATTATTATTATTATATTTTTTTTTCAAAAATCCATTAATTTTCGGAATAAAAAAAAATGATTTTTTTTTTTGTTCAGCAAACAAGTTTTCAAAAAACATATGTGCATATGTTTTTTTTTCTTTTTTCTTTTTTTTTTTTTTTTTTAAGAATGTAAGTTTATATTTGTTCATTGTATACAATTTACAATTTTTTTTAAACATTGAAGGGTAATTGCATATATATTTCTAGTGTACATTATTTGATTTCGAAATTTATGACCAAAAACATAAACATGCACATGTATCCTTTAAAAATTTATAACAAACCTAGAACATAACAAAATTTGATATTAAATAAAATCCAATTGATGTACAAGTATCTTGTTAAATATAAACATGTGTACATGATGAGGCGAAAAGTGAACCGTTTTTAAGGGGTCATTTAAGCTCGAAGTTGAGATTATTTGATCAAATATTGCCCTAAATCATTTCTTTTGTCATTTTAGGTACTTTTGGAGTGAAATCTAGAAAAGGAAGCATTTTCGATGTTTTTGGAGCATAAAAGTGAAAAAAACGGCAAAGTCTTAATTTTTCTTGCTGGAACAGTACCTGACGGCGTCAAGAGCTTCTACATGACGGCGTCAAGAGTAACAAAAGAGGTGGATGTGGACAATACACATGACGATCCAGAGAGTTTTGTGCATTGGAGATGACGGCGTCACCCAAGGCCGTCATGGTCCATGTATTAGTGACAGCCCAGAAGAAATTTACACATGACGGCGTGCCATCCCCAACCAATGAACGGCACAATGCATCAAACCAATGTGTTTATTCATTTCCTGTTAGGGGTTGCAGCTGTGGCTACATTAAGGCATATTGTAAGCACGCTTTTCTAAATTGATACTAATCCTTCTTCTTAGTCAATGTACTACTATCTCAATAGCAATGTGCACAGTTGTTTAGTCATAAGTTGCAGCAAATTATGCGCTTCTTTTTCAGGTACAATAAAAAGGAAAACATTATACACCAAATACAATGGATAAAAACCCCGCTAGGCCACAACGCGGTCGGCCGACGCCATGCTTGTTTTTTTATTCTTATTATTAAATAATATATATATATATATATATATATATATATATATATATATATATATATATATATATATGTGTGTGTGTGTGTGTGTGTGTGTGTGTGTGTGTGTGTGTGTGTGTGTGTGTTCTATGCAGTACCAATATTAAATACAGTACTTTACAGTACCACTTTAGAGCAATTTAGACCCTTGGACCATTTGATCAATGGTTAATAATACATGATGACATTTATGTAAGATTTTTTTAATATTAAAATATTTTATTTAATTCAAAATGGTATAATAGTAAAAATATATTTTTTACTTTTTATTTAGTATTTTCAATTATTATTTTTTTTTCAAAAATCCATTAATTTTCGGAATTAAAAAAAATGATTTTTTTTTTATTCAGCAAACAAGTTTTCAAAAAAACATATGTGCATTTTTTTTTGTAAGAATGTAAGTTTATATTTGTTCATTGTATACAATTTAAATTTTTTTTTGAACATTGAAGGGTAATTGCATATATGTTTCTTGTGTACATTCTTTGATTTCGAAATTTATGACCAAAAACATAAACATACACATGTAACCTCTATTTATAACAAACCTAGAACATAACAAAATTTGATATTAAATAAAATGCAATTGATGTACAAGTATCTTGTTAAATATAAACATGTGTACATGATGAGGCGAAAAGTGACCATTTTTAAGGGGTCATTTAAGCCCGAAGTTGAGATTATTTGATCAAATATTGCCCTAAATCGTTCCTTTTCTCATTTTAGGTACTTTTGGAGTGAAATCTGGAAAAGGAAGCATTTTGGACGTTTTTAGAGGAAAAAGTGAAGAAAACGGCAAAGTCTTAATTTTCCTTGTTGGGAACAGTACCTGACGGCGTCAAGAGCTTCTACATGACAGCGTCAAAAGTAACAAAAGAGGTGGATGTGGACAATACACGTGACGATCCAGAGAGTTTTGTGCATTAGAGATGACGACGTCACCCAAGGCCGTCATGGTCCATGTATTAGTGACGACCCAGAAGAAATTTGCACATGACGGCGTCACAATTGGATCTAGTCAATACGATTTCATTATAGGCGGCGAGTTGACGGCGTCACATGTTTACACATGACGCCGTCACCCTGTAAAATCTATATATAGTTTTCCAAATTTCATTCATTAGTGTGCAACTTTGAGGGAAAAACCCTAGGTCGAATTTTCCAGCTTTTTCAAGGGTTTCAACCCTTTGAATCTTTCATGTTCAAATTGAGATAAGTACTCTTTCAATTCAATCAATATGTCTATGTGTTGTTTGAATATATCTTACGCTTGTCTTCAATTTAACATGCTCGGCTAGATTTCTTTTGTGTTTGCTTAAGATGTAGTGAAACCTAGATGTTAATTATGGGTTGATTGTTTGTTTATAGTTGTTACAGATGATTGTATTCGATGTTAGGCTTAAGAAAACTGGCATACTTCCATTGGTAACTTGCTTGAACGTCTTAAGAAACATGATCGGAGGTGTACTACGATATTTGGTTGTATTTAATGCGTAGGAGAATTCTAATGATCCCATGTTAGGAGCTTCCAACGGCTCGACATAGGAGTGAAGTAGGATCCTATAGAGTTAGGGAATATTGTACACGGCCCTACGACTAGTATTAAGGAATATGACCCGTCATCCATGCAATTGTAACAAGCTATCAACCTGTAAAAGATATCTAGGGAGTAATGAAACCTAAGTAAACACAACTTTCCCCATTATTGTTACACCACACTAGCTTAATTAGTTTCATTTTCATTTCTGTCATTTTATTTTGATTGCATCTTTAGTTATTGGGTTAGTTGGCTAGCAACTAATTCCGCTCACTCTTCCAAAACCCGAGATTTTAATTGCTTTTATAAAACATAAAAATACAAAAAGAATCATCCCTCACCTCTAGACAGTTTAGGAGACTTTCTAATCCTAGCGACACTATTCCTGAGTTGAAAGATCAATCCCCCGGTACTTGTCACTATACTATACTACAACGATCAGGTACACTGCCTGGTGGGGGTTGTAAGCTTCTCGAGATCCCTCGAGAGGTAAAGCCTGGTGCGATTCCCACGTATCAGTACACTCTTCACTTTCTCGTCCAATTCACTTGAACATATGTGCACATCTTTCAAGAACATATGTGCACGCTGTGCTTTCTCATCAAATTCATGAGAACATAGGTGTACGCCTTCAAAAAACATGTATGTTTTCCTGTGGCCACATAAACTTCAATCAAAGGCCACATAAACGTCCAATTCACTTGAACAAATGTGCACGTCTTCCAAGAACATATATACACGTTGCGCTTTCTCATCAAATTCATTAGAACATAGGTGCACGCCTTCCAAATACATGTATGTTTTCCGTTGGCCACTTACTTGACAAATTAAATATAACTGCTGTGCAAGAATAAATAAGAGTAAAAAAGACAAATGTGGGTGTGACTTGTTGTGAGTATGGGACAATATATATGGAACTAAAATATCTTTTTCGAAAGACATATTCACACAACCGCTTTTATATTTTAATTTCTTGAACAAATAAAAAACCTAGTAACCAAAATTTCTTTTGAAAATCTATCCAAACTGTAAACGGCAAAGTGCGATCCAAGTGAACATCAATGTATACAAAATAGTCTAATATTTCAAAACATACAAACCTTGAAACGCATATGCATACTTTTTCTTTGATTTATACCAACAATAAAACACATATGCACATTGTATTAATTTTATAATAGTTATAATACCTGTGCACGCACAGGGTTTTTAAATTTTCGTTTTGATTATTTATTATTATCGATTAAGAAATAAGTCTCTTAACATGCTTCAATTAGTTTTACTTGGTAGACTAAAAATAAAAAATCATATGTATATATGTTATAATCTACCTATTATTTTAGGAGAATGCTTTTGGGTTAAAAATTATATTTTATTATTCAAGCATAATCAAATAATGATACTTGACTTACATGACATTTTAGTGATATATGTTTTTAGTTTTGCAAACCCATGCTATCAATTTACGATATGTTTTGTAATCGTGGTATTTCTTTTACTTATACGTTAAAATATGTAGAATATTTAGATAGCTTTGAAGATTGATTCATTTTTTTTATTATGAATAACCATCATACCATGTTTACTAATGTATATTTTTGTTTGAAAAATAGCATTTTCATAAGTTTGTGCTATTTACTTCTCATGTTTGATCTTAAAATTATCAAATTAAAATAGATGCTTACAATATAGCTTCTTTATTATATAAAGAAAAACAAAAAAGATGTGATGGGTAGAACTCAAATTTAATCTTACGTTTATGTCTTAATGTATAAAAATAATTTTTTCTGAGACCGAACTATATAAAGAAATTATAATTACTTGTATAAGTAAATTATAAATGCATGAAAAAAATGACAAAGAGTACATTCGCAAGTCTTTTAGGATTGTTTGAATCGTTACCGACCTTTCACTTTAGTGCAACTTTCTTTACAATTGGCCTAGATTACCAAGGTAAAAGACACCCATATTTTAGACCGTTGATTGATACCCATAGTGTTATTAATGACAGCAAACACCTACTAAGTTTCATTAACTCATTCAAAGACACCTGCTAAGAATTCTTACTATAAAATTCCCCATATATGCACTAAAATACATCTTTGGTAATTAAAATACATTCATGTATTATCTAAATCAACAACTCAACTTAATTATACATTCATACCTTGAGCAGGCGTAGAAAATCCTTCCATGACAATCATGTGTTGATACTTAATCCTCTTCTAAAAACGCACATAACAAATTGCATTACACTTTAGTGTGTGTGATAAGATCATAAAATTGCAAAAACCACTTACATGTTACATTATAGTGAGGATAACAACATAGTTAGTTATAACATCAAATAAGAAAACTTCAGATTATAATTAAAGGGGTGTTTGGTTATGCTTATTAAAGGTGTTTATTGGCTTATTCAATTACCATAACACAATAAGTTTATGATAAGGCTATAAAATTTTTTTAGAAGCTTAGTAACAAACCTCTGAACAACAGTCAACTGTCTCCAACTCTGCTAATTTATAAGCTCAAAAAGCACTTCCAAAAGGTCTCAAAATTCAGACAATTGTGGCAAACACTTACCTATACTACTGAGATACTAATTCCACAAAAAGCCCTATCACAAAAACTCAATTACTCACCTAAAAGGAGCCTAGATCAGCAGCTATATAGGGAAACCATATAGAACAATTGATTTTTTTTTATTGCACAAGAACTTTGACTCTATCCAATTTAAACAGCTCGAATCTACTCCTAGGTGTTTATTGAGCAAGTTTAATTACTAAAATCAAAATCAATAACTCAAACAGTAACAGTGGAACACAATCACTATAACAGTTAACGAAATTAGCAAGCAATATAGAGATTTCAAGAACTTTTTTGACTTTTATATTATAGTAGCAAATTTTATCACTAATCTGGCTCTAAATTTACTAAAGCAATTTAAACTAGCAGAAAACTAAGCAGAATAATGATTGGAACATCCAAATCAACACATAACCAAACACCCCTATAAATGCAGGATTACACCACAACTGTGCATATTAAGCTTAAACTTACTGATTTATCATCAAAACATATTATCTAACTGATCTAAAATCTATTGAAACAGCAAAGAACAACTAAGAACATCAAGAACATAGTGATGCAGATTTCACTAATTCAAAGCTGTTAAGATGAAAACTACACTAAAGCATACAAGAGCTAAACACAAGCACTAAAATAACTACAATAAGCAGAAACAAGAGCAAAATAAGCTAAAAAAACTATAACACTAATCTCTGTATTAAAGAGTACGCAGAAAATGGAAGAGAAAACGTACTAGCAATACCCTAGCTGAACAAGGGTTCATTTGACAAAAAGCCTATCTTTGGATAAGCTAATGAACACCACTGGATCACCAAACAATCACTAAATTAAAACACCTTCTGAATCAAATCAATCAAATCAGCTAACTAACATTGACTTTGGTACTTTTAAACAATGAAACTGAAATCAACTCTCAAGAGCTATGTAAAGCTGGTATAAGAAGTATAAAACTACTAACAAGCTAGATTGAAAGCTAGTTTCAAACAATACTATTTCTATTTTTTTATTTTTTGATTTGAATGGAAACTTTGAACAAAGTAAACACTAAACTGAGATATTAAAAATGTATTAAATGACTTGAAATGGTAAAACAGTTATTATAGAATAACAATAAGCAGAAAACGAGTACTAATTAGATTTAAAAGAAAGAAAAAAAAAACTGAATTTCATTTAAATGTAAAAATTACAATTACACTAAAACTGAGAAGAAATTTTGGCAGAGTTTGGCTACTCCAAACTCCACACTAATACAAGTAGCTTATCATTCTATTTATACTACAAGTGAGGAGGTGAGCTCACGGATTGCCAAGCTGGCAATCCGTGTGAGTTGTGTTACTTTAGATACTCTCAGAGCCGCTTGATCAATACTAATCATTTCCCAATTGATAACAACCCTTGGATCATTCAAAATGACGCGTTCTCAACAATAAGGGACTGCCATGTGGACGTAATTGTGATTCTTACATTCCCTGACACCTTCTGACATCACACTGAGCTTCTAGAACACCCATGATTTGACACAATTACCCTTAATTGTGGTAATTTATTTTAATTGAGAGCTAGGGTTCATGTTAATAGTATTCTTTCTGGGAACGGGGTGAAAAAGGGAGCGGGTAACTTATTTTATTGTTTGGCTTGATTGACCATTTGACCGGGTATTGCTGGGCCGGGTTATGGAAGTGGACAGGGTAAAGATTTGGGCTTAATCATTTCTTGGACCAGGCTTGGCATTTGGTATTATTTTCAGATTTTTGATATTATGAAATTACAAGTACCAATGTTATAATTTTGAACACTTCAAGGACTAATTGTGCCAAGTCTGAAAAATATACCCAAGGGCTCTTTTGACAATCTAAAATTCTTCAAGGGTTATTTTGGCACTTTGAGCATAATAGTGATCCAAACTTGTAAATTCCTTCCCCGGCTTCGGCTTTTAATCCTTCTTTCCAATCTCGTGCTCGTGTTGTCGGGTTTTGCTTTCCTTTTTTCCATATTCATAATATCCGTACCTGCATACACATAAACACAAAAACACAACATATTTGGCATTTTAAGGTCGGTTTTTGGTCGTTTGGTCCGGTATTTGGTCGAATAAAAGGTGTGTAAATTAATACACACCAAAATCCCCTAGACTAAAGTATTGTCGTGTCCTCACGCAATGTGATCAATTCACGCTTTTGGGATAAATAATTTCATAACTCTTCCTACTGACTTTGAAAAGTAGCAAGGAGGTTCAAAAGAGATTACAAAATCATTTATTCCCGCAAACGCTCCGTTTTTCCAAAAATTTTCCTTTATTCCTTTATTCCACTTTTACTTCTATTTTTGTACTTTTCATTCTTCATACTTGTGACGGTTTGTTGAACTTTCATTATTTTGCAATAATTATTAGGGTCGACGAGTAGAAACACTTCTCATGGAAAAGTGACCGTACGGATAAAAATCGTCATCCTTGATTTTTTACGAGTCCCCAAACTAAGCGTACAAACGAGATCACAGCTGATCTACAAATTAGATGCTAACACTACTCATAAAAGTTACTTGTGGAAACTCGTTACTCCCATATCCTAGGTTTTGTATCTCAATATTTTATTTTTGTTGAGAAATGAATTGCATCATTTTTTCTCGTTTCACTATTTTTTAGTCCGATAGTGACACCTAAGTTTAAACGATAAGTAGTTATTCATTTTCTCTTAAGAACCACTGCAATAGAAATTCGGTCCACATCAAGGAATTTTGGTACATACAATATCAGAAATAAAAGTTGCGGAGTACTACACGTGCACCTCATGTGTCCAATTCAGAATCATCCACATGCACCTCACGTACCAACAACTTAATTACATTCAAGCTCTTATTCATCAAAACTTTCAACTTTTTTCATTTTTCACTTTTTCACTTTTTTCACTTTTTTCATACTTTTCATACTTTTCACTTTTTTCTTTCTTTCTTCACTTTTTTCAATACATCAATGGAAGCTTATCGGGTAGCTCCAAAACCACATAGATAATCAACTTCTGACTTTTGATTTTTTCACTTTTTGCTCTTATTTTTGATATTCCTTGATATGTACCCAACTTTTAAAGCAAAAATTCTCTTAAGAAAACAAAGAACTAAATATTATTCAAACCTAAATACCACTAATTAACCTAGAACATCTATTATATATGGGTGACGTTTCTGATGGGAGTAAAAAGCCACAAGTACCTCTCATGAGCTCTAAAGAGAACCACTACTCCACGTTTAGCATCTAACTTCGAAATAAACTCTATCATTTCTCGCTCTTCGCAATTTAAGATTCCAAATAATGAAACCCGCGAATACTTAGCCGATAATCAGCCACGCATATATAAAGTCAGTTACGGAAACTTGCAAATTCTAGAAGAAGAATTTGCGTTTTATAGCTCCTTATGTAAAAGACTAGCGAAAGCTTTTAAGCTGTGCATGTATAAAGTTAAGTACGGGAACTTGCAGATTCTTAAGAAAGAATTCGCATTTTATAGCTCCTGGTGTACAAAACTAGCACAAGCTTATGTGATTATCATTGGTTAAGGGAACAAGCTAGGGCTCAACACGCCCGGTCAAGTCAAAATATTTATTCCTACTCTCGCCAGCAAGAAAGTCAACAAGGTGTCAAAACACTTATTCAAACTTTATTATATTTATGCACAACTTTTCTCAAATTTTCACATTTTTTTTGTGCTTTTTTATGACTTTTTCATTCATTTTTCTTCAAAATTTTTTGAAATTTTCAATTTTTTGGTGGAAAAACGGAGTTGCGAGAGTTCACAGCAAAGTGCAAGGCAAAAATCAGATCGAAAGATAAGCCCCCCCAGACTAAAACGAAACATTGTCCTCAATGTTTAAAAGGTAAGGGTTCTCCTACATAAATCTAAGGCCGTTTATTAATTATGCCAAAAGATAAATGTTAGTCGATAAGATTAGGATATATGGATGAGCAACGAATGATGAAACTCGAGTGGAGAAAAGCAAAACCACGAGCACGAGAGTCTTCATTATTCGGACAAATCCTGGACATTCACAAACAACCACGAAACCCGAGATATGGAAGAGGTAGCCCTCCTCACGTCACATTAGAAAGAAAATAGAATTTTAAGAAGATGAAAGGGTAAGCATGGAGTGCCTCCCACGAAGCGCTTGTTTTTATTTACCGAGTCACATGAGCTTGACTCGATCCCCGAATTAATTCGTCCTTGGGGAGAGCAGATGGAACGGACACCCGATATGATAAACGAAAATGCCGGGGTCAAAAACGGTATCCTCACTCCCGGTGGAGTGGAAAGGTGAAGAAATGATGGGATAAAGATAGAAAGGGTGAAACACTCGGATAGTAAAAGCATGAAAATCAGAATCATGGGTGGGTAAAATATCAAGCACGGGATCATCATGATCATAAGTCTCGTCCACCACTCCAATTTCTTCATTCGTATTTGATTCAAAATCTACATCCGGTGGTTTCGCGGGTGGACGAGAAGAGGGTAAATCGAAGAGAAATGAATCGGCATCGGAAGGTACATCATCATTATGTAATTCTTTAGTAAGCACACTTCTTCGAAGGTCATTTTCGTCATTCTCTATACCCGGAGAAGAAATGATATGAGAAAGTTCATCGGAGAACTCCTCGTGAAGAGAATCAATCAAATTATGTGAATCCTGAACCTCGGGTTCCATTTCGGACTCATCACAAGGAATATCGAAGATTGGATTATCAAGAGTCAATTCCAAATCGAAATCAAATAACGGATTTGTGAAAGTTATATTGAATGTTTCGGAAACCCTTGGAACAAGGTCATCAATATCACAAGATAAAGTATCATCATCGTCAGAATCGGAAAACATATCAACAAGATCATTCGGATTATCAATTACTTCATCGCTCTTCGGTTCTCCATTCAATAACTCTTCAATCAAACGGATATCTTCCTCAGGATCAAAATTAGTATCATTAACCATCGTCGAGTTAGAATCATAATTCTATCATAACTTAGTGTGTTTATAGTAAAAACACAAATATTAAGTGTAGAAGTTTTTGAAAAAAAAAAAAAAAAAAAAAGTTACTAAAAGTTGGTGTGTATAAAAAAAAAGTTAAACCATAAAAAAAGTTACTAAAAACTATTAGCTAGATAAGATATGAGCCAAAGTTTTGTTGAGGTCTCTTTCAGATTCTATCGAGAAGCAAAAAGAGGTTAACACATAAATCATAAGTATAGAAGAATGGTATCTCACATCCGTGATTACCAACTCAATAACATTATCGTAGTATAGTAACATAATAACCTGATTAAAAACTATATATGCTTGCTTAATAATTCTCATGTACATACTTTAATTCCTTTAAAATGGCCAACAATTATGGGTTTTTTTTTTTTTTTTTTTTTTTTTTTTTTTTTTTTTTTTTTCTTCTAACATCACGTCAATGAATAAAGTTAGGTTATCACCTACATAGTTTTTCTTTTTTTGATTTAGAAGGTAATTGTTATCAAATAAGGATTGTGATGCATGCATTTTTTTTTATTTTATATAATTTAAGAAAAACACCTTCTAACTTAAACAATGACTATCTAACTCATGTGTTTATTTGTTTTTTTTAATAATTAGCTTTGTATAATATTTTTAACTGGCATACATGCTGAGGTTGATGTTGATGTTATTGTTTAACTTTAACTATTGATATCATGTTGTACAAAATTTGTGAGTTTAGTAGCACATAAATGAGCGTTAATTAAGTTAAAATCGTTGTTATAAGTAGAAACGCGTATATTTATTTTCATATCACAGTAACTCGTGCATACCATTTGATATTTATATTCCCGTTACTAATAATTTAGCAGTATTACTATTCAAACCTGTGTACGCATAAATTAAACTTTAAAATAGAATAACATGAGTCCTTATTTAAATAAATATTCTAATGGATGAAATTCTACAAATAACAATATTAAAACTAATTCGCATATTTAAAAAATTTTGTAATTTAAATAGATGAAAATCTGAAACTAATACTAATACTCATGTCATTTAAAACAAAGTTCATATTATAAAGTATAAAAGATATAAAATGTAAGGGGTTATTTGTGTTTTTTCTAAAGTTATTAAAAAACATTGAACTTGTAATTTTACACTTAGCTCCATATATTTTATGTAAAATTCAACCACTAAAGTTTTATTAATTACTTCCTCTCTTTTTAAGTTTTTGTTTTTATAAATTTGACACCTATATTTTTTTGCATTTTTTTTCCTAAACCAAATTTCTCCACCAAATTTATTAAGTTTGACCAAAATCAATTTAATTTTGACTTTCTATTTACCAATCATATTGCTCGATTACGCCTACGTGGCAAAATCGAGCTCTCCTATTGGTCTAATCTTTTTTTCAATGATAAAGGTTTTGCAAAAACACACAGGGTTTTTAAAATTTTGTTTTAATTATGTATTATTATCGATTAAGAAATAAACCACTTAACATGTTTATAATAATTTTACTTAGTGGACTAAAAATAAAAAATCATATGTATATGTTATAACCTACCTATTATTTTAAGATAATGCTTTTGGATTAAAAATTATATTTTATTATTCAAGCAAAATCACATGATGATACTTGACTTACATGAGATGTTAGTGATATATGCTTTTAGTTTTGCAAACCCGTGCTATCAATTTACGATGTGTTTTGTAATTGTGGTATTTCTTTTACTTATATTTTCGTTAAAATATGTAGCATATTTAGATAGCTTTTAAGATTGATTCATTTTCTTAAATATGAATAACTATCATATCATTTTTACTAATGTACCTTTTTATTTTGAAAGTTGTATTTTCATAAGTTTGTGTTATTTACTTCTCATGTTTGATAATAAAATTACCAAATTAACATAGATGCTTCAACTATAGCTTCTTTATTACATAAAGAAACAAAAAAAGATGTAATTGGTAGAACTCAAATTTAATCTTACATTTATGTATAATGTATAAGAATAATTTTTCTCTAAGCCCGAACTATATAAGGAAATTATTATTACTTGTATAAATAAATTATAAATGCATGAAAAAAATGACAGAGAGTATATTCGCAAGTATTTTAGGATTGTTTGAATCCTTACCGACTTTTCACTTTAATGCAACTTTCTTCACAATTGGCCTAAATCATCAAGGTAAAAGACACCCATATTTTAGACCGTTGGTTGACACCCACAGTGTTATCAATGACAGCAAACACCTGCTAAGTTTCATTAACTCATTCAAAGACAAAGTACACTCCGAAAAGAATTCCCACCATAAAATTCCCCATATAGGCACTAAAACACAACTTTGGTACATTAAAATATATTCATGTATTATCTAAATCAGCAACTCAACTAAATTATACATTCATACCTTAAGCAGGCATAGAAAATCCTTCCACGACAATCATGTGTTGATACTTAATCCTCCTCTAAAAAACACACACAACAAATTGCATTACACTTTAGTCAGTTAGTGTGTGCGCTAAGATAATAAAACTGCAAAAACCACTAACATTTTGCATTATAATGAGGATAACAACAAAGTTAGTCATAACATCAAATAAGAAAACTTCATATTAGAACTAAAGGGGTGTTTGGTTATGCTTATTAAATGTGTTTATTGGCTTATTGAATTACCATAACACAATAAATGTATGATAAAGCTATAGGCTTTTTTTAGAAGCTTAGTGAAAAACCCGTGAACTCACAACTAAGTCTATTATAGCTTAGTGTGTTTATAGTAAAAACCCAAATATTAAGTGTAGAAGTTTTCAATAAAACATAAAAAAGAGTTACTAAGAGTTGGTGTGTATGACAAAAAAGTTAAACAATAAAAAAGGTTACTAAATACTATCAGCTAGATAAGGAATAAGCCAAAATTCTGTTGAGGTCTCTTTCACATTCTATTCAGAAGCAAAAAAAGATTTACACATAAATCATAAGTATATAATAACGGTTGTATCTCACATCCGTGATTACCAACTTAATAACATTATCGCAGTATAGTAACATAATAACCTGATTAAAACTATATATTCTTGCTGAATAATTCTCACGTACATACTTTTAATTCATAATAACTTTAACTATTGATATCATGTTGTACAAAATGTGTAAATTTAGTACCACATAATGAGTGTTGATAAAGTTAAAATATGCTCCGTAAAGTTTTTAAAATGTTTTTATGGATATCCATATACGAATTTTAAATAACAATTTCATCAATCGTTGTTATAAGTAGAATCGCGTATATTTATTTTCATATCAAAGTATCGTGCTTACCATTTGATATTTATATTCCCGTTACTAATAATTTAGCCGTATTTCAAACCCGTGTTCGCATAAATTAAACTTTTAAATAGTAACATGAGTTCTTATTTAGAAAACTATTCTAATGAATGGAAGTTTAAAACTAACATTAGTTTAAAAAAGTATTTAACGTATATTAAAACTAATTCGCATATTTATCAAATTTTGTAATTTTAAGGGATGAAAGTATAAAAACTAATACTAATACTCAAGTAAATGAGTAATTTTAAACAAAGTTAATATTATAAAGTATAGGGGTTATAAAGTGTAAAGGGTTATTTGTGTTTTTTATAAATTTATTAAAAAACATGGAAATTTGTAATTTTACACTTAACTCTATATAAATTTAAAATTCATTCACTAAAGTTTTATTAATTACTTCTTTTTTTTTTTTTTTAAGTTTTTATTTTCATAAATTTGACACCTATATTTTTATGCATTTTTTTATTAACCAAATTTCTCCACCAAATTTATTAAGTTTGACCCAAATCAATTTAATTTTGACTTTTTATTGACCAATCACGTTGCTCGATTTCGTCTTGGCAAAATCGAGCTCTGCTATTGGTCAATTTTTTTTTGAATGAGAAGGGATTTACAAAAACACTCCGAAATGATGTAATTCTTTTATTATATAAAAGATTACACATATGCACACCATTTTTATTGATTTTGTCCGAGCCAAAAAACACATATGCACACCACTTTTACTTAACAACTCATTAAACTTTCAAAATTTATCTAAATGAAATTTAATAACAAATCATAATAAGTAACAAATAGTTATATCAAATACTACGTAATGCATATTAATGTGAAACAAGATACTGTTTGATAAACTAAACACATAATCTGAAAATGATTAGCAATAATCAAAAAGTTAAAAACTAAAAAGTCAAGCTCATAATTTGACTAAAGATAACAATAACTTACCATTTTGTGAAAACTAAAATAAATGAGAAACAATAAACAAACAAAACATACATGTGATACGTCTAATTCCTAAACAAAAATAAGTATATAGTCACTTCGACGTTCGTGATAGATCATAGATCTCCATGGCTGTACCGCAATCTTTTTTGTTAAAACAAGTAAAAAACAAAAACAATAAAAACATTAAACATACCTATGATGCTACTAATAGCGGACCCACAATTTTATAAAGATTTCGGCAATCCAATTGTGGTCAACATTTTTTACACAACAAATGAATAATTATAATCAACCACTACACAAATAAGTTATCAGATGAAGATATAAATTTAAAGCGGCAACTGATATTTAGAAAGAGGGTACGATGGTTTTTGAGTGACGGCTAGATTTTTAGTTATGGGAAAAATAAACTGATTGTGAATGTTAGGGTTTCAAAATGGATTTTTTGACTCCGTTTTTATTTTGTTTAGGGTGAGAGGTTAATATAACTGTCTCTAGATCAGTTTCCTAAAAATATGGACTAATTTTATGTCTAATGTAAATTACCATAAATAACCTTGGACAATAATATGAATTAAATAAATGAAAACTAATTTATTAAATTCTGATTGGTTAAGAATGATACTGTAAAGTACTGTATCTAATATGAGTACTGCATAGAATACAACACTATATATATATATATATATATATATATATATATATATATATATATATATATATATATATATATATATATTGAAGCGTTCAAATGAGAAGCCTAAATTTTGTGAGAACGCGAGAAGCAATCCTAGCATCTCATTTTATCATCTTTTAACTTTAATCTAAAAAAGCTAATATTTGTTAATCAACTTCTTGAAAATTTCTTATTAAATTTTGAAAAATTTTAAAAAAATTTCGAAAAAAAAAAAAAAATTCGAATTTTTTTTTTCAAAAAAATTTTTTTCGAAAATTTTTTTTTCGAAATTTTTTTTTTGAATTTTTTTTCCGAAAATTTTTTTTTCGAAATTTTTTTTTCCGAAATTTTTTTTTTCTGAAATTTTTTTTCGTCACAAGTGAAAAAAAATTGGAAATTTTCACGAATTTTTTTTTGTCATGTGTGAAAAAAAAATTCGTCACATGTGAAAAAAAAATTTCGTCGCATGTAAAATTTTTTTCGTCACATGTGAAAAAAAATTCCGTCACATGTGAAAAAAAAAAATTTCGTCACATGTGAAAAAAAAAATTTCGAAAATTTTTTGAATTTTTTTTTAAATTTTTTCGAAATTTTTTTGAAATTTTTCAAAATAAATAGTTAGCTAATAATAGCCATTAGATCAAAGTTTAAGGAGGATAAAATGAGTGGCTAGGATTAGTTCTCGCGTTCTAAAAAAAATTAGATTTCTCACATGAATGACCCCATATATATATAATTAGATTTCTCACATGAATGACCCCATATATATATATATATATATATATATATTTTTTTTTTGTACAGTTAAAAGTGATATGATATTTGTGTCAATGATCCTCACTTTTGGCATATACAATATTAGGCGGTTAATCATGCATTAAAAACGTTCACTTTGTCATGAATGCATGGAACCTCACTACCTTTGACCCTTCACTTATATTATGAATTAAGTAGGAAAATTGCATGATACGCTCACTTTGTCGTGAATGCATGAACCTAACTACCTTTAACCCTTCACTTTTATTGTGAATACAGTAGGAATATCAATTGCATGATTCTTTTAGTTAGATAGTGTTGCATCCTTTAGTAATTTTAATCCTCAGCTCATTGGAAAACAATAATTTGTCAATAATGGTTCAGTTTATTAGTACATTAGCTTTTCAAATATGATTATGAATCATGTGGTGCTTTTGAGATATTGGAAGAAACTAACAAAGTGGTTACTGCTACTGAAATCAAGGTAGCCGTGGCAACTGTCAGGGCAGCTGGAGCAACTCGTCAGAGGGGTATAGATGATATGGACCTCGTGATGGTTGATGCTTGGTTAGTAAATTCACTTGAGAACTTTTGGACACAATTCATATATGATGGAATTCACCATAGTAATATAATGGAACTTACTATTAAACCATTTTGGTATAAAAACCTTTTACAGGTGTGTTGGATATCACAGTGATGCTGGTGCTCCTAGCCGCAGATTAGCAAAACCACTTATATTTTGTAGGACAGAAAGTGACAGTCCGATGGAAAATGGATATGCACGTCCAGTTGAAGGAATATATGTTGTTGATATGCAAAATATGCTAGTTCTTGAATTTGAAGATCGTAAGCTTGTTCCCTTACCACCAGCTGATCCATTGAGAAACTACACTCCTGGTCATACACGAGGTGGTGTTGACCGCATTGATGTAAAACCTTTACAAATCCTTCAGCCTGATGGACCAAGTTTCCGTGTGTAACTAATGAGTCTTTACTTTAGTGTACATGAATGATCATGAGTTCTATAGTTTGAGCTCACATTACAACAGATACACGAGATGAAGAAAAAATGGTAGTTGTGATGCTAAGTCAGTAGATATGGTAGGTAGCAGGAGGTTTTCGTCATTATACGTGTGGTATGTTTGTGTCGTGTTTCATGGTGTGAACATGTCCTGTCACCACTTTTTATTTATATTCACTTGCAGACTATAGGCTTTTAGTTTTATATGTCAAGACTGTTTTAAAATTTGTTAAGGAAATATAATCATTAATTTTTATTAACCTCACTTTTTCCGGCTTATGATGTTGCTTAGTTCAGCTTATATACATTTGGAAAAGCTTTTATTCTTTACCTTTTGACATAAGTATAAGCTTTTTAGAATTCATATAGTGGTTGGAATTGATGTGTTATAGGATTAAGGTCGGTTCACTACAATTTCGAAAGGCCTAATGTGGTGTGTTTTGCTGAAACTGCACGGCTCTCTGACTCCAGACCAGTTACACATTACATTACGTGCTACTCGGGTCATTACAGTTTGGAAAGGCCTAATGTGATCATGTGCAAGATTTTACTTTCCCTTTTATACATTTCTGTTTATAAAATAACATCTGCCCTGAAAATGTGCAGGCATATCAACAATAGAATCTTGCATAGGGTTGAAAATGAATCAAGAATATGAGATGTTCATCAAGGAGAGATCAGTTGTCGCTGCGAAATACGCTTCTATTATCACTTTTTTTTCCTTCAAAAATTGAAGGAAAAGAACAGTGATTGGTCAACATACTCACAAATGAAGCTAAAGCAAAGCTAACAGGCGTGGTTAACCATGTTATACTTCTGTTGCTTATCGACTCTTTAGAAATTAGCTTCGTATAATCTCATAACATTATTAAACTTTTATTAAGAAAAAAATAGTCAAATGTTACTATTCATCTCAAGGATTTGTGTTTGACCTGTTACTTTTGCTTAAATTTTAATGTGACCATTTAAGATATGTATTAACTATAAGCTGCAAACGGCCTCAATATGATGTAGATTAGTTCTGCCCGAACAAGCTGCAATTGAATAGAGACATGTCGACTAGAAAACAAATATTAAAATACCTACCTCACTTCCAGGTACACATCTATCTTGATCCACACTTCCGTTTGCGTTACAATAATCTTGGCGCTTTTGCTACTATCAAACTTTCACTTCCAGGTACGCATCTATCTTGATCTCATATTGTTACTCTCTTTTCAGTGAACCACTATAGTTAAGATTTGCAAAGAAGGCAAGTTTGAACCACTATATAATGATTTTATGAATCTTGCAAATTCTGTAGATTAAAGCTTGAATCCATATATTTGTTTTAGTGGAACTTAACTAAAAATCTTTTCCATCTGCATTTGGCCTGCAAAAGATAGTCAACAAAGTCGATCTCCTAGTAGTAGGTGATTGGCTCAGAACAGTCAACTTATATTGACCAAGGAATAGTCAACAAAGTTAAATAGCCTAGAATCAATCTCCGGGTAATATAGTGTTTCCCCAGGTCGTTATGTCCCGACGAGGTGTGATGGTTATCAAACGGATCTGTGATCGGGTGAATTTGGACAGGAAAAGGTTTGTGAGTGATTAAACTAGGGAATCTACAAGTAAATAGCTTAAATAAGCTATTTGAACAAGACTGTAAAAGTAGAAAAACCAAAAACGTTTTAAACCTAAAAAACGCGTACGTCTGATTTAAATTTACGTAGACGTACGAAATAAAACGCGAGTTTTAAGAAATAAAATACCTACGGATATGAAAATTACATTTTTACAATCCTAATAATAAAAGAAAATTTTTAGAAAATTAAAATTAATTTTTATACTATTTATATAATTATTATTAATTAAATACTATTTTCCTATTTACTTTTAATTATTTGAATTAACCTAAATTATAACTAATTATGGAATTACACTAAAAATATGAAAATTAAATTTGCAAAAATCTAAAATATTATTAAACTAATTTTAAAATCAAAATTATATTTTTTTTACTTTTTAAATAATTAATATTAATTAAAAACTAATTATTAATTAATTTAAACTATTTTAAATTAAGAAAAATAGAAAATGAACAGTAAAAATTATAAGAAAATTCCTAAAATTATTTTACAACTTATAAAAGCTAGGAAAAATATAAAAACTAGGTCTTACTTAATAAAAACTAATTTTGCTATTTAATACTTAATATTAATTAATAATTAATAAAACTAATATTAAATCTAATAAATACTAAATGATAATATAAAAATCTAGAAAAATTACTGAAATTACTTTAACATAAAAGGAATTTAAGAAAAATATAAAAATGCTAAGTGCCTAAAAAAAATCTAAAAATGAAAATTAAAAGATAAATAAAATTAAATAGAAACTATCACTTGAAATTAATTTGTTTTTTCTGGATTTTTCTTTTAGAAAAATATTTTACAACTAAAAACATGAAACTTTTATGGAAACAACTTTTTTGGAAATAAAAATTAAGCACTGTGGATGCTTATTTGCACCACATTTGACTTTTGTTGACCAAAACAAGAAATAAGCTCAAATGGACTTAAGTGGGACCCACTATGAGTGATTCTGGTTTAAATGAGTTGTGTGGACATGTTTAAGCTGGAAAAAGCAGAGGGGTTCCACAGAATAAGCAAATAAATCAAAATAAGCACTTGACTTCTTGTTTCAAAACTGAAAATGGGACAGATTTGTGGGTTGATTCCAAGTGGGGTCCACTAGGCTTTAGGGCACAAGCTTACTAGAAATTGATAGGGGGCCAGCTGGTGAGCTTAAGGAACCAAGGGGGGGCCTTTGGGGCCCACTGTGGTGGCCAGAAACCACCACCAAAGATGGTGGTGTGGTGGTGACCTGCTGATGCAGGGGAACCCCCTTGCCCTGCAGGTGAGTTTGATCAGGTGTGGGGCCCAGTAAAAAAATTCACAAAAATGAAACAAATGTGGGATATTGAAGATGAGGTGGGGGGTTGCTAAACCTAAAAGTTTCAAGAGCTGAATCACATCACAAAAATCTAGAAAATTCTTGCTAGATTTGAGAAAAATGAAAACATGCAAATTTGACTTTTCATGTAAACTTGAAATTTGACTATTTTGAACTTATGATTGATCTAAGTGAACTGAAAAAGATTCAATAAGCTGAAATAAGATTATATTAAGCTAAAGTAACAACTTAGAAGCTAGATTGAGGGTTCATGGTTCTCACAGTCACAACAGTGCACAGATTAGGGAATCATTTTGTTGATTTTGACTATTTTCCACACAAGGCCTGAGTTTGAAACCTTATTTGACTTAACCTAACCTAAGGTGATTCAAAAATACTAAAACAACAATCAACTAACAACAAGATCACTGTGACAGTGCTTAACCCAAACACCCCTATACAAACTGAAATTGAAGATTATGTGAGGCAAACTCACAACCTAAACCATGAAATTGACTGTGTGGCTTAAACTAACCAATAATGAGCATGAATAAGCAGGATTAAACAATAATTAAACCATATACTACTAAACACAAATTATATAAAAAGAAATATGGACAAATGGCTTACAACTGAACCAAGTTTAGGATTGATGAACCAAGTACAATAACCACCTCCTATACCTCCCTTTAGGTAACTAATACCATAGTTATCCACTCATTGCCCTGAATTCAGCTTCCATAAATCTCCACAGTGATTTTTGCAATTATGAGCAATTTCTATGATTTTTTTTACTAATTTTGCTTTTATGAATGGAAACTGATATGGATGACTCAGAAACTTGAGAAAACTTGCAAATAAGCTAAAGTGAGCTTAAATGAATATTGTCTAACACTTTTTTTTTTTTACCCAAAATGAAAATTTCACTAAATAAATGGCATAAACTTAATTCAACAGGGAAACTTGAAATTAAACTTTAATAAAGATGAAATTACATTGATTATATCTGATACAACCTTTTTAAACTAGAAACTACAACTAGAATTGATATTACACTAAAACCGACATTGAAAATGACTAAAAATCTATACTAAAGCTAACTGCCTTGTCTTTCTCCTTTTTTTCTTTCTTTTATAAGTCCTGGAGGTATCCCTTGACTTTCCCACACCTCTGTGATCCCTAGGATTGCTTCATTTAATCCTGGCCGTTTAAACACCATTTGGCGGGAAAAAATCCAAGTTGGCAGTTGGGGTGACTTGGAGGGTTATCAGGGTAATAAATGAGGTTTGGAAGGTAGTATTTGGAAGGGGAACATGGGATGGGGTTTGCTGATGTGGAGGTGAGGAGGGGGGTTGGCAGGTTGAGTGTTGCAGAGGTGTTTGCAAGTGGTGAGGGTGAGTAGTTTGACTGGGGGTCAACGAGGGGGTAATAAAAACGGGGGTGGTTTGTTTTGTGGAGGTGGGCTTGGTGGGCTGATGAGGGTTGTTGGGCTTGGGGGTTTAGTTTGTGTTGCTGGATCAGGTTTTTGTTTGGTTTGGATTTGGTATTTTGGGTTATAAAGGGTCCATTTGGTATTTACTAATAAAAAACAACAAGGACCAACTTTGTAATTAGCTGAAACTTTAAGGGTGAGTTTTGACAATTTCCTGAAGTTATCCAAGGGACTAAACGTGCCATGTTTCATTTACCAAAGGACCAAAAAAATTAATTTCCCATTTTTGAACATCCGAGGACCAAATATGTAAATATCCAAAGTCGAGGGGTCATTGTTGTAATTTCTTAAAACTTTCATTCCAAGGACCATTTGTGACAACTTTTGACTTTCCAAGGACCAAAGTTTACTTTTTCTTCCAAAAATATTTCCCAGGGACCAAATCTGCCAATTTTTAAACTCCAGGGACTAAACTTGTAAATTTCCAAAACTTTTGAGATTTTTCACCAAAGGATTAAATATGACCACTTATGATTTTAAAAGGACATTTGGTGATAATTTTCCATATTTTGAATTACTAGGGACTAATTGTGACATTTTATGAAAGTTGGGGGACTGAAACTGCCAGTTTTGCAAACTTTGTACGTTTTTCATCTGTTTTTACTCATTTTGCATCTAAAACTTATAAAATACAATCCCTGGGGTAATTTAAGTATTTTGATAACCTTTTGATTGTTTTTGTATGTTTTGCCAGTTTAAATACGACAAAAATGATGAGTGTTTGAGCACTCATCAGTAGGGCAACCGGCCCAATCAACATCCGAATAGGCCACCAACGAGAAAGTAGAGGATGAAAACAACTGTAATCCATAGTCTAATGTACCCCGAACATACCTCAAAATCAGCTTAAGAGCCGAGAAATAAGGCTCCCGATGATCATGCATAAAAAGACAAACCTGCTGCATTGCATATGAAATATCAGGTTTAGTAAAAGTATGATACTGTAGAGAACCAACAAGGCTCTAATATAACGTAGGATCAGAAACTGGATCACCATCATCACATAATTTAGACTTGGTGTCAACAGGAGTCCGAGAAGGGTTACACCCAACCATATGTGCACGCTCCAAAATCTTCATAGCATACTTACGCTGTGACAAAAACATCCCAGAAGAGTCACGCGTAACTAAAACACCAAAAAAATAATTAAGAGCACCCAAATCGGTCATAGAGAATTCCGTATATAAAGAAGCAATAGTCCGCTGTAACAAACTATCAGGTGAAGTAGTGAGAACAATTTCATTTTCTTCCTTGTCATTTCACCAACCACCCAAAACCATCTTCAATAATATTTAGTTGCTATGAGTCAATAGAAAGTGTACAATGACTTTGTTCGGAGTACTTCATACTTTGATAAGTATAAGAGGACGAGGTACCTATGGTACCATAAGTTAGTGTCATGAATAAAAATAATGTCACATCAACATTTTTATGTATAACACGAGAACCTATAACTCATTACAAAATATCTTTCTTCCATTTTTGATGTTATAGGATACCTCTTGACCCACACATAACCAAATAAAACACAAATACAACACATAAAAAAAAGGAAAATACCCATGGCGTGAGCTGGTCCAGACGTCGCCAGACCTTGTGGCACGAGATCTGGTGTGATTGTGGCACCATAGGGTAGCGTTGTGGGATGGCACAAGGCTTACCAGCCATGCGTACCAAGCCCTCTAAGAATGGAAGTAGTGGTCACACCGGGTCACCTTCCACATCAGCGCTGCCTCAACTTTCTCTCTCATTTCACACCCTCTTACCTTTCACCCGTAATGGTCACCACAACTCTCATCTTTAATTAAAATACCAACTTTATACAAATATATCTCACAAAATACTCTGCACACTCTCACAAATCAAATTGAAAAAAAAAAAAAAAACAAAAAAAACACACACCTCAATTTGCCACAAATGCTAAAAGGTGACCAAGTCACCATTATAGCCCGGTTTGAGAACATCTCACGCGTGAGGTAATGTGTTGGTAGTAGGAATACGTGTGAAAAGTGGTGTGAGGTGTGAGCTCTCACTCACCACTCTGTCTAGTCTAAACATTTATATTATTTTTATGGATGACAAAAGAAAATTAGAAAAAAAAGAAGCTAATGTTATTTTTATGGATGACAAAAGAAAATTAGAAGGAAAAAAAAAGCTAATGTTATCCCACTGTAGAATATCCAACCATTTGTTCAAAATCAAGACAAATGGAATAGTAGTTCCAGTGTGTTTAGTTTCCAAGGAACTTAAATTATACCATAGAACGTGGACCATTTTGCATAGGATTAAATGATTAATTTTTAGGCAGTGCCAAAAAGCATAAGTAGCATTTATGAATATTCTGTGAAGATAAAATATGATAATTTGGATATTCTGTTGTTGATGAGTTTCTCATTGAAATGGCAGGACCACAACAATTACAAAGGTTTTAGAGGTGACATAAGGCTAATAGGCAAGGCATACATTTTTTCATCATACACATCAGCGCCACGTCAACTTTCTCTCTCCTCTCACTTCTCTTCACCACTCTTCACCAATTAGTAGCCAAGGGATATGTTTTTTCACCTTAACTTCCATTTTTTTTAATACTTATATAATTAAAATTATAAACGTAAAAATATAAAATCGTAAACGTTCAAAATCATAAACGTAAAAAAATACGTAAAAATATAATTACAAAATGGGTTACGTTTCTTTATGTGGTCATGGTGGAAATGATATCAGATGTTCAAACTTCAAAGGTATAAAATCAATTACTCATATTTTAGAAGGGGGCAAACAAGAAAAAAGTGTAACAAAAGTTTACATTGGAAACAATAGTCAAACTCCTGCAAAAGAAAAAAATCAAAAGATTCAAAACAGCTTTTGATTCTCTTTCTTCTTCCTCTTCTCCGACCACCTCCTTAATACCTTAATTTTCCGGCACTCAAAATATGTAGTAAGCCGCTTCATATTTTTAAAGAACCACAATCTTTCACTTACCAATGGTTAGAAAAATTAGTGGGGCCCGGTTTTTTTCTTTCCTGCTAGGTGAAGGCTTCAAGTGAGGGTTGAGCCAACAAAAAGATTGAAAGACATATATGCAATCTTTGCATCCAAGTGAGGGTTGAGCCAATCTTTGCATCAACACATATCGCCATCAGCCAGCTCCTCGATCGGAAGCAACATTAAACAGAGTTGCGATATTTTTATGTATGTGAAAGAATGAAATATGCGGCTCGTTGAGATTGGGTCATCAGGGTTTGTATATCTCCTCGAAACTCTGGGTTTGTATATCTCTGTGCAACAACAGGGATGGTTTGTATATCTCTGGGTTTGTATTATTGAGATTAAATAAAATGGTGAGGCCCGATTTCCTTGGTATCCGGTTGGTTGTCAGACCACCAAATATGGTTTTGGAATTCGTGAATCATGCGTGACTAAGGATAGTGTGCAAGGTTCATAGTGCGTGAGTGGGAGTGAATTGGTGAAGGTTTCACCATCTTGCCTACCAGCCTAATAGTACAAGAATATTGAATGCATATTGTTTGTCAAATTTATGCAAGTTCATATAGACTTGTAGTAGTATGAAACTTGATTTGGGTTATTTGTTTGTTTTATCCTTTATTTTTGTTCTTGTCGTCTATGTCACAAACAAACTAATAGCAGCAGCATCAAAAGACAAAGTTATGTACAAAATTGGTATCCCGCTTCATCCATCGACACCATTTAAAACAAGATAGACACATAGAAATAAAAAAGTAACTTTCTATAGTCCCCCAAAAACCTTTACAAGCAGGATGGTCTAGCAGTAAGGAAATCACCACTCGCACAGACGGAGCCAGTAGGGGGGCTGGCGGTGCTCGGCCCCCCCTAACTGCCTCAACTAGCCCAGCTTGTTTCTTGATAGAGCAGATTTTTGTTTATCGTTTTCATTTATGAGGTTTAGAGATAAGTTGCAGGTTACAGTATTATTTTTATAAAGAAGAAGAAGACATACATGAAGGAGAGAAAGAGAAAAGATAGGAAGTAAATTGTGGTACAGTAGATTTGTTTCACTATCAAATCTGACAAGATATTCCACTATTTGATACTAGTATTAAAATAAGCAATTAAAAGTACCAAATAGAGGTTAACTATAAAGTGATGTTACTTGTTTCGCTTTTTTATTTTTTTTATTTTTTTAACATACTTGTTTCACTTTTACTACTTAACTATTTTATACTCACTACATAGCAATTAGAATATACATGTTTGTGTTGTTTTTATTCTTTCAAGTAGTATATTATGTAAAATTTGCAAGTCCATGTGATACTTTGTGTTCAAATCAGTAGAAGACTAAAATTTTCTTGGATTCTAAAATTCTAAATATTCAAATAGCCGGAAATATAAGATTTGGCGTCAAGTTGTAGTTGATTACAGGTATGTGTGAGTTCTTTATTTGTGGAGATATTGTTTCACGAACAAGAGAAAAATGATCGATTATTTTCTTTGAACCAAATAACATCGTTATCAATGACTAGCAGTCACATTTACAATCATAAACACAAGCTATAAAAAAAATGCAAGACTTCGTATTTTCATAGCGTAATAATTTGGTTACTGTTTTAAGACAAACTAACGAGCCGACCCCCCCTAACATCAAATCCTGGCTCCGTCCACTCGATATTGTTTCATTACATAACCGGAAAAAATAGTGTCAACTTATATACAACAATAAAGAGGACGTTATGTTAAGATACTTGTCTAGCGGATCATGCTGGTGAAATATGGTAACATGATCACTAATAAAAATCCGATGCTAATGAAAATGAAACACGACAATCCCGAATTTGTTATAAAGTCCCAAGTTTTACTGAGCATGTGACGGAACAAAAATAATATGAAATCACAATTCATAGTAATGCTAAGTGAAAACATGATAGCGATTCAAAATTGACCTCAGAGTAAAGTTTTATAGGATATTATACAAGTATGAATAGGAGCAAGACCAGCTGCAAGTATTTGCACGGAGTGTTTGACCTGAAGATCACCCTGCAACATAGAGAAAATGGTTCTGACTAGCAAGAACAAGAAAAGTGAAAATACCAAAACTTGGCACACAAATGGACTAGAGTGTCCAGATTTTGGTTATTACATATCGTTGATCGATTACTAGGTTGCATGGGAAACTAAGTGTGCATGTTAGACTTTGTACTAATTGTTTGATTAGCTATCAAAATAAATTATGTAACAATGTTACACGGTCATATTTTGACTCTTACATGTAAAGTCTAACTGATTCACTAGATTGTGTTTGCTATTACACCAACATCAATAAATATTTTTGGTGAGGAAGGTCCTTTAGCGACGACATATGTTGTCGCTAAAGGTGCCATAGGGCCCACTATTTTCAACTTTTTTTCAAATGGTTGATTATTAACCCACACTTTTAGTGACGACATATGTCGTAAAAAAAATGACCAAAAGTTGCTGGCAAAATAAAAAAATAAAATCCCGCCAACACCTTTAGCGACGACAAGCGTTGTCGCTAAAGGATTTTTAGTATTTTATTAATTAGATAATGATTACTAAAAAAAATTAACATGTCTACTTTTAGCAACGTTAGTGTCGTCGCTAAACGTGTACTTTCATTAAAAATTGTTTTTAAACTTATTTATAATTGTTAAATTAATTTTAAAAAATATATAAATTAATTTATTCACAAAATTAATATTTTAATAAATTGTTAAAGTTACTTTGGTAGTTGAAATATGTTTAAGTTGTAAATGTAGTTAATTATGCATCATCAACACTTTCGTATCGAGAAATGCATAATACTTGTAGGAATAACTTGCATTTCATTGATAGTATCGTGGCCCCACCCTTTGTTGCTAAAGTTCAGAATTGTCGCCAAAAGCTTATGCGACGAGCCTTTGGCGCTCATTTGTGACAACGGGTTGGCGACAACTCATTTGTGACAACGGGTCGCGCAAAAGCTTTTTGCGACCACAAAATCCCACCTTTAGCAACGACAAGCGTCGTCACTAAATTCCCAACCTTGTAGTGTTAGCTCGTCGAATGAAATTTATGTTTAAAAATGCATTTGCGATGATGGACGGCGACGGTAAGTGGCAACCGTGAGGAATGAAGGTGAAGGTGTCACAAATTGTGATTATGGTTAGAATGAAATACTTGAATATTGTGAAATATGTTTTTTTTAGGGAGAGAGAGAAAAAAAAAGTGAAGAAGGGGTACATTGGTGTTTTCGTTTTTCTAGTTGAAATTTGGAAAGTGAGAATTTCACTTTATGAAAAGTTGTTAAGAAAAAAATGATGCTAAACGGGTTTCAGTTTTTTCATTTTCCTTCAAAAAAATTTTATGAAAAAATGAGATGTTTTCAACCCAAATAAACACACCCTTAATTCCTTAAATGATAAAAGTATTTAGATTTATGGCATGGGGATTCGCAAGCAGTTGAATTTGTTTTGTTTTTACATAGACAAAATCTTAAGACGAACAAAAACACCTATTAAAAAAAGACCAACAAGTATTTTTGAAATATGGTTCGTAATAATGATTCAAACACTAGCGTTGCTAAGCAAAAATTTATAGATATGCTTAGTACAACGAATACAGATTTCATTTGATTATTCAAGTAATGGAATAAAAAAACTGAATTACAAAAACATAACAAACACACCTCCACGCTGAACCACAAACCAACCAACCCAGAATCACCGACAATCTGCTTTTTAAACTGTTATCTTTGTTCAAAACCCGAAAAGGCACACATACACACAAAAATGACCATTACCTTTTATCAAACACCCATAGATGCATAATAATAACACTAACAATAATATCAATGACAATAATAAGAATAACAATACTAAGAATAACAATAACAATAACAATAACAATAATAATAAGAATAACAACAATAAGAATAAAAATAACAATAATAATAATAATAATAATAATAATAATAATAATAATTATTATTATTATTATTATTATAAGTGCACGGACACATATTGAAGCAACCAAATTTTGTCAAAAACTCTACACCACCGTCGCTATGACTGGAAGAAATCAAAAGCAACACAAGAAAAATTGAGCACAAAATTCATACACTTAAAATAAAATTACAAAGCACAACCCAAAACTTGAACAAAATTACAAATCAAATTACACACGGGGTTGTCACAGGAGTTTCAGTTGTCTCACACCAATATCAAACTTACATTAACTTTAACTTTAAATTAGGAAAACACGACTTTGGATTCTTCATGAGTTTTTAGCTTGAAAATCATTTTAGGCATGAACAATCTGCATTAAGATTTTAGATCTGTTAATATTTAGTACTTGGTATAATTTGATCGATGTTGGGCTCACAGGTATAAAGAAAATGTTTACCTATAAATATACATTTTAAGCGTTCTTGAGTGATGGAACAAGCTCTTCGAGTTCTTCGATAATAGCTTTGAAGCAAAAGATGTATTGTTCCTATGACAGTAAAGGGAATCTTATAAATAATACTCCGTATATGACTAGCTTAAGTTAGATTATCAAATGGTACATACCTCTGACTGGACCATCCCTCTGCGTTGAGACTTGAAAGTGGTTACAGTTTCATAAAGATCCAACGCAGTCATGTCACCAACTAAAATTCTTTGGAGGGTAAAGGCTGTCAAACTCGCGAGTTTACACGTAAGATCGTACGATCTTACGTGCACACCAGTCAAAATCGTGTAGGATCGCATCTGAGGTAGGATCGTAAGTAAGATCGTAGGATCGCACGTAAGATCGTAGGATCGACACGCGATCCGAGTTCACCTTTTTTTTTTTTTTTTAATCTTTTAAGTGCATCCCACTTGCTTAGGCAAAAAAAATAAACGTGTGTTTTACTAATGTCTAATGAGTAAACCACTATTGTTTTAGTTTCTAAATAGATTATAGTTTATATATAGTTTTCTACTTTTGTAAATAGATTATAGTTTAAAAGTGTTCAATAGTTTAATTTACTTTACTTCACTGTGATTAAACTAATCAAAGGGTATGTTTTGGAATGCCACTTATGAAACGTTTGTTTTCTTGAAATCATGTTGATGGCTCGTATATTTTGAGACATTTAGGACCTATGTTATGTAATATTATTCCACTAAATCGTTAATGTAACGATTGAAATTTGACTTTTTTGTGTTTTACTATTACTTTGGTGTTTGAAATTTGAACTTTGTCATTTTCAAGAGGATATTATATGAATTTATCTTTGACGTTGAGTAGAAATGTAAAACAGTTTGACTCGTATATCATTTGTTTACAAAATATGACAAATTGGTAGGATCGTAGGATCGCGATCCGATCTTACGATCTCGATCTTGCAAAGACAAAAACGATCCTGCGCGGGATCGCGATCTTGACAGCATGAGTTACACAATATGTTCTAGTTCTACCAACGCCTGCACTGTACTAGATAAAAAAGAGTCTTAGGTTCACTTTGTATCTCGGAGCATCATTGATGGATATATTGTACAATATTTACCTGCAATGCACCACAACTGGCACTTTGGATGATGGCAGATTATTTAATCTTCTATAAATCTCTCGAACAGCCAAAGTGTCATGTGGAGCTCCATGATCAGGCCAATCAGGAAAAAATATATGCAAAACTGGCCGAGGAGGATCCTGTGACTGAATAAAAGTAGAATGTACATCATAAATGGTTGACGATAAACATGAAAAACAATTATATACATATAGTGATAGGTAAATGCACAATCTATCTCATCTTACCGAGCTAACAATCTCTAATAAGCGTATAACCGCATATAGTGATATATTGCATATACCTTTAGTTTATAAGAGTTAGGATCAAATGAGAAGCAATCTTAAATTGAGAATGATGAAAAGTAATTATAACCGCATATTTGAGATGCATATAACTCTCGAAACTCAAGGGGTTGTATCTAAATGAATAGAGATGCATGTAATTCAAGTCGTTGCATCTCAAATGCGTGGTTAACTATTTTATGGTGAAGCTCTTTTTGGAGGGTTGTGGGAACTATTTTATGGTCTATTTAGAGTTTTCGAAATAGGTTGATCTTCGAATTCCTCCCACTAAGAGGGTGACTTTATGGGATTCCATTGTTTCTCAATCGTTTATTTGAATTTCATCTAGAAATCCTAAGTATAAGTTTAGTTGGATATGATGGATTTATAATCCTTTAGCTTCTATTCCTTCTTTATACTCCCTCAATCCCATATTAAATGTTGTGTTTGACTTTTTTAAGTCTTTCTGTCTCAACTTTAAAATTAAATATTTTTATTTGTATAATATAATATTTGATACAAAATATATGAATGATTAAGTTTTAAATATATTTTCATTGTGTATAATTATCAAATACTATTAACACAAGCAAAAATATTTAAGGTCAAAGTTGATAAAGAAATACATGAAAAGTCAAACATGAACATTTAATATGGGACGGAGGGAATAATTGTTTCTAGCTATTGCTAGTTTTTAATAAAAAGCCGTCGTTCAAAAAAATAAAAAATAAAATATAAATAAAAGTGTTTTTGTTATAGTCACTTCTCACTACTTCTTATTTTAATTTATATCATTTCCCTAGTTTATAAAGTATTTTAAATGATTTTAATAATGTTAAAGAGCGTCGTGTGCAATTGAAATGGAAACTTAATTGTACGACTCGTACAACTTATAGATTTGTTTTTCTTCTAAATCTTTTTTGTTTTGGCTTACCGAAAGGCATGGCTTAGTCCCCGGATCCAGACTAATCCTACCCTATTCTTATGAAGGATAGGTAGCCCCACAGATCATGAATTGGTCGAATAGGTTTTAAGTAAGGTGTTTCCTTGATCATAAACAAACCAGGGACGGAGCCACATTAGTCTTGGGATAGCCATGGCCAACCCCATGATATCTTCCAGTTTTATAAAACATGATATTAATATTAGTTTGGTCTAAAATATACTTGAGGCTCATCCAAAATGTCAAAACAAATAGCATTACTATTGAGAAAACTCTTTTTACGTCCTTATATTTTCACTTTTTGTATTTAAACAAGTCATCTCACAACCTAACATATATATTGGCATCACAATTAAAGATTCTGAACGCTGTAACTTATCAATTCTCATGATTTTATTTTAACGATGCAATAATGTTTGTGTAAAGTTGAAATATTTTTATTAAAATTATAATTAGTCTGAGTTTAAACAATGTAGTATATATTTTGGCCCACCCGGATGATAAATCCTAGCTCCGTCACTGAAACAAGCCATAAAAGGTGATGAATGTATATCGATAGCCGGGAAGTATATGATTAGAGATTGTTAGAGTTTGATAACCATGACAATCATATAAATCAAAGTACACACGTATGCGGAAGCGTAGGATCAAGTATAACACATAAATATTAACTAAAACATAAATAGGAACGTACCGTGGTGATTCTAGCCCGAACAAGAATCAAAAGCAATTGTCTTTAACAATATGAAGAACCCTAATTAGGGTTTATATGGATCAATGATTAACCCCTTACCGTTTTGTTAATTGATCCCTTGATAACAACAAAAGTATGTTGTTACCTCGTTCTTGTACACACAAACTACCAACGAATAAAGGTTTGTTGCAAGTAAACAAAACACTTAGTATTATTGCTTGGAAAAATCGATCCAAACCCTTAGGGGAGGGATGAACCGATCGGCCAAGGAAAACAAAAGAAAGAAACAAAGTTTTAGGGTTAGAGTGTGTGCACAAAAGATGTGAAACCCTAATCCTTGGCCTTGTATATATACTAGAGGATTTCTTGGTGACCAAGCAAACATGGGTTGGGCTTGACCCACCCTTGTTCGACCGGCCATAGCATCCCACAAGGGATTCTAGATCCTTCTTGACACCCAAGTTATACTCTAGTCCTTATCTTTCAATACTAATGATAGTTAGTCCATACGGTTAATAACTAACGACCATTTAGTCCATTAAGTGTTTATAAATATATATATACGATACGTTTAACATATATATATTTATTGTTCATTATTCTTGTTTGTAAAGTGTGCAATCCCGAGGTCTCGGGTTCGATACTAGACATTTACATATTAATATATATCCATATATTTAACAGCTCCCACTTGGATATATATTAATAGTAAAATGACATTGGTTAGCGTCTTGCAACACTCCAATGCCCCTAGTTCAATCCGAGCTAGGTTTTCTGAAAAAAAAACCTTTAATGATTCATCATTATAATTATCCTTTTGTTTCTAATACCACATTAATAAAGATGTGAGACTCTTTATTAAATTTCTGTTTCTCGTCTCTTTATGATTTAACAAAATTACCAAAACATCTGAACGTATTCCAGATAGACTTTGGGCGTGGCCACGCAAACATTTTGTCAACCCTACGAGGGGCCCAGCAGTATTAAACTTCTGAACAAATCAGAAGGAACAAATTCTCTCTTGACTACAAGAATAACCCATGAACTTTGCAACACTTCTGAAAACAACCCTTATGACTCCCTGTTACGGTGAGCGGTAGATTGCTTCACAAAAATGCACTACATCCATGACACTTATCTGGTATCTCAAGTCTGAGGATAACTTTAAATATGATTCTCACATTAAATATTAAATCATATTATTGGGATAAGTCCAATATTCAATTCATCGAATATCATGTGAAATTGGTATGTCAACGCATCAATATACTTTCAAGTATATTCTTAACCAATACTCAGATTTGTCTTAGTTTAATGATATTCCCATATCATTAATCGACAATGGACAATTTAGAACAACATAAGTTATTTACGGATTTAAACATGCAAATATAGGACACAATTTATTATTAATGAAAACAAACATACTAAGTATTTTAATTCATTATAAATAATAATTGCTTAATGTCCTTTATCCAAACACTAAATAGATCAATGCATGATAATTCTAGTTAATGAATCTTGTCTCAAGTAATAACTTGAAGACAATTATGCCTCAAGCAATGACAATCATTCTTGTTGACAAGGCATTATTTCAACTAACTTTGATCTATCCGAATTTTGAGAATACTTCTTTCAAGAATTCAATAAGTAAAATTCTTGTATGTGTTCATCCAACTTTCTTGATATAGCCACATAATATTCATAAATGGTGTGACATCCTCAATCACTAATTTATGATAATCAAACTTTCAAACCTTTTAAAGTTTAAAGTATTCTAATTCTTTAATGTATAATGCAACTATGCTCTTAGTAAGCACAACTAGTTCTCATGGCCATTAACAAGGATAAAATCCTACCATGACTAGTTATTGAGTGTCATCTCAATTAAACCAGCATCATTGTATATTAAACACAATATGCTCTTAAAATTTCCGTAAACTTAATATCCAATGTGTAATATTTAGGAGCTATTCCAATTTGAGGATCATTATTCTAATTTCAAACATTTTCCATTAGAATATCTATTACACAAGTTATATACTAACTTTTAATTGGATATCAAATATTGTCAAATCATTAAGCACTTAAGCATGATACAACAATAATATAATGCACATGAAAGTCCTTCAGTCAAACTTAGATTTATATTCATGTTCTATCTTTTCATAATATATATCCATTTTCTAAATGATATATTATGTTCTATTAGAATTTATTTACCGCACATGTTTATTTAATAATAAACTTTTGTTCCAAGGTTGTATGTTATATTTCCTAAATCTTTCAAGTAACGTTTCATTCCAAATTAAGTCTAACCTTTTACTTATATGGAATGTTACTCTTATATGTTATACAACATATATGATTTAGTAAATCAAACATAATACTCCCACTAGCTTTCAGGAATACTTAGAAATTACCTTATTTTAATTATAAACCTAAACATAGATTTAATAATTTATCATAAGAATAATCTCCTAGATGCATGCATTTATCCATTTATGGATTATTGCATTTTGTACACTTCCAAAGATTTTCTTGAATTCATAAACTCCTTTTTGATTACTTATCGTCCTCGCTCAAGTAATTATTCAAGAAAGAGTTTTTGATATTCCATTGTCAAATTTCATATTCATATAAATATGACAATTAAGCATCTTTGTATCTTTAATGTGCTTAGAAAAGAGTATTCAATCATAGTTAATTGCTTAAGTATAATTAATAATCTTGTAATAAGACATGCATTAAGATATGTGTACAATTTTGTCCATATGATTTTTACACAAAGATTTAAACCACTAGGGTTACATAATCTTTGAATAAACTCGTCTCCATTCTCTAACCATTAAGAATTAAGATAAACCAAATTTTAAATTTGAATATCTTTATGAACAGCATCTATAACATTCATATTATGAGTAATTTACCCAATTCATTATTTTGGTAATACTACATCATATAATCGTCAGTATATTCATTAAATATATGAGATATCCAAGTGGATCTATGAATGATAATTCCATCATCTTGAGGTTTATCATTTACATGTTAAGCCTCATCATGATTTTAACTAGTGTGGATTTAGAAGATTATGTATCTTGTAATTCTATCTTTTCAAGATAAAATACTCCCACTTGCCTTTAGCAATATAGAGACTGTCTATAACTACTTAGCAATTAGAGCAACAATCCAGTGTTCTCTTTTAGGACATTACAAATACATATTGATAGTTCTTTGTTAATAACCTTCATATAAGTAGCTTAACAAATTCAGAACTTCAATTTAAGACTTAATGTGATTCACCACATTTCATAATTCAATAACGTCTTATTAATCTTCTAGGAGTCTAATTGAGTATATTCATGCCATACTCAATTTCTAACCTTGATAACTTTTGGAAGAAAAGAAGTCATAGTTATCTTTAATCAAACAATCTAACAAAAGTTTGATTCCCTAACTGAACATACTATCCATATGTGGTACTTCAATTAGAATTAATATTGTAAGAAGATCTAACAATATATATAAGATAACCATATTCCTGTTGGCATACTTATTTACCAACTAAGTCAACTTAATGGTATAATAGTATTTCCAAACCAATTGCATGCTTTATAACACAAGTACTTTTGACCAAGTCACTTCATGTTTATGTCTTATAAAAACATAAACTTGTTATAATCTCACTATACGTTATTAATCATTGATTAACTCAATGACTTCTTGTATATGTCTTAATTAAAAGACCATAACAAGCTAACGTCTTACTTAATTATAAGTCTTGTAATACTTAGAAGACTTTATGTTTATAAATATACAATAATGTATAAACATGTATAATTAAAGTAATTATGAACACCATCATTTGGTTTCATTAATATTTTCAAGTTAACATACTACTTCATTTATTTATGTCATTCTAAGAATACATAATTATTGAAGTAGTCTTATATTACTTCATGCATTTATGTCATTCTAATAATACATAAATGTTAAAGTTGAAGTAGTATCGTTATTGACACATGTTCTAATAGATGTCTAATTTAGAAACTGTAAATTATCCATGTTGGCCTCACGCATACATGGAAATTCACCTTGTTGTTAATATTTAGCCTGCGTCTCTCGTTTACTAAATTTCAACACCAAGTGTTTCTAAGATTAGATGTATTAATCTAATTAGAATTATAATCTCTTACTTGCAGTTAAGAGAATCCTTTAAATCATATTCTTATGTGTTGTACTTTGCACATAATGAAGATTTCTCCCACTTGTGCATGGAACAACACCATGTTACATTTAAACAACACGTACGCGCTTGTCAATGTGAACAATATGATTTGTGTCATTAGCATAACTAGTAGATATAGAGTTACTCAATCAATCAAGGAAACGTACATGACTATCCTTGAAAATATTAGTGTCTATATTTGGAAAGTAATTACCTTGAGATATTCAAAAGATAATCTAAGTTATAATCAAGACAATAAGTCTTGTAACTCCCACTGAATTAGAGAACATAATAATAATCCCTTATTCATTCATAAGAACACAATACTCCCACTAAATTTGACAATATTGTAAATGTTTCATTAATTAGTGAAAGAAATAGTGTACTATTTACTTTCCTACATCTTTTAAGAAAACCCATTCAAACAATTATATAGGTTATAAAAGGATGTAATCTACTACATAAATGTGATTCATCACATTCCAAATTATTAACTTGAAAAAGCTGGGCATGCAATTTCTTCCTGTATAGATCTACCATTCCAACAATTGTATGTAGTATCTTTAAATGGTCAAATCAAAACAACTAGATAAAATAATCTAATTTGTCTTTTACCATTATGCAGTAATCAGTCTAGCTTCTAATTTAATAACTCATAAGGTGCATATACTCTTACTATTAAAGTTTGCTATGAGTTATGTATTTAGAATTTAGACAATTCTAATCATCCTATTATACCTTTCTCATTCATGAAAAGGAATAGGATTTAAGTCTCACACTTCTCGTAATGGAAAGAAGACTATATTTATTCTTTTGTAAATGTTGACTCTAACCAAAAACCCAAGCGGGTGTAGATCAAATAAAAGAATAACTTACGTTTACGGTTTTGAGTTGCATTAATACATTTAAAGAATTTACAAAATTCAATTTTAGTATTTTCGATAATTTATATTTCCAAGAAAATATAATACCCAAGGTTATATTCATATAACCAACTAATTTCTTGAAAATCTAGGATCCAACTTTACATAGATTCCACCACATCAGTTGATCTGCTAGTGGTGAAAGTATAAAAGATGGTAATCTGTCGAACAATAATTGGCAAACACTTTTCCAATTCCTAGATCATTATGGGATTTACATCAAATTGATTCATCAATTTGTCACGTAAGCATGTTTCATCCCATCTCATGCCTTAAGCTCTAGGTCTCACGCATCAACTTAATTAAGTCGTCTAACTTAGAAACTGCAAATTCTCCATGTGTGGTCTCACGCACACTCGGAAATTTACCTTGTCATTAAAATTTAGCCTGCGTCTCACGTTTACTAAATAATAATTTCAAGTGTTTTTTATAGTTAGATGACATGTAACTTAAATTATTAAGGGTATTAATTTTTTTGATATGTCAATCAAAATTATGTACAAAGATGCATGCACTCATCTTTATAACACAAGTTTTCATAAAAACTTTTTATATTCAATTCGTGAAATTAATACACAAAGTTTTACTTGAGGTTTATGCCAAAACCCTAAGATGACTTTCTACAACATATGATTTTAAAAGTAATTCGTTTAAGACATATTCAAGATTGTGATAACCAAGGCAGACTCTAAGGCTCTTTTCTAAGCATTCAAATCACGGTTATGAATATCATCTTAAAAGACTTAATTTTAAAAGCATATTTGCACAAAACATCATTCAAGCAAAAGTTTATGGATTCAATCTCAAAATAGTAATAAAGTTTGAATTTTGCTAGTCTCGACTGGGAGCTGATTACCGTGCGAATCGGACCACGATTGTCATAAGACCTTTGCAAGATTCTTACTTTATCACTTTAGGGTTTCACAATTATTAGTCCGTATTAATTTTCTTTATGAAAACAACCCTTTTATTGCTTACATCAAGTCCAACTAAAAACAATAAAACAAGTATCAAAGAAAATCAAACAAACAATAATAAATAAGTGAAACAATTAGCCACATGCAATCCGTATTAGAAAAGATCCTAATAAAATCAATTCTAGGTATAATAATGCATGTAATCAACTAAGGCCTTCCCCTCTTAATGGAGGTGAGTCACATACATTGACGAATCAATTGCGTAGGCCAAAGCTAAAAATACACCACATAGCATATAAAATCGATTTTAATATGTATTGGAGTCTTCCCCAATTTAAGATCTATCTTACATGTGATAAATAAAAAAAACAAGATCCATGACGAACATGCATGTAAGTCACGGATTAAAATCTAACAATTAGCACGTTGGTCACAAGATACGATCAATTAACCGGTTAATGACCTAGGGTTTCTAGTGATTACACATAATCCAAGAAAACCACAAAACCCTAATTAGGGTTTCATGGAAAAATCGACTCCCCCCCCCAAAATTAGGGTTAGGGTTTCGAATTTAAAAAAAAAGAAAAACCCTAGATCAAAAACATGTATCTAAAACAATTAAAGATCCGATTTTTATTACGTTTTAGTAATCAATTACATGTTATACATGGCTCGTGATACCACTGTTAGAGTTTGATAACCATGACAATCATATAAATCAAAGTACACACGTATGCGGAAGCGTAGGATCAAGTATAACACATAAATATTAACTAAAACATAAATAGGAACGTACCGTGGTGATTCTAGCCCGAACAAGAATCAAAAGCAATTGTCTTTAACAATATGAAGAACCCTAATTAGGGTTTATATGGATCAATGATTAACCCCTTACCGTTTTGTTAATCGATCCCTTGATAACAACAAAAGTATGTTGTTACCTCGTTCTTGTACACACAAACTACCAACGAATAAAGGTTTGTTGCAAGTAAACAAAACACTTAGTATTATTGCTTGGAAAAATCGATCCAAACCCTTAGGGGAGGGATGAACCGATCGGCCAAGGAAAACAAAAGAAAGAAACAAAGTTTTAGGGTTAGAGTGTGTGCACAAAAGATGTGAAACCCTAATCCTTGGCCTTGTATATATACTAGAGGATTTCTTGGTGACCAAGCAAACATGGGTTGGGCTTGACCCACCCTTGTTCGACCGGCCATAGCATCCCACAAGGGATTCTAGATCCTTCTTGACACCCAAGTTATACTCTAGTCCTTATCTTTCAATACTAATGATAGTTAGTCCATACGGTTAATAACTAACGACCATTTAGTCCATTAAGTGTTTATAAATATATATATACGATACGTTTAACATATATATATTTATTGTTCATTATTCTTGTTTGTAAAGTGTGCAATCCCGAGGTCTCGGGTTCGATACTAGACATTTACATATTAATATATATCCATATATTTAACAGAGATTACTTAGTATGTACTCTTGGCTGTATATAGCATAGTGTGTTCGGCCTACTTATTGGCTTTAGCATGGTTCTAACTTTTTGTTCGACCCATTTGATATATAAGCCTTGGAGATTCGTGTTTAACTATCCCATATACGTACTTATAGTACATCAATAATATACTGTACCCTAAAAAGATTTCAATATTTCTCTGTTGGCCTAGTCATTTACGACACATGTAATGCACTTATTCTCATTCTTTTTATTACTATTGATTTAGTCATGTGCTTTAAGATCCTTGTTAGCTATAAAATTAATTACATGAGAATATGAGATAGTCATCTACTTATATCAATAATAGACTTACCTCTACATAATTCACCTCCAAATGGCGCAACTCTAGTGAACTATTTGTCTTGGTTAATTTTCGGGTAACTGTATGCATATTTCCAATCTTTCTCAGGCCATTCTCTCCTTGAAAGTAGTCTCCGCACATTATATCCTCTTTGCCCGTTTCATCCTGGGTAGATTAAAATAGGTTTAGCACTTGTATACTAAATTTATGGTTATGGTACAACGACATATATCATTTCAGTACTGGTGTTATTAAGACAAACAAAAACCAATTGTGTCTTTGTATTTCTTGAAAATAGGTTTAGCACTTGTATACTAAATTTAACGTTTTACAACATTGTAATGTAATTGTGATTCACTTATGGTACAACGACATATATCATTTCAGGATTGGTGTTATTACTTTTCGGTATTTTTGTTTCCAAATGCCTGCCATATATTATTCAATGACTATTATGTTAACACAATTGAATACTAATTAACAGATACGACTTCATATTTAGAATGAAGGATTAAGTAATGAAACTAATTCATGATTAGCATAGCACTATTATATACCAATATAATTACAAACTACCTTGGGAGGGTCAACTAGTCGAGTGAGCATCACAACTGCCGGACAATGATACTGGAGTACCATTTTCCAGAAATCTTCATAAGTTGTAGGAAGGGGCCCTTGAGTGGCAATGAACCGAGAAACAGTCTCAGGTGGATTAACCTGCAATCATAGATGGAACCATTTATTAAACTTCAATTTGTTTCCTAATTCTGAATCACTAGGAATTTATATATCTAGTGCGAGCCAGGCGCCACCCTATGTCTGCTTGTGTGTGTTGAATTATAATATCATGACAATCATATAAAATAAACCAAACATATCAAGTGAGTATAGCGGAAGCAATTATAACAAGATCATATAACATGTAATTAATTAATCAAATATAAATAGTAAACATACCTTTGTGATTCTAGCCCGAACAAGAATCAATTGCAATCTTCAATTCAAGAACCCTAATTAGGGTTTATGTGGATTATAAGAATTACCCCTTACCTCTTTTGTAATTAAATCGAAGAATCAAACAATAATGTGTTTGAATCACGTTCTTGTACACATGTACTAATTCAAAAAAAAGTTTATGCAAGTAAATTAAACACAAAACTTAGTTTGATCAATAAAATCAAATCCCTTATGGGATTGTTTGATGGATCGATTATTAGACAAAGAGAAGGAAAGAAAACACCAAGATGTGTGTGTGTACAAGTTATGAGAAACAATGAATCTTGGGTTTGTATTTATACTAATGTTTACTTGGAGCTCAAGGCACAAAGGAGGTGGAAACCTCCTTTGGCCGATCGGTTGAGAACTCCCCAAGGGGATTCCGGAACCTTCCCTTGTTTCCAAATATTCATTAGTATTACTTTCCTAATCTTCGTTAATAGGTCATTAGTCATTTATCATTAAATACTAATTACTATTACTAATTTTGTGTTTATTAATAATTACTTATAACATTTATAAATAATTATTTCTTTTTCTCTTCATACGTATTGTGCGCAATCCCGTGATCTCGAGTTCGATCCTAACATACGACTACTAAAATAATGTCCATAATCTAACAGCTCCCACTTGGACATATTTTAATAGTGTAATCACATCGGTTAGCGTCTTGCAACACGCCGATGCCTCTAGTACGATCTCGAGTAAGGCTCCTGGAAAAACCTTTTAATGATTTCTCATTATTATTATCCTTTTGTTTCTAATACCATGTTAATAAGGATATGGATTAAAGTCATTCCTTAATTAACCATTCTGTTTCTCGTTGTTAGTGATTGATCAAGATTACCAAATCATCTGAACATATTCAGGGAAGATCTTGGGCACGGCCATGCAAACATTTTGACAACCCTACGAGGGGCCCAGCAGTATTAAACTCCAAAACTAAATTTGAAGGAAAAAATTCTATCTTGACTACAAGCAAAAACCCACAAACTTTGTAATACTTTTGAAAACAACCCTTATGACTACCAGTTACGTATAGCGTTAAGTTGTTCCACAAAAATGTACTACATTCATGACACTTATCTTGCATCTCAAGTCTGAGGATAACTTCTCATGATTTACTTAATAACAAAATCCATAAAGTAACATCATGTAGTTGGGATAAGTCCTATATTCGGTATCATTGAATATCATCTGAAATGGCATGACTACGCATCAATATACTTTAAGTATATTATACCAACCTTCAGATTTGTCTTGATTTAATAATATTCCCATATTATTAACTGGCAACGGACAATTTAGAATAACATTTATTCATGGATTAAACATAAAAATATAGGATACAATATATTATAAATTAAACATACCATGTATTTCAATTTATCATAATAATTGTTTAACATCCCTTATCCAAATACTAAATAGATCAATGCATGATGACTCTTGTTGATGAATTATGTCTCAAGCAATGACATTCATACTTGTTGACAAGACATAAATCATCCAACTTTGATCTATCGGAATTTTAAGAATACTTATTTCAAGAATTCAACTATTGAAATTCTTATATCTGCATAGTCAACTATTTTGATAATGTCATATTTCATAAAAATGTGAGACATCCTTAACCACCAATTTATGATAATTAAACTTCCAAACATTTTAAAGTTTAAAGTATTCTTATTCTCTTAATGTATAATGCAACTTATGCTTTTAGTAAGCACAACTAGTACATATAGCAAAGAACGAAATCTTTACCATAACTAGTATTGAGTGTCATCTCAATTTCAATAACATCATTGTATGCAACAACAATATACTATTAAAACTTTCCGTAAACATTAATATCTATTGTGTAATGTTTGATGCCCTTCAAACTTTCAAGTTTGTTGGCTATGACAATTTTCACAACAATTGAAAAATTGTTCATCTATAGAATTTGGAAGCTATTCCAGATTTAGGATGTGATTCTATAATCAAACATATTCATTTAGAATATTACACAAGTTATCTAATAACCTTTTAATTAGATATTAATATTGCCAAATCATCTTGTAATCAAGCATGATAAAACAAAACATGATGTTCATGAAAGATCTTTGAGTCATACTTAGATTTTATTCATGTCATTCATATCCATTTAGACTTTCTAAATAATATATCATGTTATATTAGATTCATTTACCACACATGTTTCAACAATAAACATTCATTCAAAGGTTATATGTCTTATTTCCTAAATCTTACAAGTAAAGTTTCATTCCATTCTAAGACTTAACATTTACTTATATGGAATATTACTTTTTATATGTTCTACAACATATATGATTTAAGAAATTAAACATAATACTCCCACTAGCTTTTAGGAATACTTAGAAATTATCTTATTTCAATTATAAATCAAAACATGAATTTAATAACTAAACATAAGAGTAATCTTCTAGATGCATGCATTTATCCATCAATTGATTATTGCACTTTGTACACTTCCAAAGATTTATTTGAATTCATAAACTCCTTTTGATTACTTATCGTCCTCGCTCAAGTAATCACTCAAGAAAGAGTTTTGATATTCTATTGTCAATTTCATAAATATGACAATCATAATCTTTATATATTTAATGTGTTTAGAAAAGAATATCCAATCATAGTTAATTGCTTAAGTGTGATTAATAATCTTGTCATAAGACATGCATTAAATATGTGCACAATATTGTCCATATTATTTCTATACAAAGATTTAAACCACAAGAGTTACCTAATCTTTGAAGAAACTCATCTTCATTTTCTAGTCTAACTATTAAGATAAACCAAGTTTCTAAAATTGATTATCTTTATGGACAACATCTTAATCATTCATATCATGTATACTTTACCCAATTTCATATTTGGTAATGTATCATAATGATTATCAGGTTTACAATAATCCTGTAAATCATAGCCCTCAGCATATTAATCAAATATATGAGATATATTGCTATTATTTGAATGATAATTCCATCATCTTGAGATTTAACATTTAAATGTCAACCTTTATTATCATGTTGAGAATTAACATTCAAATGTCAAACTTAATCATGATATTTACTAGTGTATTTTAGAAGATTATGTATCTTATAATTTTATCTTTTAAAGATCAACACTCCCACTTGCTTTTAGCAATTTAAAGACTATCTTTAAATACTTAGCAAATAAAGCAACAATACAATATTCTCTTTTGGGATATTACAAATACATATTGACAGTTCCTGACTTTACTTTGTTAATAACCTCTTCACAAGCAGTTAAACAAATTTAGAACTTCAATTTAAGACTTAATGTAATTCATCACATTCATCACATTCCATCATATGATAATGTCTTATTAATCTTCTATGTTGGAGTTTTACTAAATATGTCCAAGTCATACTCAACATTCTAACCTTGATAACTTTTGGAAGAAAAGAAGTCATAGTTACCTTTAATCAAACAATATAACAAGAGTTTGATTTTTCTAACTGAACATACCATAAACATTTGATATTTCATTAGTATTAATATTGTAAGACAATCTAACAATATTAAAGATAACCATATTCCTTTTGACTTGTCTATTTACCAACTAATTCATTTTAATGGTATAATAATATTCAAGCCAATTACATGCTTTATAACACAAGTACTTTTTACAAAGTCACTTCATGACCATGTCTTTACAAGAAAACATAAACTGTTATAATCCCACTATACGTTATAAGTCATTTAACAATTTAATAACTTCATGTATATGTCTTAATTAAAAAACACAACAAGATAACGTCTTACTTTATTATAAGTCTTGTAACAATTAAAAAACTTTATGTTTATATCTTTACAATGAAACATAAACATGTTTAACTAAAGTAATTATGAACACCATCTTTTGGTTTCAATAGTAATTTCAAGTTAATTTATTACTTCACAATAATGTAAATAACATTATTTCTTCATTTATTTATGTTATTCCAAGAACACATAAATATTCAGATTGAAGTAGCATTAGATTACTTAATTAATTTATGTCATTCCATGAATTCATAAATCTATAAATTAAAGTAGTCTTGATATCATATTGACACATGTTCTAATAGGTATCTAATTTAGAGACTGCAAATTCTCATAGTTCAATTACATCAGTTGATCTGCTAGTAATGAAAATATGAAATTCACCTTGTTGTTGCAATCTAGTTAAGCTCTCATATAACATAAATTGTAACACCAAGTGTTTCTTGAATTAGCCTAGTATAATTCATATTAGAACATTATTCTAATTTAGAAACTGCAAAGTCTCATAGTTCAATTACATCAGTTGATCTGCTAGTAATGAAATATGAAATTCACCTTGTTGTTGCAATCTAGCTAAGCTCTCACATAACATAAATTGTAACACCAAGTGTTTCTAGAATTAATATTAGAACATTATTCTCTTACCTTGTAGTCAAGAGAATCCATTAAATCATATCTTTATGAGTTGTTTCTTGCACACATTAAAGATAACATTTCTCCCACTTGTGCGTGGAACATTCTCATATAGTTGATAAACAACATGCCATGCATTTGTTTATGTGTTCAATATGATTGTGTCATAGATTTTAGCATAAAAAGTATATGTAAAACAACAATGTCTAGTAAGGAAACGTACAATACTATCCTTAAAAGTATGAGTGTCTACACTTGGAAAGTAATTATCTTTAGCTACCAAGATGTCAAAGCTTGTAACTCCCACTGAATTAAAGATCATTACAATAATTCCTTATTCAGTGATAAGTACACAATACTCCACTGAATTTGACAACACTGTAAATGTTTCCTATCCAGTGAAAGAAAATAGTGTGCTTTTAAATTTCCTACACCTTTGAATGTCCATACGTAACAATTACTTATGTACTAAAAGTGTATTCTACTACGTAAATGATGGACTATCCACCAAATGCTATTAACTTGAAAAATTGGGCATGCAATTTCTTCCTTAATAGGTCTACCATCTTTCAATGTATGTAGTACCTCTTAAATAGTCAAAACAACTAGTTTGTCTTTAAACATTTTGCAGTAATTAGTCTAGCTTCTAATTATAATAACTCATAAAATGTCATACATAATTTTCTGTTAACCAAATATCATATTTGTTACTAAGAATTTGATCACCAAATGAGGATGATAAAATCCCTATGAAAAATATTCGCAATTTTCTTAACTATTAAAAAATTGCTATGAGTTATATTAGAATTTAGACATATCTAATATTCCTATTATCCTTTCTCATTCATGAAAAGGAATAGGATTGTGTCTTACTCTTCTTTAATAGAAAGGAGACTTCATTTGTCTTTTAAGTAAATTATTCTTAATCAAACCTTTGTTTGAAAACAGAATGAGATCAATTTACCAAAGCCCAAAGTGCGTTTACGGTTTGAACGTTGCATTAATACATTAAAACGAATTACAAAATTCAATTTCAGTATTTTCGATAATTAGATCTTTAAGAAAATAAAATACCCATTGGTAAATATTCATATAAACCATAGTATTTTTTTAAAGCTAAGATCCTAATTGACATAGTACCATTACATCAGTTGATCTGCTAGTAATGATAGTATTCAACAAGGTAATTGTCGAACAATAATTGCCAATTTCATATTGCAATTCCTAAATTTATGGGATTTACAATCACAAAACTTTTGTATTGTAAGCATGTTTGATCCCCATCTTAATGCCTTGAGTCCAAGATCTCACTTCCTACTCAATTTAAGTCGTCTAACTTAAAAACTGCAAACTCACAAATCCATCACATCAGTTGATCTGCTAACAATGAATTCATGAAATTTACCTCTCCATTGCAATCTCGCCAAGTTCTCACATGACGTAAATTACAACTTCAAGTGTTCTTAATTAGATGACATTCGACACAATTTTATAAGGGTATTAATATTTTGATGTGATCAAAATAATGTATGAAGAAGCATGCATACAACTTCATAACATTGGTTTTACAAAACATTTTTATTACCAATTTGCTAAGAATAAAATAACAAGGTTTTAATTGAGGTATCGGGTTCACCAATTAAAAAATTACTATCAATTATCGTCTACTATATCGTACTTTTGCATAAGCCCGAAAGCTTAGTGTTTCGGATAATCATTGTGGAATTGTGGTGAATTCACCCTTAAGATGACAGTGTACATGTAATGGTTGTTCGGTAAGTCTAATTTACACACAAACGAGCGTTAAGACAGAATGTTGTCTATCTAAGGCCACAATTTAATGCGAAGCCATCCTTATACCCATCTTATAGTGTGTAAACTTCGGTCAGGCCTAGTTAACCATTACGTACAAAAACATCAATCAACTAATTCTTTGAAATTTAAACTCTTAAAAACCAAAACAATTTCGCCATTTATTTAGTCCGTATTATTTTTCTATTCAAAAAATTACCCTTTTCGTTTATAAACATGTCTAACATAATAATAAACAAAAACAATAATATAAAATAAAAAATAAAACAACTAAATAAACATATACATAACATAACAATTAAATATGTATAAAACATGTAGCCACATGCAAATCTTATTCAATAGTCCTATTAATAATCAATTCTAGGTGTATAACGTATTTATTCAATTAAAGCTTTCTTCTTCTAGGAAAAAGAGCCACATGCATCGATAAATCGATTGCGTAATCCAAAACTAAACAAATATCACATAGCATATAATTGATTACTTAATATTGGAGTCTTCCCCAATTCGACATCTATTAATAAATTTACATGTTTCGATATAACTTAACCATTAATTCATATAAACAATTTAAACCATTTAAATTATTACACAATATAAAAATCAATGCAAATATGCACTTTTTCATGGATTTAGCTTAACAATTAACATATTGCACCAAGATCGTTTACTAAAACGCATAACAATTACATGACATCCTAGGGTTTCTAATCATATTAAAAAAATTAAAAAACAAAACCCTAAAAACCCTTAAGGCCAATCGACCAAAAAAAAAATTTAGGGTTAGGAATCTAACAAATGAACCCTAAAAACATGTAACTAAACGAATCAAGATCCAATTTTTATGCGTTTCGATAATTAATTACACATTATAACGGCTCTAGATGCCACTGTTGAATTATAATATCATGACAATCATATAAAATAAACCAAACACATCAAGTGAGTATAGCGGAAACAATTATAACAAGATCATATAACATGTAATTAATTAATCAAATATAAATAGTAAACATACCTTTGTGATTCTAGCCCGAACAAGAATCAATTGCAATCTTCAATTCAAGAACCCTAATTAGGGTTTATGTGGATTATAAGAATTACCCCTTACCTCTTTTGTAATTCAATCCAAGAATCAAACAATAATGTGTTTGAATCACGTTCTTGTACACATGTACTAATTCAAAAAAAAGTTTATGCAAGTAAATTAAACACAAAACTTAGTTTGATCAATAAAATCAAATCCTTTATGGGATTGTTTGATGGATCGATTATTAGACAAAGAGAAGGAAAGAAAACACCAAGATGTGTGTGTACAAGTTATGAGAAACAATGAATCTTGGGTTTGTATTTATACTAATGTTTACTTGGAGTTCAAGGCACAAAGGAGGTGGAAACCTCCTTTGGCCGATCGGTTGAGAACCCCCCAAAGGGATTCCGGAACCTTCCCTTGTTTCCAAATATTCATTAGTATTACTTTCCTAATCTTCGTTAATAGGTCATTAGTCATTTATCATTAAATACTAATTACTATTACTAATTTTGTGTTTATTAATAATTACTTATAACATTTATAAATAATTACTTCTTTTTCTCTTCATACGTATTGTGTGCAATCCCGTGATCTCGAGTTCGATCCTAACATACGACTACTAAAATAATGTCCATAATCTAACAGTGTGTAGGAGAAAATGGTTTACCTCAGCCGTGATAAAACTAGCATTGATGTATCCCATTCCCGTACTGTGATTTTCGCTTGGTTCAATAGTAACCCTGTTGTCATCAACTGTTACAAAAGAATTCCAATATCATTAAATCTTACAGTATATTTCTATACATAGCAATCGTATATGTGTAGTGAAATAGTAAGAATAAAGTGACTAGCATACATGGTATAACCCTTTTCCAACGGTTTTTTGAAGCATTAACTTCTAGTTTAGCCACTGAAGACCTACTATAAAGTTCTTCCTCGGGCATCACATTATCCTGCATGTAAGAATCAAGAAGACCAACGATTATTCAACGTGACAGATGAAAAGAATACCCATTGGCCATTGTTCCACTTATTGTAGTTATTTATTCTATCAACTATAGAGTATTCAAAATGGCTTGAAAGATATTACAAAACTATACCAATGAAGTACTATCAATTAGAAAATAGTCATCATCCAGTCATATGAGGAAACGTGGGAACATAAATTAACTTTACTTTTGTTCTTAAACTAACATATTAGAGCTTTGGTTACAGGAGTTACTGCTACACCTAGACAAGGCTTAAATTCGAACATTGATCCAATAGATTAACCAACATAATCAATCTATTTCAGTTTACACTACTACTTTTTGGATATAGATTAAGCGTCCGTTTGGTTTTTTTATTGGATTTGGATTTGGATTTGAATTTGGATTTGAATTTAAAATTGTATTATAAAAATTGTTTGTTTAGTAGGTTTAGCAAAAGTGTTAAAATTAATAATAATTACTTTTTAATATAAAAATAAATAAATAAATAAATGTCTCACTAAAAATTAAAAAAAAAACAAAATATATATATAGTTTGTACAAGTTGCAGCGGTTATATCACAACTTACGAAAAAGATATTTAAATAAGAGCATTGATTGAGATGGTTAACTCATATGCTTAATAGGCTATGTTTGGCAAAAGTAGCAGTAGCAGTGAGCTGTGAGCAGTAGCCAAAAAAGCTCACAGCTTCATAAAAAAGCATTGGGAAAATGAGTTTTCCTAAAAAATAGCAAAGCCCACAGCTCTCATGCCAAATGAACACTAAAAATTAAAAAGCTCATTGTTCACCGCTCATTGCCCAAAAAAGCTCCAAAAAGCTTTGTGCTAAACATAGCCATAGTATGCCTAAACATATGTGTCAGTATCCTATTGGGGACAACAGGGAGACCCGCTTCTTCACAAACCAATAATTTATTGCTATATCTATTAGGCACACAATTAGTCACATATTTTAGGCCTCCCAAACATTTTCTTTTAAATAATTTCAAAAGTAACCCATGTGCAGGAGATTTGCACAACCCCAACGGTAATGGCTTCAAATCCCGTGAATTAATAAGCCAAAAGGTCTGAAATCATGGTTAAAAAAAAAAAGAAAAAAAGAAAAAAAAAGTAGTGGCTTCAACCCCAAAAGCAAATCCAATGCCTCCCAATGAAGTGGCATTTCATGAGTTCAAAGTTGAGTCCAATACCAAATGCATCAAAACAAACGGGCCTTAAGACCATGTTAATTAATGTATCAATACTACTTATAAATCATTTAGACACTTCTCTCATATTTAATTTTTAAAAATCTAAAATAGATTTTAAGTAAATACAAATAAAAAAAACATAATTTATAAATATGTAAAGCACAAATCAAACTAAAAAATGTTGTTTCTTACGTACAATTAATACATAATTTAAAACACCACATCACCAATATATACAACTACCTAAGCACAATGTACAAATAAAATTAAAAAAAACAACTATTCAACACATGCAATTAATACATAATTTAATTCACAGATTCATCAAAATATACAACTGTTTAACCACAAAATACAATCTAATTAAGCTTTAAAAACATAAATCTAAAATACTGCAGCCCAAAAGAAAATAGCAATTGTTCGCCTGAAAATTTAGTCACAGGTATCCGCTGCCGCATCGCGCAGGTACCCTGCTAGTTTAAATTAATGTAGTTTGATTAAATTACTTTTAAGTATCTCTTAAACTTGATAACTTTTAAAACCCTGACAACTTAAATTATGTTTTTTCTTAATTAATTCTAAACTTGACATTTTTTCAGAAACATATACTATGTTTAATTTAAAAAACACACGCTTTGTATAAAGGGTCGAACCAGAATCACGAGTTCGCAAGTATAGTTATTTACCGCTATGCACCATCACTTTGCGCTGGTATTCGTCTGATAATATAAACATGTTTAAGGTCATTTTCTATAAGAATAAATAATCATGCTTAATTGTTTATGAAAGTTGTTAGCATTGATGATGCATTGATGCTATTAGGGACCCTGCATATATTATTTAGGAAGAGAAACGTTAAACTCAAACAAATTTTACAAAAAAATTCTCACATACACATATGTCAAATGAGGTGCACCAATCAAATTATATTGTATTTTTTTTTTCTTACTTTCACTTCCAATATTTGAACAACACGTGTACGTGTGGGAATTCTTTTGTAAATTTTGAGTAAGACTAGCATTACTCATTTAGGAAATGGTTTGCATACTCTTAATTTTTATTTACACACCATACAAATAGTTAAAATAGATTATACTTAAAGAATAACTGTCTAATGCATACATTGGTATGCGTCAATAAAAATTAAGAGTGTGTAAATCAATTTCTATATTATTTAGTCTATGAACTGTATTTTTGTTTTCTTGTTCTTGTTAATACTCAACTCAAAGCGTTTGGTTTTTAATTTGAGCATAACACCGTACAAACAGTTAAAACATAAATTGATTATAACTGTCTAATGCATAAAATAATGTGTGCTAATAAAAAATGAAAGTGCGCAAATCAATTACTTTTTGAATAATATGCCAGCAAATTATACGTGATAGGTGACCGACGACAAAACTCTTTATATATACACTATTAGAGTATGATGTAGTGACACCACCCCAATGCAAAACCAACTTACCATCTATTTGTTTAAGCCAAAGCCAAGCTGCTATACTGCCCCCCTTTGTGCCAAAACAAAAGTGAGTGAACTGGCTTGCGCTAAAATGTTTTTTTTTTTTTTTTTTGGATATAGTGCGTTACAAAAGTAAAGTTTAAGTTACTAGAGAAGTGTTTTGAGTATGCAAGTGAGAAAAAGGTGAAAAGTGGAAAGATAATAATGTGATATAATATGACACTAATTTTTGGCTTTGGCTTAAATTACCGCGCCCAATACTTTTAAGATAACTTTACCTAATGATACTAAAAAGTGTTCATACACTACAAATAATTTTTAATATTACATACACTACTATTAATTTTTAATAAGAATATAGTCATCTACTACTAAAAAGTAAATTACTGATAAGAATACAGTCATCCAGCCATTAAAAAGTTCAGATAACTACTAATAATTTTTAATATTACAATAACTTTTTTGCATCATTTTCTTTTCTTTTATAATGAAGAAATAATAATAATAATAATAATAATAATAATAATATTATTATTATTATTATTATTATTATTATTATTATTATTATTGGAAAAATGTAGATTGGCAGGGACACCTCAACCCTGTGTACCATAATGGTACCCATCAACCCTACCCAGCAAAGGTTTGATGCCTGTGAAATACCTCCACCCAATACTCAACCATGTTTGCGGAACGGAATCGAACTCGCGTCCTTCAGTTGGATCAAGACATCACATGGTTGGGCCCGGCTTCTAAAGTAGCTGGTTGATATCATTAGAGCTTATGGTCCCCATGTGAGGACTTCCCGGTTGGTCACCCAACTCGGTACTACTTTCACCTAGGCTCGCTTAACTTAATAAGCTTCACCCAGTGGACCACAAAGCCAATGATTATTATTATTATTATTATTATTATTATTATTATTATTATTATTATTATTATTATTATATGCGTGGATCAAATGGCGGAACTAATTGAGGGCAGGCGAGTCCCGAACCCAAAAACATATTTTATGAGATAGTAGGGTACTCGCGTGATGCGATGACAGATTTCATGTAACTAAATTTTCTGGTAATGTGATGTTATTTGACCGTACATTTTTTAATAATTAATTTTCGAATAACAATAACTTTAGTTAAAATTATAGCATAATTGCAGGTAGTTAAATGGGTTGTTACAATGCTTTTAATAGGTTGTATTATTAAAGGGTTGTATTTAATAGTCATGTATATCCTCTCATTCAAAAAATAATATTAAATTTCGATTACGATTTTGATTTGTACGTTATTATTTATAGACGTTGCCATGCATAATATAATGGTAATTGACCTATTGACATTTCCTGTATTGTTTGTTTCATTTGTCAAAACGTGTAAGTGTATTATATAACACTAGATGAAAACTTGCGTAAAGCGGCAGTATACAACGACAAGTTACTTGCGAACTTACGTTTTAGTGTTACCTTGCGAGTTTAGTTTTTAGTAATTGCAAGGAAAAAAAAAGTCTATTAGTTATAAATGAAAAATAATAAAAGTATGAGGATTAAACAAGATTTAAATTATCAATTTAGTGATGGTTATTGTTATCATTTTTAATTAAATTAAATGGTATTTAAAACTTGTCATTAGTGTAATTAAAGGGGTAATTTAGGTCAAAAACTTTACTCATTTTAAGTTATTTTAAGTTTCAAAAATGAATAAACACTCTTTATAAGTAGCAGAGATGTACTTGATTCATTCGTGTTATAACTGTAACCCGCTTATGGAATTCAAAAACTACAATATTTACTTCATATAATTCGGCCCTCTTAGAAAAACTTGGTCAAGTTCCACCGCTATAGAAAGATGAAAGACTTATGTTCAAAAAAAATAAATAAATAAATAAATAAAGTAAGATGAAAATTTTTCCATTTCTCAAAATACATCTTGAAGTACAACCACAGATTAATGTCTGATGTATTCAGTGATCGATGGATCGATATGTGACTTTCGCAAGTTCTTTACCCTAAGATTAACTTCTAACTTTGTCATAGGTTCAATGGTTTTGTTAGGCATACGGATGATTTCTCTTTAGGACCAATATAATCAATTCTAATTTTTGGCTTAAATCCAATATCATGTGATAGTACTATCACATGGAAAAGGTTAATCTTCAAAAACTCTTAATTACAAAACAGATCGTTTAATTATTAACAAGACATAGGAAATATATATAAAAGCATAATATGGGTAACTAGAGCGATTCTGTGATATGTAACGTACTTATAATCTGTTGCATATCTAATACGAGCAATATGGTTTAGTCTGTGTACGTGTGAAAGTTATGAGTAGCATATTTCAAGTTAATTGTGGCTAATCTATCTTCGTACTAGCTAGTGTACTACATCAAATTTAATTTGTGACTCAATCGAAGCAAGCACTTTTGGAATATCATTCCATATCACTGACTATGGGTAGGCATATTACGTTGTAGGGTTGTAAGTTTCATTATCTTTAAAGAAATTGAAAGTCAAGGCACCTAAGTTTTATTCAAATTCAGCATACATATAAACAAATTAATAAACAATAACCTCTAATTTGGAGAACTCCTTCTTGATGATTTCATCATCATTAGCGCGTTTGGCCTTTAAAATCTTGTGAGCATGCTCGCAGTATTCAATTTGTTTGGGTTTGAGAGAAGGAGGTGGTGGAAACCCAACAGACATATCAAAGGAACTTGGAGCTACTGAAGAAGATAGCGAGGGGTGGCTTTTAGGACCAGTAGAAGCAGCCATCGCCGATTTATGACTCTGGCCACTTGTCACAGGGAATTGGTTGCAAGAGTTTCAGTGCTGTAAACTTGTTTTTGATTGCAAGAAACTAATGTTAACTACCTAGTATTATATATTGAAAGCTTTTAAGTGCATGAATGTGACCTCAAATATTGGTCGTTTTTTAGTTATAAAATAAAGAAAGAATATAACTTTCTTTACAGGGTTGTGTCTTGTAGACTTTTGCTTGGCACGTTCATTATTCGCAGGTTGATTGCATATGTATGTATATATGGCACATATAAATAAGGGCTAATGACTCGTAAAGATATCAAACCTGTCATCGTTTCTATATCTAATTATCGAACAAAAATTTGTTCACTTTGTACCCCAACATTTTGAATTTTTGCAATTTGGGGTACATTTTACCTACCCAGTAGATAACCGGTTTTTTCTTGTATTTTACATCATTTTTCATTTTCTTTAGTGCTTGTTATTTTAAAAACAATCACATCACCATCGACGTCAGCATCTCCTATATTTTTATTTTTTATTTATTATTATTTTTCTTCATTTTCTTATTATAAGATATTTATAAATTAATAGAGAAACTTTACTTAGTTAACCTCAATCTTTTACAACAAAACCAGTAACATTCATCGGGTAAATAATCTATGAACTTCTCCAAAACACATTCGATAACATAAACTCATTTTCATTTCACCAATTTAAAAAATCATACGCTTTAACAAAACTGATGACATAGTTGTTGAACGCATGTTACACTTGATGTAACATATTCTTGAGTTACTGATAGAAGCAAAACTATTGATGTCACATGGTCCCTCAGGTGCTTGAAGTTCTCGTTGCATACGAACATATCCATTCTCTTCCCACTAGTTCTTCACAATCCAATACTTAATTCCCTATGGGGTCGTACCATATCCGACAATTGCGGTACAGCGTGTGCGATTGTAGATCCACATTGTGCATTAAAAACTCCCTGAAAGAAACATGAAATATTGTGCAATGAACGAATGATTATTTTCTTTGAATGGCTTTGCACACCCGCCTGCAAACACATTTTTTATCACTTTTGAAAGAGTTGGGCTGGCCACACCAGCCTGCAAACACATTGATTTTTTATCCACTCTTTTGAACTGTTCCAAAGAAATAGGGTGCTAAACAGTAGACATGTTGGTCCCGTTTACTAAGTTAATAGTTAACTAAAGAGTTAACTTAACCAAGTTTCATGACTTTTAACACAGATATATAAGATTAACAACAAAGATAAAACGTAAAGAAAAGAGACACGATATTTTCAACATTTAATTCTTATTAGAAGTTAATCAAAAGAATTATACCTAAGTGTTTGCGGAATAACACTTGGGATTGAAATGACAAGTATGGTGTGGACTCCTCTCTAAACTCAAACTACGTTGAGTGACAACTATAAGGTCACACTGAGCTATCTCAGGGACTGTGTTGTTCTTTGAAGAAGTAAAAGTGGTTTGTGAATGATTCGCATTAAATGCACAAACTTGTCAACTTTTACTCCTCACTTATGCTCCCTATTTGTACACAAGTAAATTACAACTTTACTGATAAAGACAAAAAGATGACCTAACTAGTAGAGACAAAATACTTACGTATTTTGTCTATATTACAATAGACTATTTTGGGTAAAAGACAATGTGCCTTTCCAGCGCACAGTAATGACATCATCCTGACATGATGCCTTTCAGGGAAAGTTTGACTTCAGGTAGATGAGGTCACCTGTTGATACGTTCAAACTTTTCCCGCCTTGTCCCGCCCATACTTCAGTCTTCAGGTCTTCAGTCTTCAGTATGTAATAGTTGTTGAGGAGTCCTGGGGGTTCAGTGAGTTATTGTCATCATCACTGAACTCATCATCTTCTTCTTGGCTTAGATTCCACTCACTGAGTTCCGCCTCACTGAATGGTGAACCTTTCAACATAGACTCGCTCCAAGCATCCTGAAGATGACTCACTGAGATACTGTTCACTCAGTGACTTGTTTGTATATACGGATAATAGACACTTAGGTTATTTTATGTTCAAATCCAAGTTCAAAGGAAGTTCGGGGAATTCAGTGACCCAACAGTCTCCCCCTATTTGGATATACAAATAGCCTAAGTGTGTATTGATTCAGTGTGAGTAGTCAGGGGTCTTCTTCTCTTCACTGAGTATTGATGTAACTAACTTAGGACACTTGTAACTTAAAAGAAAAATCATTGTTCATTAATAAATATTACAAATCCTATGAAAAATTACAAAAACACAAAAAAAAAGAAAAAGAAAAAGATAGTTGATGCAGATTCAGATGTTCAGTTGATAACCAAGAGCTTCAAGATTTGTCTTCTTGGATCTCAGGAGGTGTCTCTCAGGGTGCTCCTCAATCTTAGCTTTAAGGTCTTGGCAGAACCTTACGTTTTCAGTACACCTAACGGGAGAAGCAAGCATCAGGTACATAAGCATCGCCTTAATCCCTGCCTTGTCAATGTCCGACCATCTTTGGAAAGCAGGGTTTCCATACTCATCAGTGAAGCACATACCTCTCTCAGGAATTTCAAACACCACATTGTTCATGAAGGTGATTCTTTCAGGAAGAGATTTATCACAGTCCAATCCAGGGACCTTGATCTCAGGTTTTGGCTCAATTTGCTTCCTCTTCTTTTTGGAAACCTTTGGTGGAGCATCTTGAGTAGATGGAGCAGGAAGTAGAGAGGGAATTCCAAGAGCTTTAGGCATTTCCATCAGTCCTTTATGCCTGAGCTCCAGTGATTTCAAGAGATTAGGAACCACCACATTCGACTTCTTGGAAATGATTGATCGAAGTTCATCCAGCTCAGAAATGCCAAAGTCAGCGAACTTGAATGGATCATGGGTGTCCATTACTCTTTTGTCTTGCCCCTGAAGATAGTGACAATAGCAGGCTTGGTGTTGCGGTGGATTTTGACGTCAGTGATGGTTTCAGGTTTCAGCCTTTCTTTCATCACCCAAGTGTACCTTTCAATCCTGGCCTTCCTGATCTGAGCGTCCTTCCTGAGCTTTGCTTCTCTTTGCTTTTTCAGGGCGCTCAGTTCTTCTTCCTGAGCCTTTTTGAAGGCAACTCCTGCTTGCTCAGTGGCCAGTTGCTCAGTATCCAACCCAATCTTCTCCGCTTCTTCATGAACAACTTTAATGAGTGCGGGTTTGCTCATTTTATCTTCCTCAGCCACTTTTTTCAATAATTCATCTCTTTCCATGTAGGTCTGAATTTCATCACCAGTGAGGAGATGAATTACCCCATTGATTTCAAATGGAACTCTGACTGGTTCATCAGGGTCCTGTCTGACAATAGTGGAGGCAGGCTTCAGCATTGTTACTGGTTCAGGAGTTGTAGCAATGCTTTTGCCTCTATCCTGCTGATGAGATGAGGAAGCTGGTTCATCTTGAGGTTGAACAGAAGTGATGGGAGTAGCTTCGGTAACATGCTCCCCCTCAGTATGAGAGGGCTCAGCTTCATATGGGACTTCAGTGTGAGGGGCATCAGTGACATTCTCCCCCTCAACTGTTGCCTGAGCTGAAGTGATGGCAAGAGTTGGAGTGACTGATGCAGAGGTGGATGAACCCTTGAAGGCCTGAAAGATCTCAGTCATCATGGACTTGATGTCTGAGGTGTCCCTCTGGATGGTGGATACTTTGGCGTCAAGTGATGCCTGAGCACTTTCCATTGCGGACAAACGAGAACCGAATCTCCAAGCAAGAGCTTCTGACTTCTTGGACTGAGCAGCCACTGATTGATCCAAAGCTGCAAGGGAGGTTTTGACAGACTCCACTGAGCTACTGAGAGCCTGAAGATTGACGGACTTCATCAGGTTGAGTAACTCAGTGAGATGCACAGAGTTGAGCTGATAGGTCTCTGATGCCTGAAGGAGCTTCTTGGTAAGCTCAGGATCATCTTTAACCGATTCTTGAATGGATTGAACCCCTGTGTTCAGATTGGTAAGTGATTCAAGGAACTGGTTGAGGCGAGAGACCATTTATGTCAGGGAGTAGTTGACTGAGGAATTTTGTTCCCTGACATCTTCATTAAATTCTTCAACAACACTCTTCACGTTGAAGTAATGAACTGCTTGCTCATTGTGCATGTCAAACATTTCGTCAGTGACCCCCCTGAACAAGGCATTGGTAGCCTTTTTGATGAACTTGGTAAAAACCTTCACAGTGAGAGGAGTCTCTTCTTCATCTGAGGACTCTGATGTGGAGTGAGGTTCAGCAGCATCATGGTTGGATGATTGGGGAGACTGAGAGATTGGTTCAGGGATTGTCTCCTCAATTTCCATATCTTCTCCTGCTTCAAAAATCTCCTCATCATTGTGGAAGTCATCATCAGAGAACAAAGCAGCCTGAACATCTGCCATTGACTGAATATGCAAAAGGAGGTTATCCGGCTCCTCTTCAAAAGAAGATTTTCCTTCGTTGTGGCCAGGTCCTGACCTCTCAAATCCAGCAGACTGGGTTTTATCTACCTGGTCCTCAAGGTCAGTTCCCAAGTTATGCACACCTCCGGGAGTGGGTTTGGGTTCCATATCAGCGGGTGATCTGTTTCCCTCTGAGTCTTTGTCCCCCGTGACCCCTTCAGACACTGATGGGTGTTTCCTAGTGCCATCATGAGGAATCGTGATAGTTGTGTCCCTATCAGTGGGTTGTATTAGGCCCCCTGAGTCTTTGGGAAAGATTTTGTGCCCTCAGACAAAAGCTTTGATTTGCGAATATCCTCATCAGGCACCTGAGTGGTTTTGCCCCCTTTCCAACAGGCTTGCGCTGGCCTGTCAAAGATTTAGGGGCGGTAACTCCCTGATGCTTGGGTTGTGATTTACCCGAGCCTTTAGCAGGATGTGAAGTGGTGTGGGTCCCCTTCTTAGTGGAGTAGTGCTTCCCCACCGAGGATATAGGACCCTTTGCTCCCTAAGACTCTGGTTGTGATTTGACAGAGCCTTTAGCAGGATGTGGAGGTTGGGTTGATTCCAACTCCACTGACTTGTTTATGTCAGCATAGCCTTTGGGAATGGGTTTTCCCGAGGACACTAAGTGTGATGTCTCAGTGCCCTCCGTTGGCCTTTGTTTTAGGGTCAATGACTGGGTAATTATCTTGAGGGTGTCAGCAGTCATGGTCGGTTGTTTCCCCGTTTGGCCAGGCATGGGGACAGAGGTACCAGTGGCGAGTGATTTGGGTTTAACCACCTTTCTGGACCCATGTCCCTTCTTCCCTTTCACCTTCTTGGTGGGAGAGGGAACAGGTGAAATTTTGTTGTCGCCCTAGATAGCAGTCAACATATAAGTGGTCAGGGCGACAGGTGTAACCTCAAGAGGGTCACGTGAGTAATTAGCCTTATGTAGGACATCAGGTTCAAAGCCTATGGCTTCAGGCCTAATATACTCGGACCCAAGCAAGTCTTGCAGGGCGCAGGAAATAAATCTAGGGTAAGACATAAGATTTTTCCTAGATTTCCCACCCAACTTTGCAATGAGGTCCCTGAAGATAATTTCTCCAAGGTCAATTTTTGTACCCTCTAAGAGACAATACACTATCATTGCTTGAGTAGTGTTTAGTTGCTCTGTGGAGGATTTATTTCCCAAAAGGACCTGAATGACAAAGGTCATCAGAATCCTCCAGGGAGCTGGAAACCAGGTTTTGATGATTGGGGCTTTGGATAAGAGGGCCCCTGGTGTCACCTCAGGGTGATTTTTGTCATTGGGCCCAAGTTCTAGTAAAATTTTCTTCACTTCCTTTTCAGTGGGTTGGGCAGTGAAGGTCTTAGTATAGTCAAGGCCAGTGGCTTTGACAAAGGTTTTGTAGTCAAGAGTTAGGAACTTAGTTCCATTCTTTACTGAGAACCTTATTTTGGCCTCCTTTGGTGCATCAGGGTTTTCAACCACCGCTGTGCACCAAAATTCCCTCAAGTAGTCATGATAGATGACAGAGGGGGGTTTTTGTAAATGTGGTGGCGAAGTTTCCCACCACATTGTTCTTGGTCAGGTCTACGCTCTCAACCTGGAAATCCACATTGGGAGCGTATTGGATGACTCTAGAAGAAGCCATTTGTGAGAAAAATGGTCTAGTTTTGAGAAAAGGTTTTTGATTAAAAATTGAAACACACACAGTTTTGAAAGCCAAAATATTCTTGAATAAATTTTGCAAGAGTTTTGTTAATATTTGAAAGCGTGTGTGTGTTTAATTTAGTGGGGGTATTATAGGGAAAGAAATAGGGTTGTGCCGTTGCGGATATCAAACGTTTTAGTATTAATTCAAGGTGGTAATATAAAGTATGTTTGAAATCCGCATTAACTGGCACGATTCCCATTACCCATTTTTCTCGCAACATGATTAGAGAAATGGTTACATGGCACTGCAAAAGACGCTTTTGCAGAGTGATGTCATCACACAAGTATTTGTGTGAGAGAGAGAGCTTTTAATGCTCAGTGGTATTGGTGAGAGATGTGGAGGCCCATGATGTGGATGCCAGTTGTATAAGTAACATATATTCCTATATTTAATAGGAATCAGTTACCTACCTGGGACATTTACTAACTAAGTATTTAGAGCATTTAGTTACGATATTTAATACGATATGATATCATGAGCCCCCTGAATGAGTTTATCATTCAGTGTGTTGATGATCAGTGATGAGGTGTATATCACTGAGACATGGGTTTATTCAGGGACCTAAGAGAATTTACATCAGGTTGGAATAATTTTGATCAGTTGCCTGATCCAATATCCAACATGCCCAACTCAACTTTCAGTCTGGTGAAAGTGTGCTCATCCAGGGGTTTGGTGAAGATATCAGCTAGCTGATACTCAGTGGGGATGAAATGTAATTCAATTTCTCCATTCATGATGTGGTCCCTGATGAAATGGTATCTGATGTCAATGTGTTTGGTTCTTTGATGAAGCACTGGGTTATTTGAGATAGCTATGGAACTTGTGTTATCACAAAATATGGGTACCATCTTGTACTGAATGCCATAGTCACTCAGTTGGCTCTTCATCCAGAGTACATTTGCACAACATCCTGCAGCAGCCATATATTCAGCTTCAGCTGAGGACATGGCCACTGACTGTTGTTTCTTTGTACTCCAACACACAAGTTTACCACCAAGAAATTGACAGGATCCTGAGGTACTTTTTCTGTCCATATTGCATCCTGCATAGTCAGAGTCAGTGTACCCTTTGGGATCAAATCCTGAGCATTTTGGGTAATACAAACCAAGGTTTGGTGTACCCTTCAGGTACCTGAAGATTCTCTTGATAGCAGTGAGATGAGACTCCTTTGGACCAGCCTGATATCTAGCACACAGACATACTGAGAATTGGATATCAGGCCTAGATGCAAGTAAGTACATCAGGGAGTCTATCATTCCCCTGTATTGGGTTTGGTTCACTAATTTTCCAGTGAGGTCAGGGCCAAGGTTGTTTGGAGGAACCATAGGTGTCTTCACTGAAGAGCAGTCAGTAAGCTCAAACTTCTTCAGTAGGTTCCTCATGTATTTTTCTTGACAAATGGATATCCCTTTGTCAGTTTGTTTGATTTGTAGTCTAAGAAAGTAAGTGAGTTCACCCATCATGCTCATTTCAAACTTTGTGGTCATCAGTTTTTCAAACTGTTTGCAAAGTTTGTAACATGTTGAGCCAAAGATGATGTCATCAACATACACTTGAACCAGGATGACATCACTTTTTGTTTTGTAAATGAACAGAGTGTTGTCAATCTTTCCTCTGACAAATTTGTTTTGGATCAGGAAGGCTGAAATTGTTTCATACCATGCCCTGGGAGCTTGTTTCAGTCCATAAAGGGCCTTGTTAAGCTTGTAGACATGGTTGGGAAATCCACTACTTTCAAAGCCAGGAGGTTGTTGCACATAGACATCTTCTTTGATGTTACCATTCAGGAATGCACTTTTGACATCCATTTGATAAACTTTAAAGTTCATGTAAGTTGAATGGCTAGGAAGATCCTGATGGCTTCCATTCTAGCAACAGGTGCAAAGGTTTCCTCATAGTCTATACCTTTTTGTTGGTTATATCCTTTGGCAACAAGTCTTGCTTTGTTTTTGACGACTGTGCCATTTTCATCAGTCTTGTTTTTGAAGACCCATTTCATACCAATGACAAGAAAACCATTTGGGCATTCAACAAGGGTCATGACATCATTTCTGTCAAACTGTTCCAGTTCATCTCTCATGGCCTGAACCCAACTTTCATATGTCAGGGCTTCTTTGATATTTTTAGGTTCTATTTCTGAGAGATAGTCAGCATAAAGACATATATTGGTTGTGGCTGCCTTGAGTTTAGCAACCATGCTTCTGGTAAGCATGCCTTCAGTGGGCTCACCAATAATGTTCACAAGCTCAATAACTTTTGATCTGGTCCAGCTATCCTGAGGTTTAGGATAGGAGTTAGAGCTTGTAGAAGCCTGATTTACTTGAGGAGTGGGTTCAGTTGCAGGAACCTGAGGTAACTCAAGATTATGTACTTCAGTGACATTAATGGGAACAATTTGTTCTGAGGATTCCTGAACAATGGTTCAGTGGGTGCTGTCTCATTAGAGACAGGTTGAGTTTCAGTGACTTCACTGACAGTTGGTTGGGGTAGATTGTGAGGAATGATGTAGTAAGAGACATCAACATCAGCTTGGTATTGGGTTGAAGTATGATTCTCATGGAGATACTCATTAGGAGGATACCTAGATGAATCATCAATACCAATCTCTTCAACTGAGGAACTGGAGAACCTGATGGATTCAATGCTCTCATCAACAGTTATATGATAAGTTTCCTCAGTTTGTTGTCTACTTGTGTTAAACACCCTGTAGGATTTTGAAGACAGAGAATATCCCAAGAAGTATCCATCATCAGCTTTGGCATCAAATTTACCCAGGTGATCCTTGTGATTATGAATAAACACAGGACACCTAAATACATGAAAGTAGCTGATGTCAGGGATCCTTCCTTTGAATAATATCTCATAGGGAGTCTTATTGTGTCTTTTCACAATAATGGACCTGTTTTGAGTGTAGCAGGCTGTTTTGACTGTCTCTGTCCAAAAGTGTTTTGAGAGGACTAAGCCATTCAACATTGACCTTGCTGCCTCAATGAGTGTTCTATTTCTCCTTTCAGCTACTCCATTTTGTTCAGGAGTATAGGGAGAAGTGAAATTTTGAGAAATTCCTTTCTCATCACAGAAGCACTCAAGGTCATGGTTTTTGAATTCAGTGCTATTGTCACTTCTAATTTTTTTTAACTTTGACATCATTTTGATTTTCAATGTTCCTGACAAATGACATGATTGTGTCAGCTGCCTGACTCTTTTTGGTCAGGAAGTAAACCCAAGTGTATCTTGAGTATTCATCCACAATGACCAGAGTATACCTCTCATGATGAATGGACATGGGACTGACAGGTCCAAACAAGTCCATATGGAGAAGGTGCAGGCAGCTTTTGATGAAGAATGATTGTTTGGTTTTGAAAGATGCCATATGGTGTTTTCCTTTCTCACAAGCAGAACAAGGCTTGTCTTTGGTATACACCAGGGATGGAAGGCCTAGAACTTTGTTCTGTTTGGCCAGGTTGTTGATGTTTTTGAAATTGAGATGAGAGAGTCTCCTATGCCAAAGCCAGTTGATTGTATCACTTGCCTTAGAGAATAGGCAAGTCTCATTTTGAGTAAGGGATGACATGTCAAGAACATAAACATCATCCCTCCTGGGAGCAATCAACACAACTTCCTTGTTGGCATTGAAGATGGTCCCTCTCTTATCATCAAACTGAACTATGTATTTTGCATCATATAGTTGAGAGACACTTATCAGATTGTACTTCAGACCATTGACATAAGCAATTATTGTAAAAACTATCCCGTTGCAGTTGACTGAACCATAACATTCAGTGGGAGCTGATGAGTTATCACCAAAAACTACCTTGGGTCCTAGTTCTTCAACATATTTGTGCAGATAACTCTTCACACCAGTCATACTTCTTGAGCATCCACTGTCGAGGTGCCAAGCAGGATCCCTGACGTGTTTCTGCACAAATAGTAAGCAGGTGATTCGACTCAAACGGTCAGATAATTATTGATCAGCCACTTGTGAATGGCCAACTGTAATAGTCAAATAGCTGAGGCAAATGCTTCCGAGGAATACAGTGTTTTCCCGGGTCGTAAGTCCCAACGAGGTGTGCGATGTGATATTATAAACGAATCTGTGATTAGTGAATGTGAACAGGAAAGGTATAAAGTGTGTGTGTGTGATTTAAACTAGGGTTTTATAACTTAAAATAACTATTAGAATGATTACGTAAAAGCTAGGTATTTAAAAACGTTTAAAACGTACACCAAATTAAAATCAGACGCGACTGCGTACTGAGAAAAAGGTGAGTTTTAAGAAAAATAAACTATAAGGGTTAAAAATGAAAATCCTATAAACTTAAACTTAAAATAAAATTAAACTAAAAATAAAACTATTATTTAGATTATTATATTATTTATTATTAATTATTTAATTAAAAACTATTTAACTAATTAATTAGAAAATTATAAATACTACAAATTAAACTAAAAACTTATAAAATTATTTTCTAAACCTAAAATAGAACTTGAAGAAAGTATAAAAAATAAAAATAAATATTTTTGTCTTTTTATGAATTTTTATTAATTAAAAACTATTTATATTATTTATACTAATTAAACTATTTTAAATTACAAATAATACTAAACTAACTTAGAAAATTATGAAAAAATTTATAAAACTAATTAACCATCACAGGAATCCTAAAAAATTATAAGAACTTTATTTTATATAATTTTAAACTAGTTAACTAATTATTATTCTATTTATTAATTAATATCTAATTAAACTATTTAAATTATGAAAACTATTAAATGAACAGTAAAAATTCTAGAAAAATTACTAAAATTATATTATGACTTATAGAAGCTAAGAAAAATATAAAATATAGGTGTTGCTATATAAAAATTAATTATGCTATTTAAAATTTATTTATTGATTAATTACTAATAAAACTATTATTAATTCTAATTAATACCAAATGACAATATAAAAATCTAATAAAATTATTTAAATTACTTTAATATATAAGGAAATTAATAAAAATATAAAAATACAGATTACTTAATAAAAATATAAAAATGAAAATTAAAATTAAATTGTATTAAATAGAAACTATCACTTAATTTAATATTGTTTTTCTTGGATTTTTCTTTTTCCAAACTATATTATACCTAAATATAACTAACTTTTGTGAAAACAAATATTTTACAACTTAATAATAAGCACTGTATAAGCTAACAACCATGACAGTTGACCAAAGTTTGACCAATCAAGCAAATAAGCTCTACTGAGCTTGTGTGGGACCCACTATGGTAAAATTTAGTTCCCCTGAGTTACATGAACTATATTAAGCAAGATTTAATCAACAAGGTAGCTTGAATAAGCCAAAACTCACAAATAAGCTTGTTGCTTATTTGATTCTGTCACAGGTTTTGGGACAGACTTTGGGGGCCAATTTAGGTGGGGTCCACTAGACTAGGGGTCAAACAAAAGGTCCAAAGTTACTCCCTGGTAGGAGGAGGGTTGAGGGGTGCAAGGTGGGGACTTGGGACCCACTGGGTTGGCTGGAAAACCACCACCAAGTGGTGGTGGTGGTGGTGGTCTGCTGAGACAGAACAGATAGCTGCCCTGCAGCTCACTTTGGGTGGCTGTGGGGCCCACCTCAAAAATCCTAAAAATATAACAATAGTGGGATTCTAAAGTTGAGATGGTGGAGTACAAGTCTACAAAAACACAAAGCCTAATTCCTTCTATAAAATTCTAAACAAATCACTCAAGTTTTGTCAAAACCAGAGGAGTGCAATTTTGACTTTTGTAGAAAATTTGCTAGTTTGACTTTAGTGAATTTTGAATGGATCCTAGTTACTTAATATGATGTAATATGTTATTTAGGAGTGAAATTATTCTAGGTAACCAAGTAATGAGCTGCTGACATGAAAATGGAACAAGCAATCCTACACAGTGGACTGTGTAGATTGATCAAAGAGTGATTTTGACTATAGCCTTATATATTACCAAAAGAAATGGTTGAACTGAGTTTATATGAACCTAAGTTACTAATTTGAATCACAAATGCACACACAAACTCAGTTGTGCTCACTGAGCAACCCTGAGCCAAACACCCCCTTACAAAACAGTTTCACTAACTTCTATGAATTTTAAGCTTACACCTAATGATTTTATGATTTAAACAGATTCACTATACTAACTAAAGATTAATTGAACACTAAATTATCACAAATAACAATTATAACAAGATTATACAAAAATAAGATTTATAACTTACAAGTGGTTCAAAGCTGAGGACATGAAACCAAGGACCAAGATCAATACCTAGTATCCCCCATAGGATTCTAATACCAAATCAATCCAAATTTCACCTTGCTCAGCTCCAATCAGTTTGTAACTTTGATTTTTTTTTTTATTTTCTTAATATTTAATTTGATTTTTTAAGTATTTTTGTTTTATGAACTAAACAGAAAAATGAGGTGTATAAAAGCTTAAATAAGCTTTGTCAAGGCTTATATGAGCTTATGAACTCAATAACAATCACAAATAACAACAAACAACAACTTTGAGATTTTGAGAATTCCTAAAAATGGCATAAACTGAGAACTGATATGAAACTTGAAATTAACTTAATATAAAGATCAAAGTACATTCAACTAACTGAGAACAAGTGTTTTGAATTGAAATTACAACTTAATTCATGAACTACACTACATACGACCTAAATTAACTAAACCTAAACTAATTCTCTTTCATCACAGCTTCATTCCTTCTTTATAGAGACTTTTGAGGATTCCCACATGCTTCTGACACTATCCCACTTTAATTCAGAGCTGTTGGATGACTGGTACTCATCTTGGCCGTTCAAAAGATTTTGGCGCCAAAAAGTCCTAGGGTAACGTGTGAGGATTTCAGGGTAATTAAGGGGTCTTGGACAGTTGTGGAGAGTTGGGGGGACAAGATGAGATATTATGATAAAGTTTGGAGTGAGGTCCAAGCAAAAACAAGAAAACTGAGGTAACAGTGGAAGGTTATGGTGGGGAAGCATTTATGGAGTGTAGGCTGAGTTGTGAGGTAGGGGATGAGCTGGAGGAGAGGGGGTGAGTAGTAGGTGGTGAGGTGGTAGCCAAGTGGTGGTGTTTACAGGTGGAAATGGAGAGGGGGTGAGGTGGAAGAAGAAGGAGGTGTATATATGGAGTGTTGTATTTGTGGTGGGTTTGACCGAGGGTAAGGGGGGTTGACTTGGGCTTTGGAGTGGGCTTGGATAAATAAAAAAGGTAGGGTGGGCTATTGTGGTGTTTGGGTTTGTTTGTTTGGTTTTAGTAAAATAACAAAAGGGTCCGTTTGCATAAGTAACTAAACAAGGACCAAAAATGTAATTTGGATAAAGTTTAGGGGTTGGTCTTGGCATTATTCCAAATTTGTTCAAAAGACCATAATTTCCAATATATGAATAGTACTAGGGTATATTTGATATTTTTAATTTTTTAAATACCCGGGGACTAAAACTGACAATTTACCAAACTTTAGGGACTGAAACTGTAATTCCACCAAACTTTTCACATAAGGACCAAACCTGCAAAAGATTATTAGTATAAGGACCAAAATTGATTTTCTCAAAGTTTTTACATCCCAGGGACCATTTCTGTCAATTTCCAAAGTACAGGGACTAAACTTGTAATTTTGTGAAACTTTGCACCAAAGGACTAAATATGTAACTTTATGATTAAAAAGGACCTTTGGTGACATTTTCATGTTTTTAGAATAACCAGGGACTAGTTTTGCAAATTTCTGAAACTTGAGGGACTGAAACTGCCAATTATGCAAACTTTGTACGTTTTTCATCTGTTTTTGCATATTTTGTATTTGAAACATATAAAACACACCCTTAAGATATTTTAAGTATTTTGATACATATTTGAGTGTTTTTGTATGTTTTGGCAGCTCAGATTAGTATAAAATGATGAGTATTTAGACACTCATCAATCCCCCACACTAAACTATTGCTAGTCCCTAGCAATCTATTGAGAAAAACTTAATGGATTTTATCTCTTTACCAAAAGCCATCACTTCTGGAGTAGCCAGGTGTAAGAACTGTGGCACACCTGATAACCGTGTGATTTTGAGCAAATCACCAGCTGTCAACGGATTTGATTAGTCTTTACCAAAAGCCGTTTGCTTCTGGACTAGCCAACTCTTGATGGAATAGTCAACATCTTGGTGAGCTGATTACCAATTATGGTTTTTCCACAGCCTTTACCACAAGCCATAATCTTGCAGGCTAGCCAACTCATTAGCTTTTGAGGATAATGGGGAGTTGAGGAACCATACAATTTTTGGCAAATTGCAAGCCATAAACGGGTTTGAGTTATCTTTACCAAGAACCGTTTGCTCCTGGATTAGCCAATCCTGTTGTGGGTTAGACATGGAGGATTGATACCATTTATTGCGTTCTAAGTGAGAAAAATTTTTTAAAATTTTGGCTAAAATGGGGGTTCTTGATGGAACATGTGTTTAAATTCGTTAGAATAACGAATCTCCCCCCACACTTAGAACTGAATATTGTCCTCAATATTCAAAGTACCGGGTGTTAAACCGACACTTAGAACGTAAAAGAAAATATTACATAGCCTTTATTTAAGATGTATATACATACAATTATTTTTTTAGATAAAACTTCTTAAATAGAAGCTATCACTATATGTACACATTTTTTTTTTTTTTTTTTTTTTTTTTTTTTTTTTAATATATATACAACATGTGGGGCATCTCCCCCACACTAGGGTGTTACACACGGGTGAAAACCCATGTTTTTGCTAATGTTTTTGATTCCCGAGTCACTAGCTTGACTCGACCCCGAATTCATTTGTCCATGGGGAAGCAAGTGGAAGAGACAATCTCAATCGGACTTTCATTCAAGACGTTTGGATAAACATTTGAAGCACGTGAAAGTTCCACACCAATGAGATAAGTAACCGGCTCATAATTTATAAATGAGAATGCCGGGATCAAAGATAATGTCTTCACTCCCGAAAGAGTGAAGAACAGGATAGGGAACAGAATATATGAAGAAAAGAAAGAAAGTCATGATGAAAATCATGATTAACTCCTCATCCTCAATAGGAGAATTCATTGTTTCATGAACCTCCTCATTTAAGCTCGGTTGATCAAGACATATTATGGGTATATCTAGATCAAAATAGAAAGTATCATACTCCGGTAGAGATATGATATGAGTGAGTTCACCGGAGAACTCCTCAAAGGTGAATGATTCGTATTCGGGATTGATTTGAGTGAGTTCATTGGGGAACTCCTCAATAGTAAATGATTCATAAACGGGAAGAGAATTATAAGAATGAGAAGTGGTGATACCACTTATCTTCTCTCCCGTTTGATCAAAATGGAACGTTTGCAATTCAGGAATAGAATCATTGATCAAAATCTCACTATCCTTGACGGGGATAGGAGATGAAATAGGCTTTTCATTAAAAGCCTCGATTCTAGAAATGAGAAGATTAGCATTTAATAATGTAAGACGAAGAGATTCGTCTTGGATTATTTCTTCCTCATTCTCTTCTTCTGAGTTGACAAGCTCAGAAGGTAATTCCCCCACATAACTTATGTCTCCACAAGATAAAGAATAGTTCTCATCAGAATCAGAGAACATCTCAGTATGATTATTTGGAAAAACAAGAGGGGGAGGAATATCACACACATGATCAAGAATTCCCTGTGACTCACTTGGGATTGGGACAAGGTTCTCAACACTAGACTTTATGAATTCGTCCGATTCCTTTGCAGGAACAGTGTCAAGATGCTCGTCCCCCATGTTCAGAGAGTGAGTGGGAACCTCGGGTGTGATAACATCATACTTAGGGAGATGAGAAGGACTAGCAGTAATGGAGTCTACAAGTTCCATTATTTCTACTGCTGGTGATTCAGTTATATTCTTTTCTCCCTGTATATGCATGGAAGGAGTCTCAATTGATGAACATGATGAGGTATCATCACATTCATCATCCTCATTGAGAAAAACAACATTTTGAAATTTGGTACGTGTTATAGCTGCTTGTTCTAAGACTAGTAATTCTTCCATGCTTCTTTCGTCTCTAGCAGCATGTTTTTCAGCAAGTAATTCCGTGATAGATTTATCACGAGAATATTGAGTGAGTGGAGACTGTGGGGGTGTGGATGTGTCAAAACCCGTAGGTTGACATTGATCATCATTATGAGGACCCCCACAATATACACAAGAAGAACATGGTGCATTGTGAGACGACATATTAGCCAACTCCTCCTTAAGATCTTTGAGTTTCTCAAGAACCTCTAGACAAGGGTCTTGCTGGATGTGAGGAGTTGCTTGGTTTATTTGGCACTGTGGAGGTGGGTCTTGAAACGAATAGTCGTAATTGTTACAAGGAAATGGATTCCTTGTTTGACAATTAGAGCTAAAGTGAGGACCTCCACAGTACTCACAACAGTAAAACTGTTGAGTCTGGCTTGGTGTATTTTGATACGAAGCATCGTTGATATTTGGATAATATGATTCTTGCTCGTATGAATGTGATGGGTAGTTTGAAAAATTTGAGGAGCCGTTGAATGAGTTTTGATTAGGATTATAAGCAAATGAATTACTCGATCCACAAAACAAACAACTCCCATTTTGAATATCATTTCCACATTGTTCACATGTACACCAATGACATGGAAAACCGAAAAGCGGCTTACCACAACCGTCACAAGGGACAAAAACTGGAGGTGGGACAAGTGGTGTGCTCTTAGAGCTAGGAATTTCCACCACTTCCGTTATGGTCTCGGGTTTTGGTTCTTGATAAACGTGAAGATCAGGTAAGTCGTTCTTTTCAGTCACTACCCTAAGCTCTGTACGTTTGCTTGACAAACTTTTAACCGTAAACCGTGAAAGATCAGGTTTAGGAGCATTTGTGAGCTCAGGTTTTTGGACAACCGTGGTTTGGACGTATTTAGCACCTCCATCGTCAGAAGAAAGTACAAGGTCCTTTGTCACCTCGGTTTCATGATCTCTTTCCCTCACAGGAGAGGGAATAGGAATCGAAGGTCCATCATAATCAACATAACATCTCGACATTTTTGACAAGGCCGTAAGTTTTTCAACTTCGCTTATAAAGGCCCTTTGTTTAAAGAAATTGTCATTGAGAGATGCCATTAAAATCAATTATGGGACAAGTGGAAGAAGGTAGAATCAAAGGGTTTTGGGGATGAGAAATGAAGAATCAAATAGGTAGGGGTGTAAAGGTGAATATTTTTGTGTTTTGTTTTATAAAAATATGGATAAAATTTGGTAAATATACAATGGATGTATATCCAGATTCAATAATACGCAAAATCGTTAGAATAAGCGCACAACCTCCCCGGCAGCGGCGCCAAATTTTGATTCGACTCAAACGGTAAGATAATTATTGATCAGCCACTTGTGAATGGCCAACTGTAATAGTCAAATAGCTGAGGCAAATGCTTCCGAGGAATACAGTGTTTTCCCGGGTCGTAAGTCCCAACGAGGTGTGCGATGTGATATTATAAACGAATCTGTGATTAGTGAATGTGAACAGGAAAGGTATAAAGTGTGTGTGTGTGATTTAAACTAGGGTTTTATAACTTAAAATAACTATTAGAATGATTACGTAAAAGCTAGGTATTTAAAAACGTTTAAAACGTACACCAAATTAAAATCAGACGCGACTGCGTACTGAGAAAAAGGTGAGTTTTAAGAAAAATAAACTATAAGGGTTAAAAATGAAAATCCTATAAACTTAAACTTAAAATAAAATTAAACTAAAAATAAAACTATTATTTAGATTATTATATTATTTATTATTAATTATTTAATTAAAAACTATTTAACTAATTAATTAGAAAATTATAAATACTACAAATTAAACTAAAAACTTATAAAAATATTTTCTAAACCTAAAATAGAACTTGAAGAAAGTATAAAAAATAAAAATATATATTTTTGTCTTTTTATGAATTTTTATTAATTAAAAACTATTTATATTATTTATCCTAATTAAAGTATTTTAAATTACAAATAATACTAAACTAACTTAGAAAATTATGAAAAAATTTATAAAACTAATTAACCATCACAGGAATCCTAAAAAATTATAAGAACTTTATTTTATATAATTTTAAACTAGTTAACTAATTATTATTCTATTTATTAATTAATATCTAATTAAACTATTTAAATTATGAAAACTATTAAATGAACAGTAAAAATTCTAGAAAAATTACTAAAATTATATTATGACTTATAGAAGCTAAGAAAAATATAAAATATAGGTGTTGCTATATAAAAATTAATTATGCTATTTAAAATTTATTTATTGATTAATTACTAATAAAACTATTATTAATTCTAATTAATACCAAATGACAATATAAAAATCTAATAAAATTATTTAAATTACTTTAATATATAAGGAAATTAATAAAAATATAAAAATACAGATTACTTAATAAAAATATAAAAATGAAAATTAAAATTAAATTGTATTAAATAGAAACTATCACTTAATTTAATATTGTTTTTCTTGGATTTTTCTTTTTCCAAACTATATTATACCTAAATATAACTAACTTTTGTGAAAACAAATATTTTACAACTTAATAATAAGCACTGTATAAGCTAACAACCATGACAGTTGACCAAAGTTTGACCAATCAAGCAAATAAGCTCTACTGAGCTTGTGTGGGACCCACTATGGTAAAATTTAGTTCCCCTGAGTTACATGAACTATATTAAGCAAGATTTAATCAACAAGGTAGCTTGAATAAGCCAAAACTCACAAATAAGCTTGTTGCTTATTTGATTCTGTCACAGGTTTTGGGACAGACTTTGGGGGCCAATTTAGGTGGGGTCCACTAGACTAGGGGTCAAACAAAAGGTCCAAAGTTACTCCCTGGTAGGAGGAGGGTTGAGGGGTGCAAGGTGGGGACTTGGGACCCACTGGGTTGGCTGGAAAACCACCACCAAGTGGTGGTGGTGGTGGTGGTCTGCTGAGACAGAACAGATAGCTGCCCTGCAGCTCACTTTGGGTGGCTGTGGGGCCCACCTCAAAAATCCTAAAAATATAACAATAGTGGGATTCTAAAGTTGAGATGGTGGAGTACAAGTCTACAAAAACACAAAGCCTAATTCCTTCTATAAAATTCTAAACAAATCACTCAAGTTTTGTCAAAACCAGAGGAGTGCAATTTTGACTTTTGTAGAAAATTTGCTAGTTTGACTTTAGTGAATTTTGAATGGATCCTAGTTACTTAATATGATGTAATATGTTATTTAGGAGTGAAATTATTCTAGGTAACCAAGTAATGAGCTGCTGACATGAAAATGGAACAAGCAATCCTACACAGTGGACTGTGTAGATTGATCAAAGAGTGATTTTGACTATAGCCTTATATATTACCAAAAGAAATGGTTGAACTGAGTTTATATGAACCTAAGTTACTAATTTGAATCACAAATGCACACACAAACTCAGTTGTGCTCACTGAGCAACCCTGAGCCAAACACCCCCTTACAAAACAGTTTCACTAACTTCTATGAATTTTAAGCTTACACCTAATGATTTTATGATTTAAACAGATTCACTATACTAACTAAAGATTAATTGAACACTAAATTATCACAAATAACAATTATAACAAGATTATACAAAAATAAGATTTATAACTTACAAGTGGTTCAAAGCTGAGGACATGAAACCAAGGACCAAGATCAATACCTAGTATCCCCCATAGGATTCTAATACCAAATCAATCCAAATTTCACCTTGCTCAGCTCCAATCAGTTTGTAACTTTGATTTTTTTTTTTATTTTCTTAATATTTAATTTGATTTTTTAAGTATTTTTGTTTTATGAACTAAACAGAAAAATGAGGTGTATAAAAGCTTAAATAAGCTTTGTCAAGGCTTATATGAGCTTATGAACTCAATAACAATCACAAATAACAACAAACAACAACTTTGAGATTTTGAGAATTCCTAAAAATGGCATAAACTGAGAACTGATATGAAACTTGAAATTAACTTAATATAAAGATCAAAGTACATTCAACTAACTGAGAACAAGTGTTTTGAATTGAAATTACAACTTAATTCATGAACTACACTACATACGACCTAAATTAACTAAACCTAAACTAATTCTCTTTCATCACAGCTTCATTCCTTCTTTATAGAGACTTTTGAGGATTCCCACATGCTTCTGACACTATCCCACTTTAATTCAGAGCTGTTGGATGACTGGTACTCATCTTGGCCGTTCAAAAGATTTTGGCGCCAAAAAGTCCTAGGGTAACGTGTGAGGATTTCAGGGTAATTAAGGGGTCTTGGACAGTTGTGGAGAGTTGGGGGGACAAGATGAGATATTATGATAAAGTTTGGAGTGAGGTCCAAGCAAAAACAAGAAAACTGAGGTAACAGTGGAAGGTTATGGTGGGGAAGCATTTATGGAGTGTAGGCTGAGTTGTGAGGTAGGGGATGAGCTGGAGGAGAGGGGGTGAGTAGTAGGTGGTGAGGTGGTAGCCAAGTGGTGGTGTTTACAGGTGGAAATGGAGAGGGGGTGAGGTGGAAGAAGAAGGAGGTGTATATACGGGGTGTTGTATTTGTGGTGGGTTTGACCGAGGGTAAGGGGGGTTGACTTGGGCTTTGGAGTGGGCTTGGATAAATAAAAAAGGTAGGGTGGGCTATTGTGGTGTTTGGGTTTGTTTGTTTGGTTTTAGTAAAATAACAAAAGGGTCCGTTTGCATAAGTAACTAAACAAGGACCAAAAATGTAATTTGGATAAAGTTTAGGGGTTGGTCTTGGCATTATTCCAAATTTGTTCAAAAGACCATAATTTCCAATATATGAATAGTACTAGGGTATATTTGATATTTTTAATTTTTTAAATACCCGGGGACTAAAACTGACAATTTACCAAACTTCAGGGACTGAAACTGTAATTCCACCAAACTTTTCACATAAGGACCAAACCTGCAAAAGATTATTAGTATAAGGACCAAAATTGATTTTCTCAATGTTTTTACATCCCAGGGACCATTTCTGTCAATTTCCAAAGTACAGGGACTAAACTTGTAATTTTGTGAAACTTTGCACCAAAGGACTAAATATGTAACTTTATGATTAAAAAGGACCTTTGGTGACATTTTCATGTTTTTAGAATAACCAGGGACTAGTTTTGCAAATTTCTGAAACTTGAGGGACTGAAACTGCCAATTATGCAAACTTTGTACGTTTTTCATCTGTTTTTGCATATTTTGCATTTGAAACATATAAAACACACCCTTAAGATATTTTAAGTATTTTGATACATATTTGAGTGTTTTTGTATGTTTTGGCAGCTCAGATTAGTATAAAATGATGAGTATTTAGACACTCATCAGCAGGGGTTAGTTTTTCTTGTTGGCCCACTTTCTAGTGGACTTAGTCATCAGGGACTTCTTAAACTTAGTCAGTGAATCATGATCAGAAGTAGAGTGAACTGAGTTTCCACATGTTTTGCATTTAGTGGTAGATGAAGACTCAGTAGACTGAGAGGTGTTTCTTCTAGACTGAATAACTTTGTCATGCCCCTTGGTTTCTTGGGAGGGATCTCCACATATGTCACATCAGTCTTTCATCATACAATCATCAGGAAGATGATCGTTGAAACCACAGTGAGGACATGGCAAGAAAGGCTTATCCTTCAGTATCTGTTTGGAAGATGAGGCATACTGATAGCCTTGAGTTTTATATTGACCTTGTGCTTTTGGAGAAGCAGTGTGAGAGATGTGATCACAAGTTCTGTGGTCTTCTTTCTTGCAAATCATGCAAAATAGGACTCTGTAGCATTTATCAGTGGGGTGGTTTGGCTGATTGCACAGTTCACATCTCACAGAAGGTCTGGATGTTTTTGGTTTGGAGGTACTTGAGGAAGCGGATGGTTGTTTAGATTTTGAGCCAGAGGGTTTATCAGTGGACTCAATCTTTTCACTCAGCTTCCTGACAAGTTCAGCCAACTGATCAAATTTTGAATCAGGGCTTTCTGGTTTTACTTCAGTGGGTACTGAAGGTGTATGTTCTTCAGAAGATACAGTGGGTCTCTTCAGGATGGTTATCCCTGGATTTGTTTTCTCCTTTGGAGAATGTGGTTGATAAACAGGTGGTGCAAAGTCTGAACTAGGTGTTGCTCCCTGAAGTTGTTTCAGTAGAAGGAGTGGTGCTTGTGCATCAGACTTAGATTCAGCGATGGACTCAGTAGGACTGGGTTCATCAGTGACTCCTAGCAACTCCTTAATAGCCTGACTTTCAGGCTCTAGAATTCTTTCAGTGTTGAAATTTGGCAATTTACTATCAGGATTGACTCTTTCAATCCAGTCACTTGGCTTAGGAGCTAGTTCTTTGCTAGAGAGCATGTTTGCTGACAGAAAGGCTTTTGAATGGCTACTCTCCCCAGTTTCTTCAGTGAGTTGGTCTTCACCCAAGCAAGCCTTTTTGTTGTTGGGTGTGAGACTCATTGTTTCATAGAGTTTGGGGTTCTTTTGAGTCCATTTCCAAATAATTGCCTTTTCTTTCTTAAGTTCTTCCTGAAGAGCTTGGTTTAGTTTTACAAGTTCAGAATTCTGAATTTGTAATGTAACACTTTCAAGTTTGGCCTGTTTTAAAGTAAGGAGTTCATCCCTACATTGGTTTAACTCAAAACTTAGTTTGTTAAATTTTGAAAACAAGTTTAACCTTTGCTATTCAACATACTTAAGATCAACATTGATATAATCTAAGTATGACTTCCAGTCAGCATCATCATCCATAGAAATTAAAATGTTTACCTTTCTCATTGTGATGTTGACCCATTCACCATTCCTTGCGTGACTTTTTCCCACTGCAAGCTTGTTATCTTCAGAGAGAGCCATCAGGGCACTGATATGAACTTTATCAGCATCTAAAGACACTTCAACCTCATCCCAGTCATATGTTTCAGCAACTAGCCCCTTGTTTTTAGCCTGAGCTTGTTTAGGAGCCTGAGGAGGCTGAGTGACTGAGGAAGCAGACTCAAGAAGTGCAAGTTTGGCCTTGGCCTTTTTATATTTAGCTTCAAAATCTTTTTGAGGAAATTTTTCAATTTTGTTTTGAACAAACTGATTTGATTAAAGCAACTTAGGCTGAAACTTGCTAGTTCCTGAAGAGAAATTGTTTCCAGAAAATTTGTAAGATGGTTCTGAGGTTGTTTTTGAGAAACAATCTTTTGCAAAATGACCCTTTTTGCCACATTTAAAACATTCAGAATTGTCATTTGCTTTTGAGTTAGAAATTTTTTTGTTTCTTTTAATGTACCTTCTTGAGTTTGCAAGGAGTGCCCTTTCATGAAATTCAATTTGAAGATCATTCATGTACTCCTCACTGGTTCTTGTATCAACCTCATCATCTGAACCATCTTGGAAGTCATGCACAACACTGTTAGAATATAAAGCAGTTGATATGGGTGAGGTGGTCAGGGTCTTTTTAACCTCTTGAGCTTTACCAGGGTATCTCCTAGTGATCAGGTTGTCTTCATAGACAAACTTCCCATAAATTTCAGGGAGCTCAAGGTTCTGGATATGGTTGGCATTTCTAAGACCCTGAGAAGTTTAACCACTTCTTAGGGAGACTGTTGACAAAGCCAACATTTATCTCATGTTTGGACAGGGTGACACCATCATTGGTCAGTTCATTTAGGAGGGTCTTATACAGAGTATAGGTCTCAGAGAGACTTTCAGAATCTTTGGCCTTGAAGCTATTGTATTCAAGTTTCAGGTCCATGATTCTATTCTCCTTGGTATCAGAAGGGCCTTCATAGCTATGAACCAGGTCAGTCCAGGTCTGCTTGGCAGTAGGACAGTTGATCACTGATTCCATTATATCGTCAGGAAGACAGGACATATTGATGCTTTTTAGGCGCTGGTCTTGATTGACCACCCTCCTTTCATCTTGGGTCCACTGAGCATCAGGTTTGACTAAACTCTGAGCAGTTGTTGGGATGTATGGACCATCATTAATTAACTTAATGTAATATGGTTCCATCCCAGTCAAGTAGCAAAGCATTCGCTTTTTCCACTTATTGAATTTTCCAACCTCAAGTCGAGGGGCAGTAGCTGAATAACTTCCACCCTTTTTATCGACAAGTTGGGGAACATCTGAGTCAGCCATGGTGGGATCTTGATTTTAAAAACTTTGAGCACTCTTTTGTTTTGAAAACAGATTAAGAAAAGTTTTAAAAACCAGAGGCTCTGATACCACTTGTTGGTCCCGTTTACTAAGTTAATAGTTAACTAAAGAGTTAACCTAACCAAGTTCCATGACTTTTAACACAGATATATAAGATTAACAACAAAGATAAAACGTAAAGAAAAGAGACACGATATTTTCAACGTTTAATTCTTATTAGAAGTTAATCAAAAGAATTATACCCAAGTGTTTACGGAATAACACTTGGGATTGAAACGACAAGTATGGTGTGGACTCTTCTCTAAACTCAAACTACGTTGAGTGACAACTATAAGGTCACACTGAGCTATCTCAGGGACCGTGTTGTTCTTTGGAGGAGTAAAAGTGGTTTGTGAATGCTTCGCATTAAATGCACAAACTTGTTAACTTTTACTCCTCATTTATGCTCCCTATTTATACACAAGTAAATTACAACTTTGCTGATAAAGACAAAAAGATGACCTAACTAGTAGAGAGAAAATACTTACGTATTTTGTCTCTATTACAATAGACTATTTTGGGTAAATGAGAATGTGCCTTTCCAGTGCACAGTAATGACACCATCCTGACATGATGCCTTTCAGGGAAAGTTTGACTTCAGGTAGATGAGGTCACCTGTTGATACGTTCAAACTTTTCCCTCCTTGTCCCGCCCATACTTTAGTCTTCATTCTTCAGTCTTCAGTATGTAATAGTTGTTGAGGAGTCCTGGGGGTTCAGTGAGTTATTGTCATCCTAACTGAACCCATCATCTTCTTCTTGGCTTAGATTCCACTCACTGAGTTCCGCCTCACTGAATGGTGAACCTTTCAACATAGACTCGCTCCAAGCATCCCGAAGATGACTCACTGAGATACTGTTCACTCAGTGACTTGTTTGTATATACGGATAATAGACACTTAGGTTATTTTATGTTCAAATCCAAGTTCAAAGGAAGCTTGGGGAATTCAGTGACCCAACAAGACATGATGGCAAAAAATATAGAATACAAGCTAATGTAATAGTATATTTCTATTTACCTAAATTACATTCAAGTGCTACAGACAAGCAGAATTCATGATATACCTTTCTAGAATTGAGTTTGTTTTCAGATTCAGCTTTAGCACGACATTGTTTGTGCCGCAAGATACCATGATATTGTTTAGCATTAACAAAAGAAGGCTCCTCAATTGTATCAGATGGGAGAGGAACACCACCTGGCTAAACTCCCATTAATTGAAGGTGGATCTGGTGCAATAGATGCATAACATCAATCAATGTCTAAACAGCAGGGGGCAATTTTTACCCATTTACTTAATTGAATGATTAGGTTCACTTAAAATCAAGAACAAAAGAAGTTTACATAGAAGGGGTGAAATGGGTAGAAAGTTACCTAAAGTCTACTCTCAATCCATACTAGCAACTGAAGGATTTGTTATATAACATAGAAAATTTGTTTTTGATAAAGAAAGCCTTTTGCAATCATATTTAACGCCCAAACAATTTTAAGAACATTTTTAACACGAAAAAAGGTATGTTGGATCAACTGGCTTGTTTTTACCCGTTACCTAACCTACCCATTCTGCGACCTGATAAAGTGCATAAAAGCTAGTAGTATATCATAGGTTGCATCAGATACGGCTGAGTTGGATATGGTTGTGTTTCATGAGGTATGAACATACTCCTGCAATAAGTATCTGGGTAAGGAAAAGCTTGCCCCTAAAATTATATATAACACACACCATCCACTTCAACAAATAAAAAAAACAGCGTAGTACCATAATACTAGACATAAATGAAGTTCAAGTCTCCTAACCAAATAAACGGGATCTCAATTTTTTAGTTATTTTAATCTTCATATTATGTCTTTCAAAAAATGAAAATAGTCTTGTCTTGTCAAATCAAAATATCATTTAGATTAGGGAAAATGTAAAGGTAAAACATATAAAGCAAGGTTTACCAAAAAAGCCCAAGTAATGAACAAATAAGGATAGGACAGAATAATGACTTTCAGAAGCTTCAAAGAGATACGAAAGCATTGGCTCCAAGCTGAGTTGGGTATTGGATGTTTGACGTCGAAACATAAGGAACATAGATACAGATAACTTACCCTCGGTTGGGGGGGGGGGGGTGCTTTAGAGGCTCGCGGTTCCTCCCATCAGTTCGTGGGCAAATGCAAAAACCCAAACAACTTTTGAGTGAATAGTAAACATAGTATTGCAATTTTAAATACAAGTATACCCTGAAACACCCAATTTATAATCAAAATGAAGTATTCTTATCTATATCAGTTATACTATTTTAAGTACACTAGAGCATGACTTACAATCAAAAGCTCAAGCGTCTTAATCTTAAACATCCCGAACAGTAGCTTGTTCTTCAATGTTCCTCGCAAGATATCTCTTCATAGCCCTCACCAGGTCAGCCAAAAAAACTAACGTAATGAGAAGAATTGAAAGAAAGAACATAATGTCTGTTACATAAAAAATTGGCCGTACCAATGTATCTTATGACTAAATTTCATTATATCTTATATTTGATAACAAACAAAGTCTAATGCAAATGGTACATTTGATCAACCTAAGGACAAGTCGAAGTGTTGATCATAAATTTTGATAATAAATCACTGGATCAAGTTGCTTTTTTGTTAGCATTTTTGATCAAGGAATGTTGTGTCTCATATAAAACCTGGTGGAACACCTCATCACCACCTTAACAACAAACCCCCATAACATAACCCAAGCATAAGAGACAAAAGTAAACAAGCCTACAGATCCACCAATCTCCAACCTTGCAAAATTAGTATTGAAAAATTATTATTATTCCATTATACTCTGAGCATGTGTTGGACGGGTGATGCTCACATTGATTATAGAGTCCCTTTTGTGAATAGTACATAAACTCTAATATGATGACAACTCCTTATAAAAAAAGTCAAAGATAATATAGCAATGAAAACTATAAATAAAAATTGCCAACACTAAAAACATCATCATCAAACTTTACAGTTAGACAATGCAAACATTCCAACGACAAGCTTAAGATCTAACCAACATCGCATTCATCCTTTAATCTAACAAATGAAATACTACAGAAAACTGAAAAACATTGGTGATTCAGTATACTCCCATAGTCCCATATCCAACTCCAAATATCCATTTTGATTTGCGTGATCAAACTAAAGGTTCATTTATAAGAAGTATTTGTATATGATGTAATAAAGCAATATATATATTTGAATGTCCCAACTATTATACAAGTATCCAGTCACTTAATCAAGTTTAATTTTATGTTTGGCCTTTTTTGGTATAGAAATGCAGTCTCCTATGAAAATGCAGTAGGTATACAAACCTGGCGAAACACTCAATCACAACCATTAATAAAAAAAACCCCATGACATGCCCCGAAGCATAACAAACAGAAAAAACTAGCTAACCCTGACCGTACAGATCCAGTCCAAGTATTCCAATCCCCAAACTAGACTTGCAAGACTGAGATCGGCAAAAAGAATATTATTATTCTATCAAACATCGAGCATGTCTTGGAGAGTGTTCTGTTAACTAAGGTGATAAAGCCCCTTTCGTAATTCATACATTAACCATAAGAATATGACAATCCCTTTCCTCAAAAACCAAAGAAAATGTAGCAAACAAAACTTTATATAATGATTGCAAACTGTAAAAAATATAAACTTCATTCTAGACATCATCATCGGACTTTTAAATTTACACAATACAAGCATTCAAGTTATCGAGTATACTTCTCTATCTCAACTCAAAAAATTCATTTGTATTTGTTTGATCAACCAGAATGTCCACATTCAAATATTTGTATATGATGTACTAAAGCAACATATATTTAAATGTCATGTCTGTCATACAAGTATGTCGTCACTAAAAGTTTAATTTTATGTTTGGCCGGTTTAGGTAAGAACATGTAGTCTGCCATAAAAGAAAGCAGTAGATATACAAACCCGACAGATAAAGCGGGATTGCGGACTCGCAAAAGTTTTACTTCTCAAGGGATCTTGAGAAGCTTGCAATCCTCCAGGCAGTGTACCTGAACGGTGTAGTATAGTGAGTGGCAAGTACCGGAGGATTGATCGTTCTCTAGGGGAATAGTGTCGTTAGGATTGAAAGCTATGTCAACTAGGTCTAAAGGTGATTGATGATTCTTTTCGTATTTATATATTTTATGAAAGCAATTAAAATCTCGGGTATTTGGAAGATAGGGCGGAATTAGTTGCTAGTCAACTAACCCAAAAACTACTAATAAGCAAAATAAAATAAAATAACGAGAAAATAAATGCGGTGGATTACTTATAGGTGAAAATTGTTTTTACTTAGATTTCACTACTCCTTAGTTATCTCCTATTGATTCATTGATTTGTCACAATTATTTGGATGAAGGGTTGTATTCCTTAATACCATTCGTGGGGGCGTGTACGTCTTCCCCAACCCTATGAGCTTCTATATCTTCTTATGACGACACGTTTAGTATCCTATCATAGCCTCATTAATAGTTACTCATGCATTAAATACAACCAATAAAACCGTAGTACACATCCGATTACGTTTCTTAAGACGTTCAAGCTTGTTACCGTATAGGAGATTAGTCAATTTTCTTAAGCATAACGCTAGTCAATCAACCAAACAATAAATAACCAATCAACAATCAATAATTAATAACTAGGTTTCATTAGATCTAAGTAAACACTAGGAAATCTAAGCTAGCATGTTATATTAAAGAAAGGACAAACAATTAATCAAACAACACATAAACATATTGAATGATTAAAGGGAGAACTTATATTTAATTGAACATGGAAGAAAAGAGGGTTTGAAACCCTAAAATTGCTGAGAAAATCATGCTAGGGTTTTTCTCCAAAGTTACACACAAAGTTCCACCCTAATGAATGAAAATACCAAAACTATATATAGATTTACAACTCTGACGACATCGGGTTAGAGATCATGACGCCGTCAGATCACCGCTTTTAGGGTTTCGTATCGCCCAAGAGATCTTCTGACGTTGTCACGTATAAACTTTACTGGGCCGTCTCATGTTAGTGTAAAGCCAGGCGGCCTCGCCTTTTTTATACCTGACGCCGTCCCGTAGTAATTTTCAAATTCTTTTCTGGGGAGCCTAGTGTAAAAATCCATCGCATCACTTCATAAGGCGATGGCGTCAGCCTTAAAGTGTGACGCCGTCCGATGTTAATTCCAGACTTTTCTTGTTTTCTTCATTCTTGAGCATAAAAACGTCTGAAAAGCTCCAAAATGCTCCATTTTCCCGAATTCACGTCCCAAGTACCTAAAATGACAATAGAAACGATTTAAGGTAATATTTGACCATAAAAACACGATTTAGAGCTTAAATGACCCCCTAAAAGTGTATCACATAAATTCTTATCAGCAGAGCACTCAATCACCACCTTTAACAACAAACCCCCATGACATGCCCCAAGGCATATCACACAAAAAAACTAGACAACGCTGGTCGAGTCCAAGTATACTGATCCCCGGACTAGACTTGCAAGATTAAAACTGGCAAAAAATTTATCATTCCAATATACTTCGAGAATGTCTTGACAGGATGTTGTTACTGGGAGTGATAAAGCGCGCCCTTCCGTAATTCATACATTAATTGTAAGAAGATGACAACCCCCTTAAAGACCGCAAAGATGATACAACAGTTAAAATTTTATATAAAGATGACAAACAATAAAAACATATAAACTTCATTCTCAACTTTATAATTAAACTTTACAGTTATAAAATACAAACATTATAACAACACTCTTAAGATATGACCAACAAAACTTCATTTATCCTTCAATCTAACAAAACAAAACTCTTACAACATCAATCAAGAGGTTTTTCTTTTTCTTTTTCTTTTTTTTTTTTTTTTTTTTCTTTTTTTCTTTTTTTTTTCTTTTTTGGAAATTTGGAATACTTGATGAGTGTCGGTACGTAAAAAGCAAAGATATTAGAAAGATGCTCATGATACAACCACAATACACGGTTGAAAACAATCTCAAATCCTACGTGGCATTTTTGGATATCTCTTTTTGTGATGTATGTCTCTTTTTGATCTCATTGCTAGAATCAAGTCTATCATCTACAACGTTGAGAATTCGTAAAGCCTAGAGTGCACTTTAAAATTTTTAAAACACAACACATAAAACTAAAACTAACATTACACTAAAAACATTAAATTACATTCATAAAAAATAAATAAATAAAAAAAAATAAAAAAAATTACACGCAATATAGAAATCAGTCGGGACAATTAATTTGTTAGGTGAAATTTGTTACAATGATAATTAAATAATGTTGCTTTCTACTTTGTGTAAGAGTATAGGTGACCCAATTTAATGAAAGCAATAAATATAGATAATGAGAAATATAGAATGTTAAAGTAATTAAATAAATGAAAGAGAACCGATATAATACCTATTTTGTAACTCAACAGTAAATCTATTTTAACTAATAAAATAAGGTTTTGTACAAGCGTCCTAAAGCAGGAGCATTAAAAAATAAAATTAATTACACCTCTAAAATTCCATAATTAGAGCACATGTACAAGCACCCCAATGCATTCTTTTTTCTAAAACTCAATTAAGGCTCCTCTTTTGGTTATTTTTGTAAGGTCTTTACTATTTCTTCAATGCATTCTTTAATATTGCGCTCCTCTTTGTATTATTTTTGTTAAGTATTGAATGATACGCTCCTCTACCCATTCAAAATCAACCGGACACATTAATTGAAAAAGCGTTTGGGGCTCAATTTCCAGTTTCAATTCTCATCCAATGATCCGATTGAGTTATTTTTGTAAAGGAATTATAGCATTCATGGTGATTTATTTGGTTTTGATCTCTAATTGATCCCTGGCGGTTTGGTTTCATCTATTTTAGGTATAGATGACAACATTCCAACTCATGTAAGTCTCTTAATTTGACTTTTTTAATTTAATTGTTATTTTTTTTAAGAACCCTAATATCATAATGTTAGGAAATTCAATAGTTGCCTTTTTAAAATTTTCAATTAGTCAAGTTATGTTAGGGTTTAGATCGTATATAATCCCCATATGATATGTGTTAGCTGCCCACATCATCCTTTTCTCTGTTCTTTATCCTCTAACAATTCAAAAGCTATGGCTGTGTTTGTGTCAGGTTATATCAAAGACCTATCGGCTGTCAAGGACAACATTACCTTGAGAGTCCGTGTTTTAAGGAGTTGGACTCAAGAAATTTACAATAAACCGCATGTCAAAAATCTTGAAATGATACTTATGGATGAAAATGTAAGCATAATTTTTCTTATGATACATTTTTTTGTACAAATCATTTGTTATGGGTAGCTATTGTTAGAGGACAAAGCTGCCCACATATTTTGTTATATGTAGCTATTGTTAGAGGACAAAGCTGCCATTTTGATTTTTTATATGTAGCTATTGTTAGAGGACAAAGCTGCCAATTTCATTTGTTATATGTAGCTAAAGTTTACACTGTTTTTGTAATTAATCTTCTTCTTTTTGTGCAGAATACCAAAATGCAGGCCACCTGCAGGATGGCGAATGTGAATCAATTCAAGCACAAGTTGGTTGAAGGCGCTGCTGTCAAGCTCGAAAGATACTCACTTGGGGAAATACAACCCAAGTATAGGATGGTTAACAATGCTTTACGTCTCAGCTTTTTGAGCAATACATTGTGTGAGCCCTGTACTGATTTCACTGGGTCTATGTATGGATTTGATTTTAGAGTCTACAAATCCATAACGGATTTGCAGATGGAAGAAGATGGCCAATTTGGTATGTAATTTAATTTATGTTATTTAAATGTGAACAATAGAAGAGAAACAAATAGATTCAAATGCATAACCGAAACTTTTTTAATATATAGTTTGATTGTAGTTTTAAGGCCTTTGAATACTTATTAATATATAGATTGAAATACAAATTTAATATATAGATCGATTTGCTTCAAATGGTATAATGTCTAATGGTTACATTGTCTTTGTTATTCGAGCAGATGTAATTGGTCATGTCACTGCATGTCAAGATTTGGATAATTTTGACAAGAATGGGAACAAGGGCAAAAAGAAACCATTGACTCTTATTGATGCTGAGTAATTACTATAATCCCTTTATTACAATCTATTTAACTTAACTTTTAATAGCTTTGAATACTTTTTGATTACTATAATCCCTTTTATATGATTCTGTCTTGATCTGCATATATGTTGTAGAGGGAATGAACTCAACTGTACGTTGTGGGGTGTATTTGCACAACAATTCAATGACTTTTTGAACGCAACTGTGGATCATGGTAATATCATGATTGTTGTATCATTGGCAATGATGAAAGCTTGGGACGGTAACATCTTATCACCTCTTTTACTATATCTTAGGTAATATGTTTAAGTATTTGAAGAAAAATACTAAAGTTATTATTTGTTATTTGTATAGGTAAGATGTGTGTCCAAAACGGTTATCATGGAACAAAACTGTTTCTGTTCAATGCTGCTCAACCTATTGAGCAAGATGAATTCAGAGAGGTTGAAGAATACCGGTTAAGGTAACACGACAGGCAATTTAAAAATACATATCTATAAGTTATAGAACATTGAGTTAATTTTATTTCCATGTAGGTTGTTTTCAAGACAAGATGCTGAACCGTCTGAGAACACAGCATCACGTATTTCTGCTGGGTCAAAGTTCTCGACGAATGATGATTTTCTAAATAAGTATCCTGTAAAAAACATTGTCGAGCTTTTGGATGTTGAAAAGGTACAGCAATCTCAAAGACAGCAGTCATTATTAGAGTTAAAGAAAATTATAGTTTATTATATCTATTTGCATTGTTTACAGAACATCGCTTCCGTTATTGTTGGAACGATCATCGCTATACAAGAAGAGGAGGGATGGTGGTATTTGGGATGCAGAAAGTGGTGAAAGAGAGCGAGTTTGTTGATCTTGATGATGATAGCACAGGTAAAATGAGTGTGACTTCTGATCAGTGGAGATGCACCAAGTGCAATGAGATTGTTAAAGGCATAAAATCAATGTAAGTTGACGAACTTTTTATGAACCATTACATTAATAAAGCTGCACAGTTAGGGAATTGAATAGGAACTCACCACTCCTTTGACTATTTGGTTACAAACATGGCATTTGCTTGCGCAAGATGTTCAATATAAGAGAAGGGAGATTTTACAAATTCCAGGTAATATCATACAATAGCTCTTTGTTAGTATAATCTCTTACACATTTCTTTTAAGAATATGTTTGCCTCAAATTTTGTTTTGTGCAACTGTCATCAAATATCTGTTATCTTTGTATAGCCCATATTTTTATCCACAAAATGTGTAATGGTATTGTTACTTTGTACAACAATTAAATACTCACGTTACCTTTATTTGATGCAGATTTGTTTATCAGTGACGACGAAAAAAAAATGTGGCTGTGTACTATATTGAACAATTACTTAGATCAAGAGGTACAACTTTGCGGCATTGGTCTGAGATGCCTTATCCTGATGAAACATACATAACCGACTTTGGTAATCGACTTATACACGATGAGACAGATTATAACCCGGTGGAGTTACAATCTGAATACGAACGCCTGTACGCTTTTTTGACCACAGAACAGAAGAATGTTTATGACACCATAGTACACTCGGTTGACACAGGAACATGAGGAGTGTACTTTGTTTATGGTTACGGTGGTACGGGTAAGACCTTCTTATGGAAGACGCTTGCTGCGGGCATTAGAAGAAGAGGTGATATAGTTTTAAATGTGGCATCCAGTGGTATTGCGTCTTTATTAATGTTGGGAGGACGAACTGCTCACTCAAGATTCCATATTCCTATCAATGTGGACGAGACTTCTACTTGCTCTATAAGTGCTCAAAGTGATATAGGGAAAATGTTAAAGAAATGTAAGCTTATTATATGGGATGAGGCACCCATGGCAAATAAGCTTTGCTTCAAAGCATTAGATCGGTCTTTGAGAGATATACTTCGTAGGAGCAGGTACGATACGTGTGAAGACCCTTTTGGAAAAATGACAATGGTTTTTGGCGGTGACTTTAGACAGGTACTATCTGTTATTCCTAAAGGATCCCGGGAAGACATTGTTACTGCTTCTTTGAGGAAATCTTACTTGTGGCAATACTGCACCGTTCTTAAGCTGACAGCGAACATGAGGCTAACTGTGGGATCACGCCTTGAAGATGTGAACGAAATACGGGAATTTGCAGACTGGATATTGAAAGTCGGAGACGGAGAAGTTGGAGATCCAAATGACGGCGAGGTTTCTATAGATGTGCCATGTGAAATTTTAATAGATGCGGCTGATGACCCGGTTCAATCAATTATTGACTTCACTTATCCAAACCTTTTGGATAACATTGATGATCCGACGTACTTTCAAGAAAAGGCAATCCTTGCTCCCACTAATGAAGTCGTAGACAGCATAAATGAACGCATGTTGGACAAGTTTCCAGGAGAATAAATGGTTTACCTTAGTTGTGACAGCGTTGACAAAACTGAACGTGGCGCCGGCATTGATCAATCCGTTTTCTCCCCAGAATTTATAAATGGATTGAAGTTTTCAGGTGTTCCAAACCATAGACTTGCTTTAAAAGTTGGAGTCCCGATTATGTTGTTGCGAAACATTGATCAAGCCAATGGATTGTGTAACGGGACAAGGCTCCAAGTTCTTAAATTAACAAGAACTTCTATTCACGCCCGTATCATTAACGGAACCAACTTTGGAAAGACAGTAATCATACCAAGGTTGAGGGTTACTCCGTCCGATAAGCGTTTACCGCTTAAGATTGTCAAAAAACAATTTCCTATTTCCGTTTCATTTGCAATGACAATTAACAAGAGCCAGGGTCAATCATTAGCAAGAGTTGGTTTGTACCTACCTCGACCTGTTTTCACACATGGACAGCTACACGTTGTTGTCTCGAGAGTGAAAAGCAAAAGTGGTTTGAAGGTTGTCGTTTGTGATGAGCATGGCAATCTGTGTACAACTACTAAAAATGTCGTGTACAAAGAAGTGCTTGAAGGACTATGATCAAGGTTCGATGTTTATTCATTATATCTCATCAGCATACTCATTGTCGGATTATAAATGTCTCTAACTGCTGGACAATATGATTCATGCACGTTTATTTGCTTACTATTTACAAACTAAGTTGTTTATTGTATGTACCTGTTTATTGAATAAATGACGTATTATCGTATCTAATGCTCAGATTTCGACAAAACATCGGAATGGACATTTATTAATCTAAAAAGTCATTTATCGTCGTCCATCCTTCCCAAATTATGTAATTCTTTATTTGATATTATTAATCGAACAAGTTTACGTTATTGCTTTTCTTATCATCTCATTTTCTCTATTTCTTTAAAAAATAACCCGGTATCAACGGCTCTTTAAGCTATTGGTATATAATTTTGAATATTATGCATACAAGTATACTTTATACAATGTTTAATTTCCCCTTAATAGTACAACCATGTTTTCTTGAATCATTGCTTATAAGTAGACTTTATACAATGTTAAAGTGTATAAAAACCATGCATTTAGTACAAGTCTAATTACATTATTTATGTAACAAACTTAATATACAACAACACATGTATCAAAAAAATTAATCATTTCACATCTAAATTTTGGAAACTAAATTGTAGACAATTAAAACTTAAAAAAAAACATTAAATGATTTTTGAGTCTTCCAAAATTCCCTCCTATGATTATCATTTCACATCTAAATTTTGGAAACATAAATCGTTTCCATCATTAAATCAGATCAGTGGACGATTTGAATTCCAATATCTCTTTTTAAAACGCTTTGCCATGAATCAAACATCACAAATCATTTGTTATCACCAAAACCTGCAAAAAAAAACTCATCAACAATGTCAGGAAACAAAAAGAGATCGAGAGGTTCTTCAACTAACAAAAAATCCAAGTATGTTCATAGATTCGTTATGTACAGATTTTGTTTTATATTTTTCACAAAGTTCTATATATTACTAATCCCATGTTACTTTCATTTCAGAAAGAAGCGTGTTCATGGACAGTCTTCCAGTCGTGGAGAAGAAGGTAAAGGTTTCTACGAATTTGTGATTCATTTCTTTTGGATAATAATACTTTGAAAATGCACTGCTTAATCTCTAATACATATTCTAACTTTTTAGTCTTTAATAATCGTATATTATGTGTAGGTCAAGAAGAAGAATTGGATATCAATGTTTTGTTGCAGTGGCTTGATGATGAAAGGAAGAAAAAAGCAGCCAAAAAAACAAAAATTCTGCTTGCTAAAGATGAGAAAGAGTTTTCTCGGTCCAAGGCTTTAGTTGCTCATGAGGAAGATGACTCCACTGATGTTTCCTTGGATGGATTGTCTTACGAAGAAGCACACTTGGCCTTTGACAGGGAGAAATCTCCGAAATTAGATGATTAAGTTTTAAGAATATGTAATTTTTCTTTTTATGTACTTTCCGATTTTCATCAATGATATTAATGAAAAATCCTTAAGTTTTTATCCAGTTTTTTTTGTTATTCTTCATTTCTCTAATCAAACACATTAATTGAATGAAATGTTATGATGTTTTAAATTCATATATACTTGCATCTTTGTTTTACTATTTATCAAATTCATGAGCAAAATGTGTCCATGTTCTTTTGCTCACAGATTTGATTCATGTTGCAAGTCCTTAATAATGGTATTGAACAACAAATAAAATTGTTTGCAAAAAACCAAATGTATAGTCAAAACTAACGAAATAAATTGTTACTACATTTAGAATTAAAAGATGTTTACAATGTATTTTCTAATTATTATTATTATTATTATTATTATTATTATTATTATTATTATTATTATTATCAAACTTAAAACGAACCGATTTTTAAAATTAAACAAATATGAACATATTCGGAATATGCTTTATAGTCAAAAATATACCATTCTTACAATTTATATAGACTCTTATCAACAACTTTTTTTTTTTCCTGCTCATGGACTGAATATGGATTTCTGAATTGTTTGACGTTAATTGCATACATTTCCTATTCAACGCATCTACCTGGTGGATAATATGATTATTGTATGTTTATTTGCTTACTATTTACAAACTAAGTTGTTTATCGTATGTTAGCCTTGCTATTTTATAAAAGATAACGTCACACATAAAGAAATGGACTAGATATCACACAAATAGTACTTTAGGGACTATTATTGTTATATAGGCAAACTAGTGATGTAATGAGCCTATAAATACCCCTCATGACTCTCCATGAGGGGTGTGGGAAAGTGTGTGTATTGTTTCATTTATTCTTTGTTAATATAAACCATTTTCTCCACCTTTCTCTCTCTACTTTCTCTCTCTAAAACAATGATGTATTTTGATCAACCGCGACCTCCCGAACGTGTTTCTTGGTCATAACAAGTGGCATCAGAGATAACCGGGGGCGAATCGTGGTGTTTTTGGGTGAAAAAATCGTGTTTTTGGGTGAATATATTGGATCTGGTACTGTTCATCGAGTTTTTGCCGAGTTTGAAAAAGTTTATCGAGTTAGGAAAATTTTATTTTCCGAGTTTGAAATTTTTTTTTCTTACCGAGTTTGACAAAAGTTATCGAGTTTGGGAGCTACCGAGTTTGGGAGTTATCGAGTTTGGATACATGTTTACCGAGTTTGGATACATGGCTATCGAGTTTGGAGAAATTTTTTTTTGTTGTACCGAGTTTGAGAAGAATTTTGATATCGAGTTAGGGTTGAGTTTGAGGTGATACCGAGTTTAGGTTTGATACCGAGTTTGGGGTAATGTTTTTCGAGTTAGGGTATGCTTCATATGATTGCCGAGTTAGGCATGGCTCAACCTTATCGCATGTTGAGTAAGGTCTAATTTGGGTTCTCTTAAGCCGAAACTCTGCTCAAATTCATATAGCTTATCGAGTTAGGAACAATATCGAGTTAGAGCAGGTTTCGAGTTTGACAGCCTTACCGAGTTTGAATGGTTATCGAGTTTGAAAGGTTACCGAGTTTGATGAGCTTATCGAGTTAGCAAAAAAATTTATTTTTGAGAGGAGACTAAACGACCAATTTTTACGCGAGATTTTAATTTTGGTACAAGGTTGAAAATTTTGGCCCAAAATTCAAATTTTTAGGCCAAAATTCAAATTTTTTCGGTAAAATTTTGCGTAAAAAATTTTCAAAACTCAAATTTTTCTGGTAACCTTAGAATTGCATTTCATAGTGATTTCTAAATTATGGGCGAGAAATTTTTCCAATTTTATTTTTGGAGGGAAAATACGAAATCACTACGAATCACCCGAAATAGAATTTCAAGCTTCACCAAAACACACCACGGATTGCTTAAACGATCCTGATCAAGAATCACAATCAAATGACAACGGCTAGTATCAGATTTTTGTGACTACGGAGTTTTTGTACGATATTGCTTATTTGGGTTTAAAGTTCATTTCACGGGCATGTGTACTTATTTATCTCAAAGTCTAGGGGTGGATGGATGCATGACTTTCGGAGATACTTGTTTGAGCAAACACTGGTAGAGATAGTGATTAAGACTTGGATTATCTAGTTATACCCGATGTAAGGAGTTACATTGTAGTACTCACGGGTTATAGCTATCACTTTAAGGAGTTACGTTGTAGTACTCAGTGACGCACGTAGTTGTGGATAGTTCAAGAGGCGGAGATTTCATATACTGTTTACTCGTTTGAGTATATGGATCAACCTATGCTTAAAGGAGTTACATTGTAGTGCTCAGTATAGGTTCTTAGTCACACCTTCGTACAAGATTAAGTCACATATCTATGAGATGTTTACTTCATTCTCAGATTGGTTATATTGGGTTCTCTCCAGACAGTGGTCATTTACTAGCTGATTGGAATTTGAAGAGGTCGCTTAAAGGTTGAAGAGAAGAGAAGAGATTGTAGAATAAAGAGAGTCATATCCTATCAGCATATTCTCACAAATTATGCTTTCATGGTCTATCTACATTGCATCAGAAGTGTAAAGTACGGGTAATTTTGGCATGTACGCATAATAGTATGATGATTTCGATACATCGCAACCATCAGGAGGGAGAAGAACATGCCAAAAGAAGTAGTGTTTCATCTCTAGTACGTTGGTTGTTCGAGGGAATTGTGCTTACACTAGAACCGAAGAAGTACTAATGATGTGTACATCGGAGCGTATTACCAACCTTCTGTGCAATACTATGTGAGTTATGCTATGATGCTCCTAGAACGACAACCACGGTGCAAACTCATTAGTATCTACCTTATCCGCTGCGAGATGAGAAGAGAGTTGTCAGTTCAGGAGGGAGCAGAAGAAAAAGAATAAAGGCTCACTAGTTAGGAGGGAGTAATAACCTAACTAGACCATTACAGTTGAAGTTCAGAGCTACAAAGACCTTTGCCGTCAGTGTCAAAGATCATACGCCGAGATCGTCGGAAGAGAGAACTTCAAGTCTGCCTCGGTATCTAGACTACAGAGACTCTGCGCTTCAACAACGTCAACATAGTTTACTATTGTTGTAATTTACATGTTTATGTGTTTATAGGTCTCATTGTATCCATTCATGTGTGACGATATCTTGGAGGGAGATTGTTAGCCTTGCTATTTTATAAAAGATAACGTCACACATAAAGAAATGGACTAGATATCACACAAATAGTACTTTAGGGACTATTATTGTTATATAGGCAAACTAGTGATGTAATGAGCCTATAAATACCCCTCATGACTCTCCATGAGGGGTGTGGGAAAGTGTGTGTATTGTTTCATTTATTCTTTGTTAAAATAAACCATTTTCTCCACCTTTCTCTCTCTAAAACTATGATGTATTTTGATCAACCGCGACCTCCCGAACGTGTTTCTTGGTCATAACATCGTATCTACCTGTTTATCGAATAAATCACCTATTATCGTATCTAATGCTCAGATTTGAACAAAACATCGGAATGGACATTTATTAATCTAAATCGTCATTTATCGTCGTCCAACCTTCCAAAATTATGTCATTGTTTATTTGATATTATTAATGGAACAAGTTTACGTTATTGCTTTTCTTATCATCTCATTTTCTCTATTCCTTCAAAAAATAACCCGGTGTCAACGGATCTATAAGCTAGTGAACCATAAAATGATACTCGACAGTAATAAAAATTTTGAGGAAAAAGACAAAAAAAGAATAAAAAAAAATACATGTATTGTAGGATTTGTGTTGTCTCATGAGTATCATTCTTATATCTTTGCTACACGACAGTGATCAAGAATTCAAAATTTCCAATCAATTTTTTTGCTTTCTTTTTTTTAGTTTTCATTTTCGTTTTAAAAAAAGCATAGAATAAGAATACTAGATATATAAACAAGCATAGGTTTAGAAGAATTTTAAAAAGTAAGCATAAAAAGGGCAAAAACTCTGTATTCCTCCATCACCTCTTTATACCAAAAGTACATATATATTGTTAGGGAATATATAGATGATGGTTGTTTGACACAATGTATGTTTGAAAGATTATTATAACCTATATTAATATGTAAGACAAAGTTTAAACAGTAAGTGAAATGTAACTTGTATTGTTTCTTGATTTGTTAAAGAAATCACACATGTTCACTTGACAAATATGATTACTACTCATATCATATGTCCAAATAAGTAAAACCACAAATTTTTTTTGTTATTTAAAAAAAATATAAGTAAAAGCACAAATAATTAACTCAATTACTAATATCAGACATGTTAGCGATCCGTGCAACTCCATGTCATCGATCCATGTGCCAAAGTTGTGATCTCAACCGTTGAATTGAATAGACGGTTGTGATTAAAGATCTTATTTCATATCTTCCCTCTATAAATAGGAGTCCGATGTAAAGAACCATCTACCTGGAGTGTAGCGTTTGGTTTTCTTACTGTGTATTCGTTGCTGCTGGGCTCCTTCATGCCTATAATTCAACTCAAGTTCACTAACAAAAATCCGTTCAAAACCTATGCCCCATTCATGTACGCTGCTATTATAGTGTATGTCTTCGTGGGTATTGGGTTCACCGTTTTCACAGCTATCCATCTATCTCGTCGTCATGGTGAACCTGCTTATTCTGAAAATGTTGTTTGTAATTCAGTTGTTGCCGCTAGAGATCATGTTTCTGCTGAAAATGTTGTTGGTAATTCTGCTGCTGCTGCTGCTAGAGATTTCACGGGGTGTTTTTCGTTAAGCTTCTAGCCACTAGTGTCGCAACTGCTATCGTCAAGGTGCCGGTTTCATTGATTTTACTCGTTTTAGTTCCGGCCGGTAAGCTATACATCGGTTACATCATCATAGGGGTTTATGGTTCAGCGATTGTTTGCTTCTCCTTTCGCGCATTCACCTTGTCCTTCTTCTTGTAAACCTAACCCTCCTTGAAATCTCTAGTAGCATCAACAGAATTACCAACAACATTTTTAGCAGGATCTCTAGCAGCAGCAGCAGAATTACCAACAACATTTTCAACAAAAACAGGTTCACCACGATGACGAGATAGATGGATAGCTGTGAAAACAATGAACCCAATACCCACGAAAACATAGGCTTCAATAGCAGCATACAGGAATGCGGCATGGGTTTTTAACGGATTTTTGTTAGTGAACTTGAGTTGAATTGTAGGCATGAAGGAGCCAAGCAGCAACGAATACACAATAAGAAAACCAAAAGCTACATTCCATGTAGATGGTAGCTTCTTTACGTATGAGGGTAGTCACTTGTTTGGTTTTCCACACGTTCGGTAAGGACCTCAAGGTGTGATCGGAGTCACGAGTTGGGGTAAAACTCACGAGGTGACTAGTGTGTAACGTTTTTAATTAGTTGAGAATGACTTGGTCCATTTCAAGGAAATGGCCCCATATTTATAAGGGTGTATCTAGGGTTTCTTGCAACCCATAGATGTAATCCAATTGTATGAAGATTGATGTTCCACGTGGTGGCCATCTAGAGGAGGGGCCAAGGATGACACGTGGCGTGTAACCCTTAGCCGTGTCAGGTTCATAGAATGTTGTATGCATGATATTGTGCATCTACGAAGTGTTCGCACCGCTACCTTTGTTCCAACGAGGCGATGGCACGTGGCGCTGTTGTAACAGCCCTGGCTTAGGTCTAACTTCGTTCGTGTTTGGCGTGGGATTTGTGTTGGTCCTTAGTCTTGGCGGGCTTGTCTTGGGCCTGTTTTGAATGTATGGGCTTTAGCTTATTGGGTTGTAGCTTTATCAAAGACCAACGTCAATCAAGCATAAACTAATAGAAAATCAGCAAGTGTCAATTAAAAGCAGTTTTTACTGAGAAGAAATACTTGACCATGTAAAATAACGTGTAGATTTAAAACAATTGTTACATAACTATTTAGTCACTAAATCAAGTTTGATTGATACTTGCCTTTTTTTGGTAAAAGAAAGGGAAAAATATTTATTAATGTACTATACTTGTCACAAATGTTACTTCCGTGTAGCGAACAAAAAAAATAGCTTTTCAGTACACTAAAGTTGACATTTTTGTCTTTCTTTGTGTATTATGACTATTTTACCCTTTCAAATTACATAAATGGTCCCTGTGGGTTTGCGAAAATTGCATCCACCGTCCTTAGGCTAAATTACATAAATGGTACCTGTCGTTTAGAGAAAATTGCGTCCACCGTCCCTTTTTTTCGAAATTCCTTTTTCAAAAAAATTATTTCGGAAAAAAAAAAATATTTTCAAAAAAAAAATATTTTTGAAAAAAAATATTTTTGGAAAAAAAATATTTAAAAAAAATTCGGGTTAAAAAAATTTCGAAAAAAAATATTTTTGAAAAAAAATATTTAAAAAAATTCGGGTTAAAAAATTTCGAAAAAAAATATTTTTGAAAAAAAATATATTTTAGGAAAAAAATATTTTCGAAAAAAATATTTATGAAAAAAAAAATATTTTCGGAAAAAGATATTTTCGAAAAAAAATTCGGGTTAAAAAAATTTCGAAAAAAAATATTTTTGAAAAAAAAATATTTTCGGAAAAAAAATATTTTCAAAAAAAAATATTTTCGGAAAAAGATATTTTTGAAAAAAAAATATCTTTGAAAAAAAAATTATTTTCGAAAAAAAATATATATTTTAAAAAAAATTGGAAAAAAAATGGGGACGGTAGGCGCAATTTTCTCTAAACAACAGGGACCATTTATGTAATTTAGTCAAAGGACATTGGATGCAATTTTCAGAAAACCAAGGGTAAAATGGTAATTACATATTTTTTTTTATCTTTATTACACAAAGAAAGACAAAAATGTCAACTTTAGTGTACTGAAAAGCTATTTTTTTTGTTTGCTACACGAAAATAACATTTGTGACAAGTATGATACATTAATAAATATTTTTTCCTAAAAGAAATGATGTATCCCTTGTAAAATTTTGTCTATAACCTCATCGGATAAAAGTTTATACTGCTTTTCTATTTTTCAACGGAGTATTGTAGAATGCATTCATTTTAAGCATGTTTTCTGTTTTCTTCGCATTTTGGAGAGAGAGAGAGAGAGAGAGAGAGAGAGAGAGAGAGAGAGAGAGAGAGAGAGAGAGAGAGAGAGAGCCCTTATGTCTAACACTAAACACACCTTAAAGGCGTAAAGGTTTCATTTGCCCCAAAGTTTAGTACGTTGCATATCCCACATGGCCCAACTAGAGCACGCGTACTTAATCAATGTTATAAATAGGAATTAATCATGTATCTTATTGGGTTAACGACACCTGGCCCGATAAGAGCATATCGCATTATCATATGCGTGTTCCTGGCACATATGGCGCATATAAGATTATTGGTTTCGTAAAATTTTAGAAATACGTCTAAATCATGCAAAACGTAATTTTAGAGTGACTTTGCCAAAAATTCGAGTAAGTTATAATAACATGTCGAGACAAAGTATATCCATGCTCATTCAACATGTTCAAAAGTGAAACGCATGACGTTTGAGGTGAGTTTACAAATGTCACTAAAGAGATGGTTCATAAGCCGGCTTTATATAATTTTATAAATTTGTTAAGAAAACATAGAATAAGTAACAATGTGATTAACGATAGGTGGAGGCGTCAGTGTCACATACGTTGTTGTCGATGGTAGTAGACAAGTAGAATGTGGCAATTAACAATGTACGTAGTATGTCAGTATGTGTGTATTTTTGTCAAATAAAATTGCAATTTGCAAGTTACATTATAATTAATAAAGTTACTCTAGTTTACTAATAAAACCATTTTAAAAAGGTTACTTGTGTAAAAACACTTCATCAAGCACCCTATATATACTCAAAACTAAAAAGGGTCTTTTGCCAAGGCGTAAGTGAGAATTCTGATGTCTCTCTTTATCTTAGTAGCGATCATTTTGATGTCTTCATTTTTGCTTCTGAGATTGTACAAAAAGAACCCAAAAAATGAAAATCTGCCTAAAGGGTCTTTAGGGTACCCTTTGATAGGAGAGACACTTAGCTTTCTTCAAGCACAAAAGAAAGACCAAGGCCCAGAATGGATTAACGACCGGGTTAAGAAACATGGACCTGTATTCAAAACGTCCCTTATGGGTGCACCCACGGTGGTCATCGTAGGTCAGTCTGGCAACAAGTTCATCCTTGGGTCCGAAGAAGATGTTCTCATTGCGAAACAACCCAAGACTTTATCCACTATAGCTGGAAAGTATAATATTTTTGAGCTAACCGGATCAAGGTACATGTTTTATGTTTCTCTTTGTTACATATGTCTATGATCAATTTCGCTCAATCATTTGCAAGTTTTTTTCTTCTAATGTGTATCCGTCTTTGGCTAGCAATTATACCGGGACCTAGGGATACGTTTTGGCTTTGTAACACAACCTTTTTGTGTCACAAAGCCATTTTTCTTATAGCTTACTTTTATGTTGATTCTAAACAACGAGTTCCTGATCGAGCAGGTACCAGTTAATCAAAGGAGCATTATCCACTTTCATGAAGCCAATAAGCCTTAAAACTAATATCAAACAAATAGACGAATTAATCACTAGTTTATTCCTAAAATCAACCTCAAAAACCGACATCATCCCAACCGTCAACTTCATGAAACACCTCACATTCAATATCGCATCTTCAGTCCTTTTTGGCATTCAAAACGAGATTCTAATCAGTGAACTCAGTGACGATTTTGCAATTGCTTTCAAAGCAGTTTGGTCACTTCCTTTGAATATTCCCGGTATGGCTTATTGGCATGGTATGAGGGCAAGATCAAGAATCATTGATCGGTTGATACCTATTATTAGGAAAAAAAGGGAGGATCTTCGTGAGGGAAGAGTGAATGCGGAGAGTGATATTTTATCAAGCTTGATTGATGTCAAAATGCGGAATGAGGATGTGATTAATGAAGAGATGATTGTTGATAATTTTGTTACTTTGATGATTGCTAGCCATGATACTTCCGCCATTCTGTTGAGTTTAATGGTTTGGAAGATGTCTAAAGTTCCTGAAATCCATCAAAACATATTTGAAGGTACTTGAATTACCTTTATAGCTAATACAAATGTCAAAATGCATCATGATATGATGTCAAGCACATTTTTGTTAAACTTTCTTGTTTTTGCAAATGAATTGACAACTATGTTCAAATGATCACTAGAACAAATGGAGATACAAAAAGAAATAAAAGGAAGGGAAGATCAGAACTTGACATGGGGAGACATACAGAAGATGAAATATACATGGCGAGTTGCACAAGAATTAATGAGGATCATCCCACCAGTCTTCGGGAGCTTTAGAAAAGTCGTAAAAGATACTAGTTTTGACGGGTTCAATATCCCGAAAGGATGGCAGGTAGTAACATACATATCTGACATTTTTGTAAAAAGTTATCGTATAGATCTGACATATAAACTGCATTTTAGGTATTTTGGTGTGCATACAATACGCATATGGACAATGATATCTTTGTGAATCCAAAGGAATTTGATCCATCTCGCTTTGAAACCAATGGGTCGAAGCCAATTCCTCCTTATGCTTATATACCATTTGGAGGTGGACAACATTCGTGTATAGGGAACGAGTTTGCAAGGGTTGAAACGTTAATCACGATACATAAGCTCGTGACTATGTATGAATGGTCGCTTGTATATCCCAATGAGGTGATCACAAGACAACCTATGCCGTATCCATCCATGGGACTCCCGATCAAGGTCACATCAAGAAGTGTCACAGCTAAAATCGACTAGTTATCTGCAAAACTGTAAAGTTTATGTTTTTCTCAATCATGGTCGAACGAGCAGAGAAGTGTAACAACATTAGTAGCTTTAAAAACAGTCTAAACAAAATATGTAACATAAAAAGGTGACCTCATTGCACATGTTCTATCACACAATGTCAATTCATGTTTTTATGTTCTCTTTTGAGGTCTTTAAACACTTCATAGGTAATATCTATGTATAAGTGTTTAATACTTTGTAAGAGACTTTGGAACTTCTGAGAGTATCTATAAATCTTCACTTTAAAATAATAATAATAATAATAATAATAATAATAATGTGTCACTATATGATATGCCTTTGGATAACTATATTTTATTTAGTCGTATTCGAGTTATGTTAAGAAAGAGTCATGTGTGTCATTATCTAGGAAAATATCTTTGTTTTGTGAGTTTATCTTGTATTCGACTTGTGATACAAGTTAGGGTTTATTCTCTATAATATACCGAATCATTCATGAATAAAAGCATAGTTTAAAGTCAAAGCAATCTCTTCTCTTAACCCTAATTCTTAAGGAGCCTAGCACTCGCTAAAAAGTAGTGCAATCTATCGATATAGCCTAATTAATCGGATTGTGTCCATTGGTGCTTTCATTGAGTGGCTACCAAATTAGGGTTCCAATTATTACTTTCTCCGTCCCAAATTATAAGTCTATTTTGAATTTTCACAAAGTTTAATAAATTCTCACTAACTAATTTATTCACCAAACAAATATTTTCTCTCTTCACTAAAGTGTCATTTGATTGGTTCAAATAGGAAAATGTACAAGTGTTTTGGGACAATCAAAAACAAGAAAATGGACTTATAAATTGGGACGGAGGGAGTAAAAAAAAAAAAGTACTATTCATCGATCACTATTCACATGTACTGTTCACGTGGACTGTTCACGAAGTTACTGTTCATTGTATTGTTCATCAGAATTTTTTTCTATTCTTCGAGTTACTGTTCATGGCATCGGGCAGCAGAGATTAGGACACACTATCTAAGCTCTAGCAAATGGGTATCGTGGCCGAATATCAGAGTAAGTTGGAGGTACTTATAGATCGAGTAACGGGATCTCTGAAAACTTACTTAAATCATTTTATATGTTTGGACTTAAACTGGCTCTACAATGTACACTCTTAAGATCAAACCCCACAACTTTAAGCAAAGCTTTTTCATTAGCTCGTGCACCGGAAGCACGCTTCACGGACCTACAACTTTGGGAAATGTTGAGGTTGAATCCTACAACTTTAGGAGAAGCCTTACCCTTGACCCGCATAACAGAAGCACATTTTGAGGATCAACGGTCGTCTTCTTTCAGCAACAAAGCGAGTAGTAACAACAGCGGATCGCAAAACCAGAAATCTACAACCGTCGTTAAACTACCTTTGTTGACAACGCCACCTAAAACTACTGTTGAACCACCTCTATTGGAAACCACTAACAGAAAGAAAAAAGATGAGGTGCCTCTCGTTTGGATGAAATCAAAGTTTTATGTTGTCATTCAAGTTGGGCAGAATAAAGTTGTATATGGCGGGCTGAATTTGGACACTAGTCATGCAAATTATGGACAACCTTGGCAACGCTTTTTGATGCACTTTATGCCGTTTTTTTTATAATCCAAAAGAGGGTGAACTACAAGTGAAGGCGTGTGTGTTCAGAAGGCTAATCTTAGCCTTGTATACTTTGACTTGGTATGTAGTCAAGTACAGGGGCCTTGAGGTAATTATTATATAATTGGTTTTGTAGTCTTTCTCTTGTTTCTGTATGTGCAGGGACTAGTTGTGTAGGAAAGCTAAAGTTAGAGGGCTTATATTGTCAAATGGAGGAAGTACTATGGGAGCAGCTATATAAGCTACATTATAGATTAGGGTTTGATAAGTTGTTGCCTTATCTCTCTTTGTATTGCTTCTCTAAGTTGAGAACTCATTGTAATCGTTTGATTGTTCTTTCTTTCTTTCTGTGTAATTGTTGAACTCAAAACCAGTGATCACATTTGAAGTGATTGTCTGATGTTGTGAATAAAATAAGTGCGGAGGTTGGTTGAATTCATAAACAAGCTGTTTTATCGATCTTTGTATACTTTTCCAGAGTGTGGGATCCTGGAACTACATGAGACGAGATTTTGAAGCAACACCTTGAGAACATGGTAATTTCCGAAGGAATGGGGAATGATACATCTTTGGATAACTATATTTTATTTAGTCGTATTCGAGTCATGTTAAGAAAGAGTCATGTGAGTCATTATCTAGAAAAGTATATTTGTTTTGGGAGTTTATCTTATATTCGACTTATGATACAAGTTAAGGCTTATTCGGTATAAATACTGAATCATTCATTAATGAAAAGCATAGTTGTCAAATAAATAATTCTCTTCTTTTCTTTAATATTTTTAAGGAGCTAACACTCGCTAAAAGTGATGCCGACTCTTTGAACGTAAAAGGGCAACATTACAAGCTAAATGTGGAAACACCATTTTTCACTTTATTTTATTTATTTTATATATATATATATATATATATATATATATATATATATATATATATATATATATATATATATATATATATATATATATATATATATATATATATATATATATATATATATATATATATATGGTAACAACAGCAGGGGCACTCCCCCACACTTAGGGTGAAAACCCTATAAGCATGCTACTGTTTTTGTTTACCGAGTCGCTAGCTTGACTCGACCCCGAATTCATTTGTTCTTGGGGAAGCAAGATGTGGAAGAGACAATCTCCATCGGACTTTCATTCAAGATGTTTGGACAAACATTTGAAGCACGTGAAAGTTCCACACTGATGAGATATAATCCCGACATAAAATAGTATAAACTATAAGCGGTGATTCCGAGGTCAAAGATAATGTCTTCATTCCCGAAGGAATGAAGAACAGGAGAAGTCACCCGGTAGGTGAAGAAGGGAAGAAAGATCTTGATGACAATCAAGATGGAGTCATCATCATCAGAAGGAGAATTCATAACTGGTATATCATGAATCTCATCATTGAAGCTCATATGATCTAGACATATTATGGGAGGGAGGGTTGGGATTTTGATATCAAACAAATTCTCAAGGTTGAGAATATTTCCCTCTGAGACACAAAGATCATCTTTGTCTAGATCAAAGTAAAAATTATCATACTCCGGTGGAGATATGATATGAGTGAGTTCACGGGAGAACTCCTCAAAGGTGAACGAATCATATTCGGGGAGAGAATTATGAGAATGAGAAGTGGTACTGCCACTAATATTCTCTCCCATATGATCAAAAGTAAAGGCTTCAAACTCCGGAATAGGATCATCGGAGAAAATGTCACTATCCTTAATGGGGATAGGAGATGAAATAGGTTTCTCTTTGAAAGCCTCGATTTTAGAAATGAGGAGATTGACATTCAATAATGTTGCACGAAGTGCTTCATCCTTGATTTCAGTGTCAATCTCATCATTCTCTTCTTCTAAGCTAACTAGCTCAGAAGGTAATTCTTCCATAAAAACGATGTCTCCACAAGATAACGAATCGTCATCAGTAGAATCGGAGAACATCTCAACATGATCAGTTGGGAAGAATAGAGGATGAGGGATATCACACATATGATCAAAAGATCCCTGTGACTCTCCTGGGATTGGGACAAGGTTCTCAACACTAGACTTTATGAATTCGTCCGATTCCTTTTCAGGAACAGTGTCAAGATGCTCGTCCCCCATGCTCAGAGAGTGAGTGGGAACCTCGGGTGTGATAACAGTGGGTTGAGATGGAATCTCAACTGATGGAATTTCATCTGATGAATCTTTATAAAATTGAAGAATATCAAGTGTATCTTCATCATCACTGTCATCAGGAATGAAACGGAATCGAGAGCTAGATCTGGTTGCTTTTTCTTTTTCAATTGATTCCCTAATAGATCTTTCATAGGAATCTTGGGAATTTATTTTTGCAGCCTGTTCTTCAGGTAACAATTCTTCCATCGATTTTTGTTTTGGATTATCTGGGGTATGTACGATTCCTTTCAAATCTTTCACTAAATCCAAAAGATCAAGGAGAAGACTTTGAGGAATTGGCTGAGGTGGAGGTTCGTCATAATACGATGTGTCAAAATTGTTACAAGGAAATGGATTCCTTGTTTGACAATCGGAGCTGAAGTGTGGACCTCCACAGTAATCACAACAGTAAAACTGATGTGGCTGTGAGTCGTATGTGCTAGAGTTATAATCGTTATCAGGAAACTGCTCATAGACAAGCGTGTTTCCCGATTGACAATCAGAACTGTAGTGTGAACCACCACAGTACTCACAACAGTAAAACTGCTGAGTCTCATGGTGTGGTAGCTAATGGAATAAATCAGTCGTGTCATGGTAAGAATAGGGATCTTGGTTATAGACAGACCCGTTTCCTTACTCTACCATGCCACAATTGGGGCAATTACCACCATTATGAGGATTACCACACCATTGACAAATCAGAATATGTGGATGAGACATAGAAAGAATCAAAATGTTTGGGAGGGTAAGGAATGAAGAATCAAAAGGGTAGGAGGGTAAAGATGAATATTTTTGAATTTTTGGAAAGACATTTTATATACAAATAAGAAATAAAATCTTTTTGGGTTTTTGTGTTCGTTGAAAACTGATTTTAAAATGTTTTCGTGAACTTTTTTGTTTTTATATGATAAGAAAATATGAACAAGGATGGTAGATATACAAAGAGATGAATTCCAGATTCACTAATCTGCAAAACCGTTTAGAATACGCGCACAACCTCCCCGGCAGCGGCGCCAAAATTTGATTGGCTCCAAACAGTCAACCTAAATTGACCAAGTGATTGGTCAACTAAGTCAAACAGCTTAAAGTCAATCTCCGGGTAATATAGGGTATCACCAGGTCGTTCTGTCCCGACGAGGTGTGATGGTAATCAAACGAGTTTGTGATCGGGTGAATTTGGACAGAAAGGGGTTGTGAATGGTTATACTACTGATTTATACAAGGAAATAGCTTAAGTAAGCTATATTAACAAGACTGTAAAGTTGGAAAACCCAGAAACGTTTTAAACCTAAAAACGTGTACGTTCAGTTTAAAGTAACGTGAACGTACGAAATAAAACGCGAGTTTTAATGAAATAAAAATCCTACGAATATGAAAATTAACTTTTTTACAATCCTAATAATAAAAGAAATTTTTTAGAAAAAGAAAATAATTTTTACACTATTTAATTAATTACTAATTATTAATTACTTATTAATTATTTAAATTATACTAAAATACAAATAATTAGGAGATTAACCTAGAAAAATAAAATTTAAACTTAGAAAAATCTAAAATAATATAAAACTAATTTTCAAACAGAAAATATATTTTTTAGACTTTTTAAATAATTATTACTAATTAAAACTAATTATTAAATATTAAAAACTAAATTAAATTATAAAAAGTACCAAATGAAAAGAGAAAAATCTGAAAAAATTACTAAAATTATTTTTAACTATAAGAAACCTAGGAAAAATATAAAAATGGAAATTGCTTATTAAATAAGCTAAAAATATTAAATAGAAGCTGCTTCTATTTGTAATTTTGTCTTTTTCTGGATTTTCTTTTTGAAAACTATTTAAATACTTAGAAGATGAAACTTTAACAAAGGAAGTTGGCTGGAATCTTAAAAATAAGCACTTGACAAGCTCAAGTGCTTAACAGATGGTGTATAAAGCTTATTAGGACTTTGTTAAACTTGAAAAAGCCACCACCAAGCTACCACTGAGATCAATAAGTTAAAACAGATGTTAAGTAACTTAAAGTGAGCCAAGGGAAACAGAAAAGCTCAAAAGATAAGCTAATATAAGCTAATAAGCACTTGGCCTAAAGCCTGAGTACCAAACAGGCCACACAGGCCAAATAGGCCAACTACAAGGCCTGTGGAGCCCACTAGGAAACCTGGAAGCCCAAACAAAAAGCTGAGCCAATAAGCCGAGCTTATTGGCTTTCTAAAAAGCTATAATTTAAGCTCTGGGGCCCACTAGGCTAATCAGGGGAAGGCTTGGAAAACAGGCTTAAAAGCTGAGCTTACTCAGCATACAAGCAAAATGGACAAAGTTCAATGGGCATGCAGCCCTAGTAAATAAGCCACAAATTGGAAAATAAGCTATGGTCCTAAGAGTTGGGCTAATTGGCTTTTCAAAAAGCCAATAAGCATATGATGGGGCCCACTAGGTAAGCCAGAACAAGCAATTGAAATTTGGTGGTTTGGCCAGGTCTGTGGAGCAGGGCATACACCTTGCTCTGCAGGTCTATTTGAGCTACCAATTAAGCAATAAGAAAAAATCACAAAAATTAAAACTCAACTGATTCCTAAAGATGAGGTGGTGTAGTACAACATGTAAAAATCACAATCCTTGAATCCAATCACTAAATTCAAAACAATTCTCCCAAAATCTGACTTTTCTGCACAAATGGAATTCTTGACTTTTTATGTAAACTTGGACAGTTGACTTATATGAGTTTTGATCTTAATCTATGAACTTAACATGCAATAAAAAGCTGTGATGAGGCTAAATTAAGTTACTAGTACAACTGGTTAACACAAAATGATGATTACAGAACTGATTTCACAAACAGTTAAACTATTAGGATGATTAAAGATGGATTTTGACTTTTGTCCAAAGAATGACTAGTTTATATGATTAAACTGAGATATTAGGTACATTTGTAGAGTACATCAAACAAGAACAACCATACAAACACCCTCAAACACAGAGCAATCTTCTGAACCAAACACTCCTTTTGACAACTGATTTTTAGATTTTCAAAGCAATCCACTGAATTAATCCACAACTGTGATTCACAAGCATGTATAACAACATAATAAACTAAAAGGAACAGATAAACATCATTCTAACAACAAGGACCTCAGAATTATTATTAAGCTATTTATGGCAGTTAAATGCCAAACTGAGCAACAACAATATCTAATGAACAAGCATGTGATTAAAAGCAATAGATTAACTAACAAACATCAAAGGAACACTAAAGCACATAATTAAGCAGATAATCAGCTATGCTACAGTGAAAAGCAAAAATGAGAAATTTGGCTTACAAATGAAATAGTACTGAGAATAAGGAACCAAGGACCATAAGTAACCACCTACACTCCCCAAGGAGTTCTAATCCCCAATGCAATCCAAATTCCACCTTTCTCATCTTCATTCTTCATAATCACAGGACTTTTTATTTTATTTTCTATTTTTTCTTGATTTTTTAGTATTTAATGTAAACTAACTAAGAGTCTTCTAAATGGAACCAAAGCTTCAAAAACCTTACAAGGGAACTGATTTGAGCTTAAATAAACTGAAATAAAACAATTAACAAGTTCAAGAGAAATTGTCAAGTTCACTTGAAAAAGCTAATTCTGAATTTAGATGAACAATGCTGGAATTAAAGGTTAAAGAAAGTTTTCATTGCATGAAATAAACTGAGTACAAGCTTGTTTAAATTGAAAATACAACTGAAAGAGTTAATTAAGTTACCTACGTTACACTACTCCTAAAACTAATTCCCCTCTTTCTTCATTCTTCTTTCACTTAAATAGACCCTGGTGGGGTTCTGAGCAGTTCCCACTCTCTTTTGAGCCATTGGATATCTTCAGTTGATCTCAGCCCTTGAAAGGGTTTTTGGCGGGAAAGTTGCAATTGGCAGGTTTAGTGGTTTAGGTGAGGTTATTTAATGAGGAGGGGGTGGGTTGGTGTTGGTGAGAAGTATTTAATGGAGGTTGGTGAAAAGGTGAGAAGGTGAGGGAGGAGGGGGGAGACATGGAAGCGGGTAATCAGGGGAGGAAGGTGATGAACAGTGGGATGTTTGACCCTGGGTGTTGACCGGGTGGGAATTATTAAAAAAAAGGACTTGGGCTGGCTTGGTGGGCTTTGGGGTTTATTTGGGTGGGCTTGGCTTTTGGATTGGATTGGTATTTTTGGGCAATAATAAACAAAAGGTCCATTTTGGTTTTAATATTTCACAAGGACCATATGTGTAAATTCTGAAAACACTAGGGACTGAAAATGTAATTTCCCAAAGTACTCATAAGAGCCAATATTGCCAAACTCCAATAATACAAGGACCTCCTTTGATAATTTCCCATTTTTTGTATCCGGGGACCTTTTCTGCCAAACTTTCAAACTTCAGGGACCAAACATGTAATTTTACTAAACTTTCCACCCAAGGATCATTTGTGATAACTTTTGAGTTTCCAAGGACCAAAAATGATTTTTCTTCTAAAAATATCCCACCAGGGACCAAATCTGCCAATTTTTAAACTCCAGGGACTAAACTTGTAAATTTCCAAAACTTTTGAGATTTTTCACCAAAGGACTAAATATGACAACTTATGATTTTAAAAGGACCTTTGGTGATAGTTTTCCATATTTTGAATGACTAGGGACTAGTTTTGACATTTTATGAAAGTTGGGGGACTGAAACTGCCAATTTGGCAAACTTTGTTCGTTTTTCATCTGTTTTTACTCATTTTGCATCTAAAACATATAAAACACAATTTTGGAATATTTTTAGTATTTTGATGCATTATTGAGTGTTTTTAAATGTTTTGCAGCTCAGATTTGACCAAAAATGATGAGTGTTTGAACACTCATCATTGGGGTATATTTATGTTTGTTGGAGTTATAAGGAGTTTTTTTTTTTTTTTTTTTTTTTTTTTTTTTTTTTTTTTTTTTTATGTTGTTTGGTTTTGATCCTTCATCATGGTGGTTGGTGATGAAGGAGCACGGGGTTCAGGGTTGAACAAATTGGATCAGTTTGACCCATTGTTCTTGCATAGTAGTGACACTAGTAGTATTCCTTTAATAAGTTTTAAATTGGAGGGCACTGAAAACTATAAAGTTTGGTCAGCTGCTATAAAATTGGCTATTCATACTAAAAATAAGCTTGGTTTTATAAATGGTACACTTGATAAACCTGTTGAGACTGGTTTTTTGCAAGAACAATGGGATAGATGTAATTCTGTGGTTTTGTCTTGGATTCTTGGATGTGTGTCTCAAGATGTGTTTATGGGACAAGTGTTTTCTAATAATGCTAAAAATGTGTGGGATGAATGAAAAGAAACATACAGTAAAGAAGATGGTTCTATAATATTCAATATGCATTATAAGATACATTCATTCACTCAAAATGGCATACCACTTTCTGAATATTATCTTAAGTTCAATGCTATGTGGAGGCAATATGACTCCCTTATGGATTTGCCTGATTGCACATGTGAAGGTTCTGAAAAACATAAGAAACATAATCAGCTTATCAAGTTGATGCAGTTTCTGATGGGGTTGGATGAAGTTTATGCTCCTCTTAGGAGCATTATTCTCACCTCTGATCCAATCCCTGATGTGAAAAGTACATTTGCAACTTTTTCTAAAGATGAGTCTCATAGGAGTACTCCATCTTCTTCTGGTTCTAAAAAACAACAACTCTGCATTTGCATCTAAAATTAACCAAAAACATAATGAGTGATCTCTGAACAAAAATGTGAATAATAATAATCAAAATAGAAGACTAAATAGGCCTAACTTGGTCTGTACTCATTGCAATATGAATGGTCATACTGCTGATAGGTGTTTTGAGTTAGTTGGATACCCTGTTGGTTTCAAAAAGAGACCTAATAACTGTCAAACTTCTGCTAGCAATAATGCTGTTTTAGGTCATGAGGCTCGGCCTACTGTTTCATCTAATTCTTTCACTGATGATCAGTATAAGAAGCTGATGGCCTTGATCACTGAGAAATCTGGATCTGGTTGTATACCTGCAAATGTTGCAGGTATGAATTGTGTTGTCAGTTTTTGTTCTTCTAGATTTTTTAATCACAATTCCAATATAAGCACTTATAATCTCTACATTGATTGGATTGTTGACTCTGGTGCAAGTCAACATATGACTTACACTATTGTGAACATGTTTAATCTTGTTGAAGTTTCAAAACTTAATATGACTGTTGGTCATCCTAATGAAACTAAAGCAATTGTCACTCACATTGGGAGTTTAAAACTTACTGATAAAATCACTATTCACAATGTCTTGGTAGTTCCTAATTACCAAGTCAGTCTATTATCTGTGCATAAGCTCAATAAAGAGAACAAATATAGAGTGATTTTTTATGAAGATACTTGTTTTGTTCAGGATTCTGTTCTAAGGAAAGTGAGGACATAGACCCTTCATCATTGAGAGGTACTGAAAATACTGGTTTCACTAAAAAGGGTGAAGGGGTGCATCCTAGTGAATCAGCAGAAGCAGCCAATGATGAAGAGGAGAATGTTACACTTGAGGAAAATGTAAACCAGTCTGAGGGTGATGACATTTATTATAATGAGTTTAATAATTTGTTCAATGAACCTGTGATTGTGACTCCAGATAGACAGAGCACTTTTAGAACATATGTTTGAAGGTCTGCTAGGAAAACTCAGATGCCTGTTAAGCTAAGTGATTATGAAGTTAATACAAAAGTGAAGTATAATATAGACAAACATGTCAATTATTCTAGGTTGAATACTGAAAATTATAACTTCTCTACCAATTTGAACAAAATAAGAGAACCAAAGACTTATAAAGAGGCTGCTACTAATCCTAAATGGATTGAAGGTATGAATCTTGAAGTAGAAGCTCTTAATAGGAATGAAACTTAGGAGGAAATCACTGAACTTCCAGTGGGTAGGAAAGCCATTGGAGGTAAATGGGTTTTCAAAATTAAATATAAGTCTAATGGTGAGAATGAAATATATAAGGCAAGATTGGTTGCCAAAGGTTATAATCAAAAAGAAGGTGTTGATTATGATGAGACTTTCTCACATGTTGTGAAAATTGTTACTGTGAGGTGTTTGTTATCTGTTGTTGTGCAACATGGTTGGCTTGTTTTCCAAATGGATGTGAATAATGCTTTCTTATATGGTGAACTTGATGAGGATGTTTATATATGTTTACCTGAGGGTTATTGTGATGTTAATGATACTAGGGTATGGAATGAAAAATTAACTTCAGTTCTAATTGAAAATGGTTTTGAACAAAGTAAAAATGATTTTTCATTGTTTATTAAAAATAAAAATGAGATTTTCATTGCTTTACTTGTATATGTGGATGACATTGTCATCACTGGTAATAATGTTCAAGCTATTAATGAAGTTAAAGCTTTTATGGGTTCAAAGTTCTTAATAAAAGATTTAGGAAAGTTGAAATATTTTTTGGGTATTGAGGTTCTTAACTCTGATGGGAACATGTTTTTAACTCAAAGAAAATACTGCTTAGAACTTTTAGCAGAATTTGGTATGTTGGCCTGCAAACCTTGTGATACACCTATTGAGACTAAGGAATGTTCTGCTAAGCCTGATCAGGTTATTGTTGATGAACCTTTAATAGGTATCACAAATTATAAAAAATTAGTAGGTGATAACGCTCAAATTTAACATATTTTTAATCGCGTTATTGTTTGATTTATGAGTGGAAATTGGTCATATTTGTATATATTTGTTACTTAATAGTGGAAAAGTGTTTATACATGCAAATATAGCCAAAAGCAGGTAAAAATGATTAAAAGATGAAGAAATGAAGTGGACATGCATTTTTGGAGAGTTTCAAGAGGATCAAGGAAGAAAGAAACGTTGCATGAACAAAAGGATTTGATAAAGACAAGTTTACTACACGAAATTATCAAGGAAATATCAAGTTCTAATGGACAAAGTCATGCCACGAAGAAAAATATTGCATGCAACGTAAAACAACGAAGAAAAGACATAGAAACATGTTCAGACTAAATCCAACCGATCGGTTGCAACCCGCAACCGGATCGGCTGGAAACGTGCCAAGATTGACCATCCGATCGGATGGCGAGAAACCGATCGGACGGAGATAACTGAAGTTACAAGTTTTGCATTTATTGGCGAATTTACTCCCCATAATCATGTGTGGCTGATCATTTCTGCTTATTTACTGAGGATGGACGTTTTTACTTGAAGGATAAGTGTCATTAAGCTATATAATGAGCACTTAGGGCCTAGAGTTACTTGTACCACCATTATCTAACTTAGTATTACACCAAATCATGTTAGCTTATCTTATATTGCCTGAAAGTTTACTAAGTGTTGTAAAAACATCCAGAACGTCTTGAGTTAAAGTCTCAAGCATTGGTTCGAGTATGGAATTGTTTACTTACATTGGTGAGCAATTGGAGGAGTGTGGTTGTAACAATTCACATTTTCGGATTACTATTCACTATTACTATTCACTTTCACTATTCACTCCCACAATTTTTATTTCATATTCTCGTAAGTTAAACTATTTTAATGATACTCTGAGAATTTGACACTCGTCGGATCATTTCGGCAAAAATCACAAAACCGTGTCCGAGATTTACTTTTAGGTTTAAACGTCATTCTAGCATCCCGATATGTCCATAAAACATTATAAACAATAGAAATATGATTTTCTCTCATTTTAAGACAATTCCAAAAGTTTTGGAATTTTACGTTTTCCAGTTCAGCGTTTTACGCGAATTACGCGTTTTAGACCCGTGTTTCCAGTTTTAGCAGCGTTTAAGCAACCCGATAAAACTTGTCACTCATTAAATATGCTAAGATAGGTTATATTAATAAGTTTTAACATATTTATAAGTTTCATATTTTTAGGATACCCGATTTTAAGTTTCATGACTTAACGACTTACCGTTAGTGATTACCGAGACCAAAACTGACTCCGTTAAAGCAAGATATTATCAAAACTCATATCTAGTAATCCAAGATAGACCTTGGACGAAATTTTATGCTAAGTCACAAGCCTTGTTGGCTTGTGATAGGCCTTGATCACTTAAGATAAGCCTTGGACTTTTAGGTCTTAGTACAAGTTACATGATCCTTTGATCTTCAAACTACAAGTTACACTACAAAGTTCAAGGTCTTAGTATTCTCTACCTAGTTCTTAAGTTTGTTTGGTGATTCCATGGTTGAATTGGGAGCTACACAAGGTGATTAGGGGCTGAATTTAATTGGTTTTCAAAAGGGTTATAGCAAGGGTTTCAAGAGTTGTGATGAAGGGTTTGCAAGCATAGGTTTAGTGTCCTAGTTTCATACTTGACTTCCATTCTTTAGAAAGCCAAAAGTTGTAAGAAACCCTATTACACTTTCTTGCTCAATATCATTTTCATGTTTATTATGTTTCTTTCATGCTATATATGGTCTTTGTATTATGTTCATGATGTATAAAAACTAATAAAACAAGTTATGGAAACTATATATTAACTTATGTTAAGTAATCAAGAAAACTAGTGACTTTTATGGAGAACCACGACCAAAATAGTGTAACTATGATATTTGACACTTACCTACTGTTAGAGAGGACTTAACAAGGAAAACATAGCAATTTGAATCACCCAAAACGAGTACCCGAGTCAAAAGTTATGACCATTAGAAGTTACTAAAATCATTACGGCAAAACTGTCTCAAACTTTCTGTGACAGAACCTTAAACACGCAAAAAGAGGCCCTTCTGGTCCGTTTCATGAAAAAGTTAAATCACAAAAGTTGTCCGGAATCACGTTTTCTTCAAAAACTCAGGAGCACGTATCCAGAAAACCAATAACGAATGAGATTTTCTTCAGTTTATTAACAGCTATTTTATATATACCAAAGTTACTATATAATAGTTATGGTTTACTAAGACCAAGAGGTCTAATGACCTAAAGCCAAGACCACAACCATGGCTAAAGCCAAGGTTGAGTCTCAAGACCATGGAACAATGACCAAGGTCACGGCAAAGCCACGGCTAAAGACCATATAACTTTTAAAGATCAAAAACTTATATATATGTTATCAAATACTACAATAGTAGGGAGCCTCATGTGAGGAGTTCATTAAGTAAGTCGTCGAGATGAGTTGTGGATTTACGAATTAAAGTGTCCTGGCTCCTCGAACGTTTACTCCATGACTTCTGAATTATGTCGGCCTGAACGGTAGTAAGAGATATACAACCTATACATGTTTCATAAACCATTTATATTTAAAGACTTACACTATATACTAAGTACTACATCATGAACATTATGCAAGACATATATAGGCAATTCTTCGTATTCTTAGACGTTACTCCAAACCTAAGTCACAACGTTCTATTATAGGCTGCTCTTAGAGACTTTCGCGATTCGACTACCATTTTCATTAATCACTACATAAACTTAAGGTGAGTCATAGCCCATACTCTTTTAATACTTGTTTTAACTCTTTGGGGGAGATACATGCTCAACTACTTGCTTTTACTTGTACAAATACTCAAAACATTTATACTTGATTGTAGACATACATAATTATGATAAACTTATTTGCGTTATTCTTGAATGCATTATAATTAATTGCGTTATTCAATTTACTGGCTAGCAGTAGTCTTTGGGAAGTGGCTCCCAGTTATCTTTGGGAAGTGGCTCCCAGTAGTCTTTAGGAAGTGGCTTCCAGTAGGTCTTTGGGAAGTGGCTCCCAGTAGGTCTTGGGGAAGAGGCTCCCAGCATGTGCATTTTAGTGACTAGCAGTAATCTTTGGGAAGAGGCTCCCAGTATATGCATTTTTAGTCTAAAAGTCTCCCAACATAAATGGAGCAACACTAAGTGCAATTATGTGAACTATTAAGACTATTTGTGTGTTTGACTATAATATGTACCATCTTTTAGCAGTGGGTTGTGAACACACAGGTTGCAAGTGTTGTTATGGGCGGGACTTGCAACTGAGTGGATTCACAATGCCTTTGCTGTGTGAACATTCTTTAAAGGCTTTTCAACTGTTTTAAGACAAACTCTATGAACTCACCAACCATTGTGTTGACACTTTAGCATGTTTATCTCAGGTTAGTAAGGCGATAGCTAGTGCGTGGAACTTAGAGTCAAGCAGCATATTCTGAAGACTTATGCTTTTATCATTTACCATTCAAAACATTTTGTATACATTTATGTATCATACTTTGGAATCTCATGTTTGTAACTTTGAATTCATTAATCGAATGGTAACTTTTCAAAACGTCTCATTTAGAGGTCGTTATCTATAACTTGTACTTTGTATTATGAAGTAGCACCCCAGTGACACAGTCTTCCGCTGCGGTATTTTGGGGGTGTTACAGATTGGTATAAGAGACTTGGTTATAGAGAACTAGGTTGCATTTAGTTCCTAGACTATAACTGCTATATACGTTAAGACTCTCCTCTTTATTTGCCTTACGCACACTACATACGCATATACTTTTGTTAGTTGTTGGTTTAGTTCCACGCTGTTAGATGATGTGACTTTAGTATTATAAGGAACCCCAGAATTTAGTCGAGTCATTAAAAACATGGAGCTCAGTAATAACTAATTATTTAACTTGATCTTGTGACAGTTCTTGTTTGATGAGACACAAGATTTGAGTTAAATAATATTATTGCTTAGCTTTAGGGATTTGATGACTTGATTATCTTACTATCTGCCTCAGAAAGCGGATTTTGTGTCAGAAATTCTTAAGTAGGATGATTTAGAATCTCCTTATTTAAATGGATTGGGACGCCTCTTTATTCAAATAAAGAAATTGTAAATCACCGAACCATAAGTTTATGATCCCTTACTTACATAAATTTGGACGCTTCTTTATGTAAGTAATGAGTTATAAATAAGTGGGCTTATTTTCATCCGATACGACTCCTTAACCACAACCTTAGACGAATCAGAGTGAACACCACTATTTTAGAGATCCTGAAACCCCAAATTCTCTTAGACACACCATAAGTAGTTAACATCAACAGAACTTCGGGACGAAGTTCTCCTTAAGGGGTAGAGACTGTAACAATTCACATTTTCAGATTACTATTCATTTTTTACTATTCACTATTACTATTCACTTTACTATTCACTTTCACTATTCACTCCCGAAATTTTTATTTCATATTCTCGTAAGTTAAACTATTTTAATGATAATCTGAGAATTTGACACTCGTCGGATCATTTCTGCAAAAATCACAAAACCGTGTCCAAGATTTACTTTTAGGTTTAAACGTCATTCCAGCATTCCGATATGTCCATAAAACATTATAAACAATAGAAATATGATTTTCTCTCATTTTAAGACAATTCCAAAAGTTTTGGAATTTTACGTTTTCTAGTTCAGCGTTTTACGCGAATTACGCGTTTTAGACCCGCGTTTCCAGTTTTAGCAGCGTTTAAGCAACCCGATAGAACTTGTCACTCATTAAATATGCTAAGATAGGTTATATTATTAAGTTTTAACATATTTATAAGTTTCATATTTTTAGGATACCTGATTTTAAGTTTCATGACTTAACGACTTACCGTTAGTGATTACCGAGACCAAAACTGACTCCGTAAAAGCAAGATATTATCAAAACTCATATCTAGTCATCCAAGATAGACCTTGGAAGAAATTTTATGCTAAGTCACAAGCCTTGTTGGCTTGTGATAGGCCTTGATCACTTAAGATAAGCCTTGGACTTTTAGGATACATATATATCAAGTAAACTTGGTCACCAAGTTTAGGAAATTTCCTAACACCTTCCTAACCTCCTCATTCATGCTATAAAAACAAGCTCATTCCTTCCTTTCTTCATAATCCAAATGCCACACACATAAATCCCTAGCACCATGATCCTTTGATCTTCAAACTACAAGTTACACTACAAAGTTCAAGGTCTTAGTATTCTCTATCTAGTTCTTAAGTTTGTTTGGTGATTCCATGGTTGAATTGGGAGCTACACAAGGTGATTAGGGGCTGAATTTAATTGGTTTTCAAAAGGGTTATAGCAAGGGTTTCAAGAGTTGTGGTGAAGGGTTTGCAAGCATAGGTTTAGTGTCCTAGTTTCATACTAGACTTCCTTTCTTTAGAAAGCCAAAAGTTGTAAGAAACCCTATTACACTTTCTTGCTCAATATCATTTTCATGCTTATTATGTTTCTTTCATGCTATATATGGTCTTTGTATTATGTTCATGATGTATAAAAACTAATAAAACAAGTTATGGAAACTATATATTAACTTATGTTAAGTAATCAAGAAAACTAGTGACTTTTATGGAGAACCACGACCAAAATAGTGTAACTATGATATTTGACACTTACCTATTGTTAGAGAGGACTTAACAAGGAAAACATAGAAATTTGAATCACCCAAAAACGAGTACCCGAGTCAAAAGTTATGACCATTAGAAGTTACTAAAATCATTACGGCAAAACTGTCTCAAACTTTCTGTGACAGAACCTTAAACACGCAAAAAGAGGCCCTTCTGGTCCGTTTCATGAAAAAGTTAAATCACGAAAGTTGTCCGGAATCACGTTTTCTTCAAAAACTCAGGTGCACGTATCCAGAAAACCAATAACGAATGAGATTTTCTTCAGTTTCTTAACAGCTATTTTATTTATACCAAAGTTACTATATAATAGTTATGGTTTACTAAGACCATGAGGTCTAATGACCTAAAGCCAAGACCACAACCATGGCTAAAGCCAAGGTTGAGTCTCAAGACCATGGAACAATGACCAAGGTCACGGCAAAGCCACGGCTAAAGACCATATAACTTTTAAAGATCAAAAACTTATATATATGTTATCAAATACTACAATAGTAGGGAGCCTCATGTGAGGAGTTCATTAAGTAAGCCGTCGAGATGAGTTGTGGATTTACGAATTAAAGTGTCCTGGCTCCTTGAACGTTTACTCCATGACTTCTGAATTATGTCGGCCTGAACGATAGTAAGAGAGATACAACCTATACATGTTTCATAAACCATTTATATTTAAAGACTTACACTATATACTAAGTACTACATCATGAACATTATGCAAGACATATATAGGCAATTCTTCGTATTCTTAGACGTTACTCCAAACCTAAGTCGCAACGTTCTATTATAGGCTGCTCTTAGAGACTTTCGCGATTCGACTACCATTTTCATTACTCACTACATAAACTTAAGGTGAGTCATAGCCCCTACTCTTTTTATACTTGTTTTAACTCTTTGGGGGAGATACATGCTCAACTACTTGCTTTTACTTGTACAAATACTCAAAACATTTATACTTGATTGTAGACATACATGATTATGATAAACTTATTTGCGTTATTCTTGAATGCATTATACTTAATTGCGTTATTCAATTTAGTGGCTAGCAGTAGTCTTTGGGAAGTGGCTCCCAGTTATCTTTGGGAAGTGGCTCCCAGTAGTCTTTGGGAAGTGGCTCCTAGTAGGTCTTTGGGAAGAGGCTCCCAGCATGTGCATTTTAGTGACTAGCAGTAATCTTTGGGAAGAGGCTCCCAGTATATGCATTTTTAGTCTAAAAGTCTCCCAACATAAATGGAGCAACACTAAGTGCAATTATGTGAACTATTAAGACTATTTGTGTGTTTGACTATAATATGTACCATCTTTTAGCAGTGGGTTGTGAACACACATGTTGCAAGTGTTGTTATGGGCAGGACTTGCAACTGAGTGGATTCACAATGCCTTTGCTGTGTGAACATTCTTTAAAGGCTTTTCAACTGTTTTAAGACAAACTCTATGAACTCACCAACCATTGTGTTGACACTTTAGCATGTTTATCTCAGGTTAGTAAGGCGATAGCTAGTGCGTGGAACTTAGAGTCAAGCAGCATATTCTGAAGACTTACGCTTTTATCATTTACCATTCAAAACATTTTGTATACATTTATGTATTATACTTTGGAATCTCATGTTTGTAACTTTGAATTCATTAATCGAATGGTAACTTTTCAAAACGTCTCATTTAGAGGTCGTTATCTATAACTTGTACTTTGTATTATGAAGTAGCACCCCAGTGACACAGTCTTCCGCTGCGGTATTTTGGGGGTGTTACAGATTGGTATAAGAGACTTAGTTATAGAGAACTAGGTTGCATTTAGTTCCTAGACTATAACTGCTATATACGTTAAGACTCTCCTCTTTATTTGCCTTACGCACACTACATACGCATATACTTTTGTTAGTTGTTGGTTTAGTTCCACGCTGTTAGATGATGTGACTTTAGTATTATAAGGAACCCCAGAATTTAGTCGAGTCATTAAAAACATGGAGCTCAGTAATAACTAATTATTTAACTTGATCTTGTGACAGTTCTTGTTTGATGAGACACAAGATTTGAGTTAAATAATATTATTGCTTAGCTTTAGGGATTTGATGACTTGATTATCTTACTATCTGCCTCAGAAAGCGGATTTTGTGTCGGAAATTCTCAAGTAGGATGATTTAGAATCTCCTTATTTAAATGGATTGGGACGCCTCTTTATTTAAATAAAGAAATTGTAAATCACCGAACCATAAGTTTATGATCCCTTACTTACATAAATTTGGACGCTTCTTTATGTAAGTAATGAGTTATAAATAAGTGGGCTTATTTTCATCCGATACGACTCCTTAACCACAACCTTAGACGAATCAGAGTGAACACCACTATTTTAGAGATCCTGAAACCCCAAATTCTCTTAGACACACCATAAGTAGTTAACATCAACAGAACTTCGGGACGAAGTTCTCCTTAAGGGGTAGAGACTGTAACAATTCATATTTTCAGATTACTATTCATTTTATTACTATTCACTATTACTATTCACTTTCACTATTCACTCCCGAAATTTTTATTTCATATTCTCGTAAGTTAAACTATTTTAATGATAATCTGAGAATTTGACACTCGTCGGATCATTTCTGCAAAAATCACAAAACCGTGTCCGAGATTTACTTTTAGGTTTAAACGTCATTCCAGCATTCCGATATGTCCATAAAACATTATAAACAATAAAAATATGATTTTCTCTCATTTTAAGACAATTCCAAAAGTTTTGGAATTTTACGTTTTCTAGTTCAGCGTTTTACGCGAATTACGCGTTTTAGACCCGCGTTTCCAGTTTTAGCAGCGTTTAAGCAACCCGATAGAACTTGTCACTCATTAAATATGCTAAGATAGGTTATATTAATAAGTTTTAACATATTTATAAGTTTCATATTTTTAGGATACCTGATTTTAAGTTTCATGACTTAACGACTTACCGTTAGTGATTACCGAGACCAAAACTGACTCCGTAAAAGCAAGATATTATCAAAACTCATATCTAGTCATCCAAGATAGACCTTGGAAGAAATTTTATGCTAAGTCACAAGCCTTGTTGGCTTGTGATAGGCCTTGATCACTTAAGATAAGCCTTGGACTTTTAGGATACATATATATCAAGTAAACTTGGTCACCAAGTTTAGGAAATTTCCTAACACCTTCCTAACCTCCTCATTCATGCTATAAAAACAAGCTCATTCCTTCCTTTCTTCATAATCCATATGCCACACACATAAATCCCTAGCACCATGATCCTTTGATCTTCAAACTACAAGTTACACTACAAAGTTCAAGGTCTTAGTATTCTCTACCTAGTTCTTAAGTTTGTTTGGTGATTCCATGGTTGAATTGGGAGCTACACAAGGTGATTAGGGGCTGAATTTAATTGGTTTTCAAAAGGGTTATAGCAAGGGTTTCAAGAGTTGTGGTGAAGGGTTTGCAAGCATAGGTTTAGTGTCCTAGTTTCATACTAGACTTCCTTTCTTTAGAAAGCCAAAAGTTGTAAGAAACCCTATTACACTTTCTTGCTCAATATCATTTTCATGCTTATTATGTTTCTTTCATTCTATATATGGTCTTTGTATTATGTTCATGATGTATAAAAACTAATAAAACAAGTTATGGAAACTATATATTAACTTATGTTAAGTAATCAAGAAAACTAGTGACTTTTATGGAGAACCACGACCAAAACAGTGTAACTATGATATTTGACACTTACCTACTGTTAGAGAGGACTTAACAAGGAAAACATAGAAATTTGAATCACCCAAAAACGAGTACCCGAGTCAAAAGTTATGACCATTAGAAGTTACTAAAATCATTACGGCAAAACTGTCTCAAACTTTCTGTGACAGAACCTTAAACACGCAAAAAGAGGCCCTTCTGGTCCGTTTCATGAAAAAGTTAAATCACGAAAGTTGTCCGGAATCACGTTTTCTTCAAAAACTCAGGTGCACGTATCCAGAAAACCAATAACGAATGAGATTTTCTTCAGTTTCTTAACAGCTATTTTATTTATACCAAAGTTACTATATAATAGTTATGGTTTACTAAGACCATGAGGTCTAATGACCTAAAGCCAAGACCACAACCATGGCTAAAGCCAAGGTTGAGTCTCAAGACCATGGAACAATGACCAAGGTCACGGCAAAGCCACGGCTAAAGACCATATAACTTTTAAAGATCAAAAACTTATATATATGTTATCAAATACTACAATAGTAGGGAGCCTCATGTGAGGAGTTCATTAAGTAAGCCGTCGAGATGAGTTGTGGATTTACGAATTAAAGTGTCCTGGCTCCTTGAACGTTTACTCCATGACTTCTGAATTATGTCGGCCTGAACGATAGTAAGAGAGATACAACCTATACATGTTTCATAAACCATTTATATTTAAAGACTTACACTATATACTAAGTACTACATCATGAACATTATGCAAGACATATATAGGCAATTCTTCGTATTCTTAGACGTTACTCCAAACCTAAGTCGCAACGTTCTATTATAGGCTGCTCTTAGAGACTTTCGCGATTCGACTACCATTTTCATTACTCACTACATAAACTTAAGGTGAGTCATAGCCCCTACTCTTTTTATACTTGTTTTAACTCTTTGGGGGAGATACATGCTCAACTACTTGCTTTTACTTGTACAAATACTCAAAACATTTATACTTGATTGTAGACATACATGATTATGATAAACTTATTTGCGTTATTCTTGAATGCATTATACTTAATTGCGTTATTCAATTTAGTGGCTAGCAGTAGTCTTTGGGAAGTGGCTCCCAGTTATCTTTGGGAAGTGGCTCCCAGTAGTCTTTGGGAAGTGGCTCCTAGTAGGTCTTTGGGAAGAGGCTCCCAGCATGTGCATTTTAGTGACTAGCAGTAATCTTTGGGAAGAGGCTCCCAGTATATGCATTTTTAGTCTAAAAGTCTCCCAACATAAATGGAGCAACACTAAGTGCAATTATGTGAACTATTAAGACTATTTGTGTGTTTGACTATAATATGTACCATCTTTTAGCAGTGGGTTGTGAACACACATGTTGCAAGTGTTGTTATGGGCAGGACTTGCAACTGAGTGGATTCACAATGCCTTTGCTGTGTGAACATTCTTTAAAGGCTTTTCAACTGTTTTAAGACAAACTCTATGAACTCACCAACCATTGTGTTGACACTTTAGCATGTTTATCTCAGGTTAGTAAGGCGATAGCTAGTGCGTGGAACTTAGAGTCAAGCAGCATATTCTGAAGACTTACGCTTTTATCATTTACCATTCAAAACATTTTGTATACATTTATGTATTATACTTTGGAATCTCATGTTTGTAACTTTGAATTCATTAATCGAATGGTAACTTTTCAAAACGTCTTATTTAGAGGTCGTTATCTATAACTTGTACTTTGTATTATGAAGTAGCACCCCAGTGACACAGTCTTCCGATGCGGTATTTTGGGGGTGTTACAGATTGGTATAAGAGACTTGGTTATAGAGAACTAGGTTGCATTTAGTTCCTAGACTATAACTGCTATATACGTTAAGACTCTCCTCTTTATTTGCCTTACGCACACTACATACGCATATACTTTTGTTAGTTGTTGGTTTAGTTCCACGCTGTTAGATGATGTGACTTTAGTATTATAAGGAACCCCAGAATTTAGTCGAGTCATTAAAAACATGGAGCTCAGTAATAACTAATTATTTAACTTGATCTTGTGACAGTTCTTGTTTGATGAGACACAAGATTTGAGTTAAATAATATTATTGCTTAGCTTTAGGGATTTGATGACTTGATTATCTTACTATCTGCCTCAGAAAGCGGATTTTGTGTCGGAAATTCTTAAGTAGGATGATTTAGAATCTCCTTATTTAAATGGATTGGGACGCCTCTTTATTTAAATAAAGAAATTGTAAATCACCGAACCATAAGTTTATGATCCCTTACTTACATAAATTTGGACGCTTCTTTATGTAAGTAATGAGTTATAAATAAGTGGGCTTATTTTCATCCGATACGACTCCTTAACCACAACCTTAGACGAATCAGAGTGAACACCACTATTTTAGAGATCCTGAAACCCCAAATTCTCTTAGACACACCATAAGTAGTTAACATCAACAGAACTTCGGGACGAAGTTCTCCTTAAGGGGTAGAGACTGTAACAATTCACATTTTCAGATTACTATTCATTTTATTACTATTCACTTTCACTATTCACTCCCGAAATTTTTATTTCATATTCTCGTAAGTTAAACTATTTTAATGATAATCTGAGAATTTGACACTCGTCGGATCATTTCTACAAAAATCACAAAACCGTGTCCGAGATTTACTTTTAGGTTTAAACGTCATTCCAGCATTCCGATATGTCCATAAAACATTATAAACAATAAAAATATGATTTTCTCTCATTTTAAGACAATTCCAAAAGTTTTGGAATTTTACGTTTTCTAGTTCAGCGTTTTACGCGAATTACGCGTTTTAGACCCGCGTTTCCAGTTTTAGCAGCGTTTAAGCAACCCGATAGAACTTGTCACTCATTAAATATGCTAAGATAGGTTATATTAATAAGTTTTAACATATTTATAAGTTTTATATTTTTAGGATACCTGATTTTAAGTTTCATGACTTAACGACTTACCGTTAGTGATTACCGAGACCAAAACTGACTCCGTAAAAGCAAGATATTATCAAAACTCATATCTAGTCATCCAAGATAGACCTTGGAAGAAATTTTATGCTAAGTCACAAGCCTTGTTGGCTTGTGATAGGCCTTGATCACTTAAGATAAGCCTTGGACTTTTAGGATACATATATATCAAGTAAACTTGGTCACCAAGTTTAGGAAATTTCCTAACACCTTCCTAACCTCCTCATTCATGCTATAAAAACAAGCTCATTCCTTCCTTTCTTCATAATCCAAATGCCACACACATAAATCCCTAGCACCATGATCCTTTGATCTTCAAACTACAAGTTACACTACAAAGTTCAAGGTCTTAGTATTCTCTACCTAGTTCTTAAGTTTGTTTGGTGATTCCATGGTTGAATTGGGAGCTACACAAGGTGATTAGGGGCTGAATTTAATTGGTTTTCAAAAGGGTTATAGCAAGGGTTTCAAGAGTTGTGGTGAAGGGTTTGCAAGCATAGGTTTAGTGTCCTAGTTTCATACTAGACTTCCTTTCTTTAGAAAGCCAAAAGTTGTAAGAAACCCTATTACACTTTCTTGCTCAATATCATTTTCATGCTTATTATGTTTCTTTCATGCTATATATGGTCTTTGTATTATGGTCATGATGTATAAAAACTAATAAAACAAGTTATGGAAACTATATATTAACTTATGTTAAGTAATCAAGAAAACTAGTGACTTTTATGGAGAACCACGACCAAAACAGTGTAACTATGATATTTGACACTTACCTACTGTTAGAGAGGACTTAACAAGGAAAACATAGCAATTTGAATCACCCAAAAACGAGTACCCGAGTCAAAAGTTATGACCATTAGAAGTTACTAAAATCATTACGGCAAAACTGTCTCAAACTTTCTGTGACAGAACCTTAAACACGCAAAAAGAGGCCCTTCTGGTCCGTTTCATGAAAAAGTTAAATCACGAAAGTTGTCCGGAATCACGTTTTCTTCAAAAACTCAGGTGCACGTATCCAGAAAACCAATAACGAATGAGATTTTCTTCAGTTTCTTAACAGCTATTTTATTTATACCAAAGTTACTATATAATAGTTATGGTTTACTAAGACCATGAGGTCTAATGACCTAAAGCCAAGACCACAACCATGGCTAAAGCCAAGGTTGAGTCTCAAGACCATGGAACAATGACCAAGGTCACGGCAAAGCCACGGCTAAAGACCATATAACTTTTAAAGATCAAAAACTTATATATATGTTATCAAATACTACAATAGTAGGGAGCCTCATGTGAGGAGTTCATTAAGTAAGCCGTCGAGATGAGTTGTGGATTTACGAATTAAAGTGTCCTGGCTCCTTGAACGTTTACTCCATGACTTCTGAATTATGTCGGCCTGAACGATAGTAAGAGATATACAACCTATACATGTTTCATAAACCATTTATATTTAAAGACTTACACTATATACTAAGTACTACATCATGAACATTATGCAAGATATATATAGGCAATTCTTCGTATTCTTAGACGTTACTCCAAACCTAAGTTGCAACGTTCTATTATAGGCTGCTCTTAGAGACTTTCGCGATTCGACTACCATTTTCATTACTCACTACATAAACATAAGGTGAGTCATAGCCCCTACTCTTTTTATACTTGTTTTAACTCTTTGGGGGAGATACATGCTCAACTACTTGCTTTTACTTGTACAAATACTCAAAACATTTATACTTGATTGTAGACATACATGATTATGATAAACTTATTTGCGTTATTCTTGAATGCATTATACTTAATTGCGTTATTCAATTTAGTGGCTAGCAGTAGTCTTTGGGAAGTGGCTCCCAGTAGTCTTTGGGAAGTGGCTCCCAGTAGGTCTTTGGGAAGAGGCTCCCAGCATGTGCATTTTAGTGACTACTAGTAATCTTTGGGAAGAGGCTCCCAGTATATGCATTTTTAGTCTAAAAGTCTCCCAACATAAATGGAGCAACACTAAGTGCAATTATGTGAACTATTAAGACTATTTGTGTGTTTGACTATAATATGTACCATCTTTTAGCAGTGGGTTGTGAACACACAGGTTGCAAGTGTTGTTATGGGCGGGACTTGCAACTGAGTGGATTCACAATGCCTTTGCTGTGTGAACATTCTTTAAAGGCTTTTCAACTGTTTTAAGACAAACTCTATGAACTCACCAACCATTGTGTTGACACTTTAGCATGTTTATCTCAGGTTAGTAAGGCGATAGCTAGTGCGTGGAACTTAGAGTCAAGCTGCATATTCTGAAGACTTACGCTTTTATCATTTACCATTCAAAACATTTTGTATACATTTATGTATTATACTTTGGAATCTCATGTTTGTAACTTTGAATTCATTAATCGAATGGTAACTTTTCAAAACGTCTCATTTAGAGGTCGTTATCTATAACTTGTACTTTGTATTATGAAGTAGCACCCCAGTGACACAGTCTTCTGCTGCAGTATTTTGGGGGTGTTACAGTGGTTGCTATAGTTCCACAAGTTTACTCATTGTAATTCTCAAGACTAGGTACACCTTGATACTTATAATGAACAATTGTTACTTTAAGTTTTATGAAAGTTTTCTTATTTACTTGTGTTTTAATATGATTGTTATGGAGTAATTTGTGATATACTTGTGTATATGATGTGATTGGTTAATGCAGTATTATTTTATGAAAAAGGTGATGCATGAAAATATATTTATTTTATGAGTTTGTTGATATAACATCTTTTTTTGCTTAATTTGTCAGTAAAAACAATTTCTTGAAAAATAGGTCTGAAAGGATTTTCAACTTGTTTTTATTCCAAAATATTAATGCACCAAATTAGTATGGAATAGGGTGCTTGACAACCATCTTATTTACTTGTTAAAATAGATTTGAGACGATTTCATCACGAAAAATGACCGAAAGGATTCGTAGGAATTCATAAGAAAAGAATTGATTTTCTAAACAACCATGTGTTTATAGGATTGTCATACTAATTTGATATGTCCAAATGGAGTCATTTTGGTGATAGAATTCTTAGTAGTAGTGAAAACATGACATACATCATAGATTGTATAACTACTCATTTTTAGTTGCGCATCATAACAAGTTTTACACCAAACTTCGTACTCAAATTGTTACGATACTCCTAATTACCAATCAAGGAATTATACACAAGTATATGTTTAGTTTTTATTGAGTTTCTTTTAAATTAAGATTTTACATAAATTTGGATTGACAACCCTTATTTAACAAACGTTTTTCTTATTACTAAAACCACCAAATCCCTTGGGACGATCTCGACTTACCCACCTTTATTATACCGGACGAGTATACTTGCTCGTATGTGCTAGATAATAATCGGATTGTTCGTGTTTATAAATTTTAAAACTTGTACTAATAAAACGCACATCAAGTTTTTGGCGCCATTGCTGGAGATTTGATTAATTTTCTTAGTTTTTAGTAATAAATTGTTTGAAATTTGTGAAATTTTAAAGTTTTTAGAGTAAAAAAGTAAAAAAAAAAAAAAGTTGGTTTTGACCAACCGAATCGGATGGATAACCATCCGATCGGTTGGTGGTCTCGGTAAAATTTATAGGATTATGTTTTTAGTAATTAATTTTTATTTTTCTGTTTTTAGTTAATTAGTTTTAATAGTTATATAATTAATGTTAGTTTTTAATAGTTTTAAGTTGCAATTATTAGACATTTTAATGTTTTAGAAGTTTTAATTTCAATTAATGATTTAGTAATTTTTAAAGACACCTTAGTTAATGCTTTCATTGTTTTTAATTTCATAATTAAAGTTTTATTAAATATTAGTTAAAAAAAAATATTTAGTGTAAATAAAACTCCAACCGATTTGGTTGCGGGTTCCAACCGGTCGGTTGAAGGTGGTCATTTATGCTAACCGATTCGGATGGGTTACAAACCGATCGGTTGGGCGTCTTGGTAAAATTTTAGACATTTTTTATTTTTAGTTTATTTTCTATTCTTAGTGTTTTATTTAGTTAATTTACTTGTTCTTATTTCATATTAAGAGTTATTTGATTATCACTAACCCTCATGCTAATGATTTGGATTTTTTATTTATTTATTTTTTTTTTATTATTTTTTTTTTATGGTTATGTTATAGTTAGTAAGTGCTTAAGTTGAAATGGAGAGTTTGAGTCAGATTTCTGCGTATTTGAAAGACTTGGAAGATATGTTCAAGGATTCCGGTGATTCCTTGGAAAAGTTGGAGAGTATGTTGGAAAAAGCCAAGTTGGATTTAGAAGGAGAAGAGGTTGTTGGTGACAATGTTTCTTATTTGCCACATGAAATGTGTTACCCAAAGAAGGAGAAGGAGAGAAAAGTTGTTGTTTTCACTAGAGCACCACCTAAGAAATATGATGCTCCACACATGAGGTATTCTACACCTTGTGCGGTGGAAGGAGTTAAAGCATGGGATGCGGAATTGAATATGGAAATATGGAGACAATTACATTTCGGAAGAAATGCTTGACAAACTTGGTTTTGTTAGGCTTGATTATGGAAGTTATGGTAAGAAGGAAGTGAAAGGAGTTAGATTGAATATTCATGGTCACATCTTTAAAGTTGATTTTGTTGTTTTGGAGTATACTAATGAAGATGAACCGGAAGTGATTTTTGATAGAGATTTTTTAGTGAATACCAAGTGTAGTTTGGATTTTGCACTTGGGGAGTTACGAATTAACATAAGTGATTTGGAAGAAGGGAAGAGTGTGAATGATATGCTTGTTGATGTTTGTGAAGGAATGGAAATGATGAAGGAAGGAAAGGATGAAATTTGTAAGATGGGTAAAGTTAACCGAAACAAAACACCATTGAACAAATTAACCCAACCCTCCACCCAAAAAGAAAACAAATCATCATCATCATCCAAAACACCACCTAATTCACCAAAAAGTACCAAACCTTTAACCAAAGAGAAAAAACAAGCTATTTTAGAGAATCTTGAAGCAAAAATTAGTGAATTGATGGAAAACAAACCGGTCATTGAGGTGTTGAGGAATTATATGGAGTATAGGAAGAAATTAGATGGAGTTATGTTGGAAAAGTCTAAGTTGGAGGATAATAGTTTTGATGAAGTATAGGAGAGAAGGATAATTGAGAATGGGCTCCCAAAGAAAATGAATGATCCCGGAAATTTTGTTTTACCGGTTAAAATTAATGGGACAACTACTTTATATGCATTAGCCGATACGGGTTCTAGTGTGAGTATTATGTCTTATCCATTGTATCATAAGTTAGGATTAAGAGACCCTACACCTAACAATTCTAAACTCACTATGGCAGATAATTCTAAGGCAAAAGCAATGGGAGAAGTAAGAAATGTGAGAGTTCAAATTGGTTATCAAGCATTCTTGGCGGATTTTCTTGTGTTGGATGTTGCGGTTGATAAGGAACTACCTTTGTTGTTAGGTAGACCATTTTTAAGAACTTGTGGAGCTATAATAGATATGGGAAAAGGTACCATGACAATTGATGATGGAGTTCTTAAGAATACTTACTATCCAAAGCCTAGAGGGGGTAGTAATGGAGATGATAATGATGAGGACCAAGAGGAGGATTACCTTGGTTGCTTTGAAGTAGGAAGAGATGAAGATGGTAGACCTAAGTTTGGTCCATGCACACCTAGTTTCTTTGATATTGAAGATGAAATGGAAAGAGCTCTAGCACTGGAGGCTTTCTTTAATCCGTTTAAAAATATTTTTGTGTTTAACAAGTTGATAGATTTTCTTGGATCTTTACCGGTCCAATTGAAGAACTTGGAATGGGGTTCCGAAGGTCATAGCATTTACAAAAGAGAAGAAGGAGATGGTGATTGGCATTGAAAATTTGATATCACATGTCCTAGTGGAAGGAACTTTGCAAGAACTTTCAAAACTCAAAAGACTACTAGGAAGTTGGCAAACAAGTATCGTGGAGAAGACATTCTTAGGAATGAATATTTCTATGGATGAAGAAGAATGATCACAAGAATAAAGCACATCTTGTGCTAGTTTGTTTGTTTCGTACTTTTATTTTTCATGCATTTTATTTCATGTTTTTAAGTTTTATGCATTTCATGTTTGAATAAGACTATCTATTTATTTAGCTATCTATCTATTTATTTATCTATTTATCTTTTTATTTAGTTTAAGTTTTTAGTTTTTAGAGGTTAAGTTATGTTTTAGTTTTAAGTTTAGAAGTAGAAGTATGTAGAATACTAATTATGTTGGAAACATGATTAAGTGGTGGTGAGTGAGGCGTAGAAATGGAAGGAGGGAGGAGAGGAGAGAAAGAGAGGAACCTTGAAAGAAAAAGGAAAAGATTAGATTAAAATGAAATGAAGGTCCAACCCTCTCCACATGTGGAGAGGGGTATTTATAGTTACAATATAACGCCCACTCCCGGGCTGTGGATCAGGCATACAGTGGGTAAAGACCCGTTCCTTCTTCCACGGTGTTACTTAATCTAATACTAATTAACTAATAAACTAACTAACTACGAGCTACCTTAATGCTATTAAAATCATTAGGTGACCGAGACTTTTACAGGAATATTTGTATTCCTAACAATCTCCCCCTAAGCGAGGTCACCTTTGAAATTAAGCTCTTTGGTCTTTAAGCATTCTTTAGTCTCTGTAGCTCGTAGGATCTGATTCTTCACTTTACTTCACACTTTGTACTTCAAGCAACAAACTTGTGATTCGGATTCCTTTGTGATGTGTGATCCTTGAGCTTCCTTTGAGATCATCAGCCAAAGTAAATCTCCAAGCTCATCCATAGTAGTATTGCATTCATGTGATGTAGTGACTAAGGACCATCATGCTCACACCCTTCTGTATCTGGAGACGTTGCATTGGAGTTTGTGGATTAGGAGACCTTTTCATCAGAGTTGCGGAAACGTTGTTATTAGTCTCTCAACATTTGTTGTAGCAAGTCTCTCATCTTCATTGATAGTGTGGAGGATGTGTGAGCATGAGGTATGGATTGACCCGATTCAGCTGGACACTGGAGCCATCAACGCCATCTTTATATGTGTCCCTGAAATAAAACAGTTAGCAATAAAGATAGAGAACGAATATGGATTTGTCATTCGTTCTGCGAGGACAGACTACCCTCCGGTTTTGTGAAAACCGACCTGTGATCAGGTAGGGTCTCTTTTAAAGAAGACTCTCCTTGACAGGAATTTCCAGCTTGTAGTAGTGAATTTTCCAAAGAATCCACTTTGGAATCTTCATACTAAGCATGTTCTCATACCGGAACGTCTCAAAGCAGACAGCACGATAGAGTGAATCGGTGAATTGATATTCACGGATTGATGAGAAATTGATTTATAGAAATCACTCGCGTGTCATATGATAAACATTTTTGAGACACGACGAGAGTTTTAAGCTTTGAATCACATTTCCATCAAAAATACTTTTGTTTGAGAGATGTTACACAATCAATGTGCTCGAAAAATTGGTTTGTGAGCACATTGAAAGGTTTTAGCAAAAGTATCCGTCAATCCATATCCTGGAACAAGTTTGATTCAAGGTTGAATCGCACCATTGTTGCTTTCCAGTTGTCACTTGATCATTGATCCAAGATGGATCTCACATGTCACCTACCTAGAGCTTGAATAATGTTCGCTCTAGAAAGATTTCCATCTTCATTGTGAATATTTTCATATCACTCGGATGTTCTGGCAATACCACAAGGATAATGCGTAGGACTCTAAATATTTTACCTTATTTTCCACATTGTGTGAAACAATAAGCATATTTGGAAGTGTGTCCTAACGAGATTTATGGATGATCTCATGGCTCTAGACTCAATAGTGCGTTTTGATCCGCTCCTGGAGACTAGGGAGGCGTCTCCTGTTTTAGGTATCAACATAGCTCGCAATGAGCGGTCGATACATTGCACAGGGTTCCCCGTGAGATTGAAACAAGCTCTTTTAAGAGAACTTGAGTGGTTGGGAAGTTTAGTGCAGTGCGTCACTGGGTCCATGACGTCTTGTCTTCAATACCGGTGTTACCTTAGTAACCGCCAGTAGATTATGAATTGAACCCGGTTTCTGCCCTAAGGTTGAATATATGGAGGGCTATTTCTTTTCACCCTTTCTCATTATATTTCTTTTTCATTCTTCAACCCCTTCAGTGCTTACCGAGACTTCACCACTAGAACCTTGTTGGGTTTGTTCCAGTCCTAGCTCTATCTCAGTCCGCACTCTTCCCTTTCTCACTTTACTCCTTTTTTTTCAATCATTCCTAAGGACTTCTAATCTATCTAGAGGATTGTCCCTGGGAAGATCCTTCCGGTTCTGGTGGATCATGGGAATTCATACCTAACCTTAACCAACCTTATAACTCCATGCATAAAGATAAATGGTCGGTCTTTGGTATAACTTCCACAAACGCCTTTTGCTCCCCCTCAATATGTGCAACGATATTCAAAAGGGTTTAGCACATATGCGGGAGCCTTTTATTGAGTCTTAAAGATCACATTTGATTATCAGATTTCATATTTAAATCACATTCTCTCCCCCGATCAAAAATTTCAAATCTTTCGAGATTTTTGATCTCAATTGATTTAAATAAGTTAGAAAGCTTTTGGGAGAGAAATGCGGTCAATTTTAATATTTTCTGATAAAAAGGAACTTTATCTTGCTCCCCCTCAAACTGTGGGGGAGGTTGTTATGTGTCAGATGTGAAGAGTGTGCAAAAGATTCGAAGTTTTGACGAAAACTCTTTGAAAAATTTACTCATTCTGACACATAACCATCACAAGTCATTTTGGTGCTTTTGTTTTGTACAAAGTGTAGGGAGTTTTGATGATACATAAAATTTTGAGAAATCACTCTCCCCCTCAATCAATGACGGATGTTAAAGCATAAATATTTTCATAAACTATTAACGTCATTGATTGAGTGAAAATGTTATCAAACTTTTGAGTTCAATTTGATTGTCATTCAAAATTTCATGGTACCACCAAGTTTTGCACAAACACTTTCCGGAAAAATCATAGAAGAGAAAGTATGTGGCGATAAAAAGAAGATTTCTCTTCTTCATCAAGAAATAATGCACTGAAGCGTACATTAGATCGAGGGTGCATGAATATAAAGTAATTCACGCTCGGATGAACGGCACCCTTTGCTAGGAACAACCGTCTTTTTGGCGACGTGTTTTCCTCATTTTGAAAACCGGGTTGCTATCTGAAGTAATAGCAAACCATATTTAAAGAATGTTTTGAGATACGACATGTTTTTGAAAAGAACTTTATTTGAAACCGAAAAACTCTTGCTCAAGCATATGTATGATTCCGTGTCATTATTGAATGACATTTCTAGAATCGTACATAATATCGATTATACAAGAGACATGTCGAGAGAAAAATATTTTTGAGATTTTGTAATTTTTTTTTTTTTTTTTTTTTTTTTTTTTTTTTTTTTTTTTGATACTATAGAAGGATATGTGAAGCAACCCCTTTACTCCTCTTGATCTTCCTGTAGATATTTGAGATCCTCAGGTGTGAGACTCTTCATACCAAGGCGTGGGAGGATGAAGTGAAATCGTTCCCTAGAAAGTGCTTTGGTGAAGATATCGGCTAGTTGGAACTCAGTCCTCACAAAGTAAAGTTCCACAATTCCTTTCTCAACTTGTTCCCTGATGAAGTGATGTCGAATGTCAATGTGTTTAGTTCTTGAATGCTGGACATTGTTGCAGCAGAGTGCAATTGCACTTTTGTTGTCACAGTACATAGGAACCTTATTGCAAATGAGCCCATAGTCAGAAAGTTGAGATCGCATCCAGAGGATCTGAGCACAGCATGATGAGATGGCAATGTATTCAGTTTCAGTGGAGGAGATGGATGTACTCATTTGTTTCTTTGAAGACCAACTGACTAGCTTATTTCCTAAAAACTGTGCGCCCCCAGATGTACTGCGTCGAGTGTCTTGACATCCAGCATGATCAGCATCCGAATATGCTGTGAGAGCCATAGAAGTTTCTTTAGGGTACCAAAGGCCCAAGTGGATTGTTCCTTTAAGGTATCGAAAGACTCTCTTGACAGCTTCCAAATGTTTCTTCGTGGGTTTGGATTGATACCGGGCACAAATGCAAACTGCGAACAGAAGGTCGGGTCTGCTTGCAGTAAGGTACATTAATGAGCCAATCATGCTTCGATACATGGTTTGATCGACCGGAATTCCCACATCATCTTCGTCAAGCTTTGAACGTTCAATCATTGGAGTATCAACTGAATCACTGGAGTCGAATCCAAATTTCTTCAACGTTTCATTGGCGTATTTGGATTGATTGATGAATATGCCATTGGGGTTTTGAGAAATTTGCAGTCCTAGAAAGAATGACATTTGACCCATCATAGACATTTGGAATTCGGAGCTCATCTCTTGAGAGAAACGATCACATTCTGAGGGATCAGACGAGGCAAAGATGATGTCATCGACGTAGATTTGTACATGTAGAAGGTGTTTGCCTGTTTTTCTGGTAAAGAGGGTAGGATCAACAGCCCCTTTGGAGAATTTGTTGGCCAGAAGAAATTTAGACAAGGTGTCGTACCACGCCCTGGGTGCTTGTTTAAGCCCATATAGAGCCTTCTTTAATCGATACACGTGATTAGGGCGTTCTGGATCCACAAAACCTTCGGGTTGAGATACATACACCACCTCTTTCAGATCCCCATTTAAGAATGCGGTCTTGACATCCATTTGATAAACCACCATGTTTTGACTTGCAGCATTAGCGAGAAAGATCCTTATGGCTTCTATTCTAGCAACTGGGGCGAAGGATTCTTCAAAGTCAATACCTTCTTCTTGTCGATATCCTTTTGCCACGAGCCTAGCTTTGTTTTTCAGAACATCTCCATGCTCATCAAGTTTGACCTTGAATATCCATTTGAGAGCAATGATCATAGCACACTCGGGAGGTGGTACTAGTTCCCAGACGTCCAGTCGGTCAAATTCATGAATCTCGTCCACCATAGCAGTGAACCATGAGTGTTTAGACATTGCATCCTTGACGCTTTTTGGTTCAGCTTTAGAGAGAACAGAATTGAAGAAACACCATAATGCGTCAGTTGCAAGTTGCTTGCGGGTTGATACTGGACGTGAAGGGTTCCCAATGATGTTGTCAATAGGATGATCATTGGTCCATTTTCGAAGGTATTCATGGGGTTGAGAATGTGGAACTGAGGTAGCCGTGTTAGATTCATCAGAGGATGTTGCATCATTTGAAGGTTCAGGGGCAAAGATGTTAACAAATGGCTCATTATCAGGTGGAGCAAAAGGATTAACTTCAGATGAATTATCTACATTTGCCGCTCGATGTGCAAGTGAAGGTTGGACATTGGACGTGCTGACCGATTGACTGATGGCGGGGGCTTCAGAATCCCATGACAATGAAGTGGATGGACCGTTATGGTCATCTTGATCATTCACCACCCCATCTGGTGGTTGAACCATTGTAGCTTCGGGAGCATTCATCTGTTGAGGCTCAAAGTATTCATCAAACATTGGGTCAAACAATTTCTTCCAATCTTCACTCGTAGGGGGTACAAAAGGAACAGCAGGAATGGGATTCTGTACAAGCCTGGAACTAATTGGTCCAGGGGACAAAAGGTTAGGTACGGGTCCAGAACTTGATTGTCCAGGAACCGGGTGCTCAGTCAGCTCATCGAAAGTAACGTGGATTGTTTCCATTATATCTCTGGTACGTTTGTTGTAGATTTGGTACCCCTTTCGCTCTGGAGCATAGCCAACGAAGAAACCAATGTCGGCCTTGGCCTTGAGTTTCCCAAGGTCTTCACTGTCATTTGTAGGATAACATAGTGCACCAAAAACTCGAAGAAACGAAAGGTCGGGTTTTCTGCCATGGACCAGTTCATAGGGAGTTTTGCAGTGGAGAGGATGTATCAAGGATCGGTTCTGAGTGTAACATGCGGTGGCAATTGCCTCAGCCCAAAGAAATAGAGGAGCTTTGGAAAAGATGAGCATAGTCCTTGCAGCTTCAACTAAGGTGCGATTGCGTCTTTCTACAACTCCATTTTGTTGAGGAGTTCTTGGTATGCTCTTCTGATGACTAATCCCGACACCTTCATAAAATAGAGTAAGTTGTCTGTTCACAAATTCTGTTCCATTATCAGTACGAACGACTCTAACTGTTTTGTTGAGACGGACTTGCAACATCTTGATGAGTTTGATGATGGTTTCAGGAGTTTCATCTTTTGATCGTAGAAACTTCACCCATGTGAATCGAGAGTGATCATCAACAATAACCAGCACATATTTCTTTCCATTGATACTTTGAATCCTCATTGGTCCACAAAGATCCATATGAAGGGTATGAAGAACTTCCATGATTGAATTGACGGTTTTGGGTTTATGGGTATGCTTTTTGCTTTTGCCCATTTGACAGGCGGAACACAGATGATCCTTTTCATACTTGAGTCTGGGCAAGCCTCGAACAAGATCCTTCCGTGTAAGTTCATTGATGGTACCGAAGTTCAAATGGTTTAAACGTCGATGCCACAACCATGACTTGTTCTTGGATGCTTTAGAGAGCAGACAAATTGGAGAGGACCGTAGCATATCTTCGATGGAGATGGTGTAAAGATTAGTGCCCCGACTCCCCTTGAGAAGATCAACACCATCTAATTTTCTAACAAAACAGGTGTGCTTTCTGAAGGCGACTTCGAGATCTGAGTCACAGAATTGACCAACAGAAAATAGATTGTGCCCGAGACCTTCCACATAGTAGACTCTGGATATGACACTGTCTCCAAAGACATAATCACCATAACCCATTATAGACCCAAAATGGTCATTCCCAAACCTAACCGTACCAATAAATTTTTCCACGAAATTCTTGAGCCTTGAGCGATCACCAGTCATATGTTTTGAGCAGCCTGAGTCCAAATACCAAAGGACGATTTGTACGACCTGCATTTGAAACCAGACAATCGTGGATAACTGAAAAAGCTGGAGCCTCACACACAATTGGGGTCCGTGTGGTTAGAACACACAAATATTGGATTATCATAAGTAACAGGTATCTCACTGAAGTGTTCACATTTTGATGCACTAGAACTAGAGGTGGTATCTATTGCTTCTATAGGAAATAGTCTACCAGTAGGTCTCCACTTCCTAATAGGCATATCTCTAGAGTTAGTAGTCCTAGTGACTGGGCACATTTTCCTCGGAGTGAATTTCCTTCCAGTAGGTCTCCATTGATAACCAACATTAGTGAACACTTTTCCTGTTTTATTCCAGACTTGTTTTGCTTGTTTAACACTAGAAACATTCATATCTGGTGATCGTATAACAGATTTAAGAAAAGGCACAGCACATGCATCATGATCACCATAAAATAAGCATTTGTTACATGTCTTACAAATAGCATCAGAATTCGAATTAATTACATCATTGTTCACACAAATGTTTGAAATAACTCGATTCCTTTCACTAAGCAACACTTTATTGTTCCTAGATGATTCTTCTACTTCCTTCATAAGTGAGCTCTTAGCCGGCAAAGTCCTATCATTCTTTGTATTGCCCTTAGGCTGTGACTTGCTAGCATTAGATACACCTTTTACTCCTGTAGAAGCAATGATGGGAACATTAGTCTGATTAGTTGCTACTTGTTTACTGGTGATCAAGATGGAGGATTGAGGCATGATTTGGGGAAAGTCAACTGTGACATGCTTGTTGCCACTGAGAGGGTGCAATGCAGTTGTCCTATCCGACTTGGTATCATTCTTGGGGCATGATCCTATGGCATATTCTAACAATTCCTGGGCCCTATTAGTGAGAAAGCACGCACCAATAACAACATCATCAAGTGGTTTAGCAATCCTCTCATCTTCAATGGTTTCTCTAAGTATGGCCAGACAATCCTTAAGATTTCTAAGATAGTTATTATGAACTAACTTATTGTTCCTAAGGGGAAGAGAAACATTCACAGCATCGCACGCATATTTATTACAAGCAGGTATCTTGGACATTGCATGATCACATGAAACAACGGGCATTTTACCCTTTACCATGGTCTTTAGATTCTCAATTTCATTTAACAAAGAAGTGACTTTCTCATTGTTTTGGTCACGTGTTGTTTTGATTGACTCAAACAATTCTTTATAACGTTGTTTAGCGTTGGACATTTCAGCACGAAGCCACTCATTTTCATGTTGTAACTCATTGATAATGCCCTGTTTTTGAAAATTTTGAGAATCCATAGACTTCTGGTAATTGGTATTGATCACATCGCTTCTGTTCGATTTTAATTGTGCAATTTGGACCTTCAACTTCCGAATCGTGTTAGAGTGAGCTTGAATTACTTCATCCTTTTTGGCTAATTCAAAACATGTATCAAATTCAGGAACATCCGAAGATATCTTGGCATTTGATATTTTTATACTTTCTTCTAGATGTTGATATTTTAATTGTAGGTTCAAATTATCAACTTCTAGTTTTGAGAAATTCCTGACCATGTTATCATGATCATCGTTTTGAATTTTTTTAATAAGTTTGTAATTCTCCCCCTCAAGCTCAATCACACGATTTTGGAAGACATTCAGAGTAACCGACATTTCATGAAATTGTCGAGCAGATAGCGCAGAGTCGGTAACAGTATAAAACACATCTTTAGCAATGCAGTTAGCAATCAAATTATCATTCATGATGAGAATGTTTTTCCTGTTAATTTCACTGTGTTTGAGATCAATAGCAAGTTGGTTACCCTCACTTTCCACTTCATCAAAAACCTTTTTCATTTGAGTCACATCATCATTAATGGTGTTTTTAAGTCCCTCAAAATGTTCTTTTAGAAGTTTAAAAAATGGCATAACTTCAGTTAGGTAACACTGTTTTGTTTGCTCAAAACCCCTTTCCCCTTCTGTAATCCCTGTAGGTGTAATTCTTATTTTACAGGTTTTCTCAAATTCATTGAACAATTGACCAAGCACATACAGCCCAATTAGAGTGTTACATTGTGTGGGAAGAGTGAAAGGGACAAGGTGCCTGGGTGTGTTCAGGGGATAGGCAGTTGGGTGAGCAATTTTAAACATAGTGCGTGTGTTGCCTACAACTCTTTCAGCTTGCATTCTCTCAATGTCAATATTCCAAAACACTTTTTCAGGAAAAATTCTCTTTTGAGGAACAAAAATTGCAGTGTGATTGTCATTAGCATAATCATAGTGAAACACGAGATTCTTAGCAATGCATTTAGGATCCTTTAACCATTCAGCAAGTTTTGCCCTAGTTCTATCCTCTGCCTCATTGATGTGGTCATAGGATCGAGTATCAGGAGGTGCATGGTTAGGTTCAAGCATAGTTTTTGCATCATATAATGCAGGTTGTGCGCCTAGACCTATTTTAAGGAATCTTGCTTTGGGTTTGGAGGTATCATGTTCACTAAATTCATCACTTAACTTCCTGTGACTTTCCATCATTTGAGCAGATTGAATGGTTTGGCCCTGTGTGTACAACTTATCTTCCAATTTATTTTTTAACGTTTTTAATTTTGAGAAGTCATTTAGAAGTTTAGTTTCTTTATCCTTGAATTCTTGTTTGATTGTAGTCAAACCTTTTTGAACCTCAAGTTTTTGTTTGACGGTTTGATTCAATTGGTTCTTTAAAGAAACTAGTTCCCTTTTTAATGATTCTTGTTTGGAATTATTTTCAGATATGTAAGTACGCAGTTGCCATTCCATTTTCTGCTCACGTTCATTCAACTCAAACTTAGCACGCTGCTCATAAATGTTTACTTGATCCATAAGGGCATTAATTCTAGTGATCAGAGAATCATCAGGGTTGTATATAGAGTGCTCATATATCTCATGGTTACTAGAATCAATAGACGGCATGTCACTCGGTACAACTTGGGTTCCATTGTCATTCACATACATTTCATATGGGATATTATTGGTATTACCCATATGGGTGATGTCTGTGTTGACAATATTCTTGAGTTGTACTGAGCCACATGCCCCCTGTACAGATGCATAATTATTCAGATCATGCTTAGAAGATGTTGGTACCTCAGAGATAGCAGACGTGATGGATGAATCAGGATGCTGTGAAGAGGATGCTGCTGCAGACAGATTAGCCATGAAGATTGTTTGAGCAGTTGGTTCATCATCCACGTCTGAGTCAAATGCATCACACTCTTCAACTTGAAAGATATTTGGATCATTAAGAGCCATGTCCTGAACAGGTTGATCATCCACATCAGCATCAAAGGTGTTCCCTTCATTACCAGCCAGAAAGAGCAAAGCTTCTTCATCCAACACAGTCCCATTTTCTTGTGCCTGCATTAGCAGCATCTTGTCTTTGAAGTACTCAGAGTTTTGAGGACGTTTTGGGAGAGTGCAATTCCTAGCAATGTGGCCCAACCCTCCGCAGTTGTAGCATTTTGGTTGCTTAGCTTGTGCTTGAAGAGCATTCCCAACTCTGTACTGCCCATTCTCTCTACCAGCATTTCTTTGGTTAAAGTTCTGTCTTCCCTGCACATTCTGCACCACTACCCGACCATCTTCAATGACTGCCTGATTACGTGGATTAGATGAGATTCTGAGCTGGTTGTTAGTAGATGGGATTGCAGCCCTGAACTGTTGGACCAGTAAAGACACTTGGTTGGAGAGATTATCAATCATCATGTCAGTGTGAGAATACCCAGAATCAAGTTGAGTATTCAATGCAGATGGTGAGGGAGTTGATGATTGACTAATGGTTGGGGTAGACCTGGAGGATGATTGTGATGGTTGAACTTGATCTTTAGAGGTTTGATTAGGTTGTTGAACATTGGAGACAAAAGCAAGAGATTCATTTGTTGCAGACGGATTGAGCTTTTCTCGCATTAGCCGATCGTAAGCTGCATGTTTCTCATGTTGCTGGAGATACGCATACAGCTGTTCATGATTGGTATGCCTGAGACCCTTGTTGAGCTTCACAGCCGTGACAAACCTATCCCATTCCGGTGCCATGTTGTTCACGAATTTTGAATTGAGCTGTATGTTGGGCATTGTCATCTTGATAGCTCTCATGTCATTGACCAGCTTGTGAAATCTGACGTAATAGTCAGTGATGCTTTCACCTGGATTCATTTTGAAATGCTCAAATTCATCGTATAGCTGTGACTCACGATCTTCTTTAGTTAACTCAGACCCTGCAAGAAGCATTTTGACATTATCCCAGACCGCCTTTGCTTCAGTGTTGAAGTTGATCAGTTTGTAGACATCTTTGGGAAGGCCTTGAATGATGATATTAGATGCTCTGATGTCTGCATCATAGCGTTTCTTTTCTTCTTCAGACAACTCATTGTAAGTGCGAGGTCTATCAGGACCAAACACGGCCGGTAGTTGATCAGTTGCTTCTGAAATCGTGTCTCTAGTAGTACCCACTTGAAAGGGTCCCTCATCGATGGATTTCAGAATGTTAACCCCATTATCTTTACCTAGACAGTACAGCCGTATCCTTTGAGCCCATGATTCATAGTCAGTTCTGTCCAACATCGGAGGTCGGGTGTCAGACCCCGCAGCTTGAATGTCATCGGAAGAAGTCGACATCACAAATAAGTTAACCACAACTTAACCACAATAAAAACCCAACCGCAACTTAACCACGACTTGACCAAACCGCAGAACACAATCCAACCGCAGTATGAGCTAACCGCAACCAGAGCAAACCGCAGGCCAAAGATACTAACCGTAGAGTACTAACCGCAAGTTATACCAAACCGCAACAAAATCCAGTCGCAGTATGAACTAACCGCAACCTAGACGAACCGCAGACCAAAAATACTAACCGCAAGACCCTAACCGCAGATTATAACTAACCGCAGAAAAAGTTAACCGCAATGCACTTGAACACAAGACACTTAACCGCAATGAGTTAACCGCAACACACTTAACCGCAGAGAATCTAACCGCAGTACTTAGAACCAAACGCAAAATATTTAACCGCAGAACCTAGACGCAATACGCAAGCTGAGGAAGACTTAACCGCAGAATCTAACCGCAGAGACAAAAGTCCAAACCTGTCACTTTCATTGCGTTTTGTTTGTATTCCCGAAATAGTAAACGCAGAAAGTTAATCGCAGCTCGCAGGACTTAACCGCAACTAAGAAATGAACCAGTGGACTTAACCGCAACTAAGAAAAACGCCTAAAATCAATTCCAAACTTCAAATAGCTTGATGATATTGTAACACACTCTACACTACAATGTTCCACAAACACTAATGAACATAAGAGGACATCACAAACATGTATAACAACATTAGAGGGATAAAACCAATATGTTTTCCAAGAAAGTGGCACCAAACTCACAAAACCACTCAAAACATCATCAAATTCGATTCTGCAAGGCCCTAAGATGAAACCTTGGCTCTTGATACCAATTGTAGAATACTAATTATGTTGGAAACATGATTAAGTGGTGGTGAGTGAGGCGTAGAAATGGAAGGAGGGAGGAGAGGAGAGAAAGAGAGGAACCTTGAAAGAAAAAGGAAAAGATTAGATTAAAATGAAATGAAGGTCCAACCCTCTCCACATGTGGAGAGGGGTATTTATAGTTACAATATAACGCCCACTCCCGGGCTATGGATCAGGCATACAGTGGGTAAAGACCCGTTCCTTCTTCCACGGTGTTACTTAATCTAATACTAATTAACTAATAAACTAACTAACTACGAGCTACCTTAATGCTATTACAATCATTAGGTGACCGAGACTTTTACAGGAATATTTGTATTCCTAACAAAGTAGATGACCAAAATTTTTGGTAGACAAAGTGTGTTGGAATACATACAAGATAATAAGTTTGAAAAAAAAAAAAAAAAAAAAAAAAAAAAAAAAAAAAAAAAAAAAACTTTGAAAAATCAATTTCATACCAAACCGAACGGATGGATTCACAACTGATCGGATGGAGTTGAATATATAAACCAAAATTTTCAAAAACTTAAGAAAAACACATACACACAATCCACCAAAAATTGGGGTTAAAAATTCGACCATAAGAAGTTGTTAGAAGGTTGCAGGAGTGATAATTAATCATCAATGGCATCAAGTCAAGTAAGTTATATCATTAATTTTGTTCAATTAAGTTTTAATTCGGATGATTGAAATTAGGTCACGAATTGGGTATTTTTGAATTAGTTCGAATTGAGATGTAATATTTTGGGGATAAGTGATTAGATGATAGGAGAAGGTATTGCAAAAAGAATTAGATCAATTGGTTAAGTTTTGAGTAAGAATTCATTGATTGAATTTTCGGATTGAATTGGGTATAATCTTTAGAGCTAGTTTATTTGCAATTGATGAATCCCAGAAGTTATTTGGTTGATAATTAGTGATGATAGGTTATTGCATTGTTGATTAGAGCACTAATTGGAAGATTTTAGTAGATGATGTTCTTGGTTTTTATAGAATCATTAGGTTGATGATTGGAAATGTTAAGAATCATTGATAGGAGAGTTTGAATGTTAGAAGTACTCAAGAATAGGAGATTACAAGTTAGAAAGAAGTTCGGATTGATTGGGAAACGTTTAGGATGGATTGAGGATTAATGTAGTTTGCAGAAAACTCCAACCGAATCGGTTGCGAGTTGCAACCGATCGGTTGGAAGTGTGCCAAAGTTGTATCCGATTCGGTTGGACCTCAAACCGATCGGATGGACGCCTCGGAAAAAATTTTAACAATTTTTGAAAATGTGTTTTCTAGTTTCTAAATTGATTGGTATTAGTTCTTATACTTATATACTAACATAATTTGAGATTTCTTTCAGGGAAATGTTGCAAGATTGGGACGAAATCCGATTGTTAACAAGTATTTGAAAAGGAACGAGAGGAAGAGGATTACTTTCAGTTTGAAACTGGAGTCTAATGAAAATGTCAAGTTTTCTCATGTGCAAAACAAAGATGAGAAGAATGCGTATAGAGAACGTCTTTCAAAACTTCAAGAGAGGAAAATTGCTAAGCCTAGGTTGATTGATTGGGAATTGCTTGAGGAGTATGAATGTGAGGATCAATTAAGGAGCATGATGACTATGATTTATGTGTATCTTGGAGATGGAGATAGGTTTGAAGATTATTCTTGGGAAAGAGCTTTTAGTATTCGTGAAGATGTTTACAAGGAATGGTGTTTGGAGTTCTTTTCTACGTTCTACTTTGATAGAAAGGTAAATGATGTTCTTGGGGATGTTTGTGTTTGGTTTAGATTGTGTGGTCGCGAACATGCTTTATCTTTGCCAAAATTTGCAGTTGCACTTGGTTTGTATGAGGAGAGTGAGATTCAACATAGGTTGTTTGGACCACATTTTGTGAGTTTAGCTAGAGGTAATGATCAATACACGGGTATTGATGAATATTGGAATAGAATTGGTGATCCAACTTGTCTTAGGAGAAATTCTTCTAGGATTAGGAATCCATTGTTGAAGGTTTTACAAAAGTTGATTTCTTGGGGATTGATACATAGGAGCGGTGGACAAGACAAATGTAGTCAACCGGACCTATGGGTGATGAAGTTGTTGGAGGAAGACAAGAATGGGGATGTGGCATGGATTATTGCCGAGTATCTTTCGAAGAGAGCACCGGGGAATAAGAAACAAAGTGATGTTTGTGGAGGTCATTATGTGACCATGTTGGCTAAAAATCTTGGGTATTTTAATGATGATGAGTTGAGGAAGTGTAGAGTGAGATTGGAGAGTGAGATATGGGATGCTTTTAGTTTTGGGAAAGCATTGGATAGGATTAACAAGACTTTGGGACCTTGGATCGAACCAAGTGTTGGGGCACAATCCGGAGCTTATGCGGGAGCGCCATCACAACCTCAAATGGGGAGTTTTCTGGGTAATACCCAAAGTGGTTTTGATTCAGGATGGGGTGATTGGAACCGTGAATTAAATGCTATTGAGTGTAAGGATGTTTGGAGAGATTCAATCCAAATGAGGAATAATTACAACTATGATTATTCCATGCCTATGATCCAACATTTGGCACAAGATGCCAATTATGAGGTACCTCCCTACAATCCACCAAATGTTCCACCATACCCTTTACCATATTCTCCATATCCTGGACCATACCCTTATCCTTATCCTGGTTATTCACCATTTCCCGAGCCATATCCACCATACGGTAGACTTCCCGAGTATGGTAGTTCAGGTGTTAATGTGGGTGGACCAAGTTTTAATCCTGGAGGATCAAGTTATGATGTTGGAGGTTCGTCGTCAAGAGCAGGAAAGAAGAAGAGATGAGTGGTGGACGAGGACGATGAAGAAGATGTTGATGAGGATGAAGAGGAAAGCGAGGACGAGTTCGTTCGTTCCGATGTGAGTTATTGATGGTGACGTTTGATCACATGGATTATGGTTGGTTTTAAAAACAATTATGTGTCGAACAATTTCTATTTCTATTATCTTTAACTATTTCTAGTAGGATTTATAACGTAACGTAATTTTCTATATATTTGGTTTAGATATGTTTTTGTTTGTGTTTGTTTGGTTGTTTCGTATATTTTGCAGTTTTCTTGCAGGAGTTTTATTACGGAAGCATATAGTTGATCAACGTTTGGAGTCGGTAAACTCATTTGCTTATTATGATTAAATATGCATGTTGCGTATTTAACTCCGGTATTTTCTAAATTTTTCCATTTCCTTTACTTTGAAGTTATTTTTTATTACATTGTGGACAATGCAAAACTTAGTGTGGGGGAAGGAAGAAAATAGAAAAATTGCATTTTTAAGTTTTAAATTTTCGTTTTAGAGTCGTGAACTTTAGTAACTAGTAGTAGTTCGCTCTTCATATTTTAGTTAAAATAAGGTTGATTTCATAGTAAATAATAATGATATTTTTGGAGAATAAATTCAAGTTTTAAAGAGCAATTTGTCTCGGAATTGATAAACATTTGCTAGCACAATCTTATACCCTTATTACTTTAAATAGTGAGGATTAGTTTTTTTTTATGAGAATACTATTTACATATTTCATGATGAGTGTGCCGGTGGTTGTGTTAATTCTAGAACTTGTACTTGTTATGCATTACGGTTAAAATCATTTTCGAATGATAAGGATATATTCATATGATAAGAGGCAAACTTAGGAATAAAACCAAATGGCCATCCGTTTACAAAATAATTTTTGCTAACCACATTGGTTAGTTAACCTCGTATTTGGAACCCATTTGTTAGCGTTTATCTTTAGCGCTAGATACCCTTAGTTTCACCCTTTGAGCCATCCTTTTCATTTTGTTAAATCCAGAAAAATACAAAAAGATTTTACACTTTAAACCTTAGCCTAACCCTTGTCAAAGTCTAAATGGTGGATTGCTAGTTGCTTGGTTGTTGGTTAGTTTTTGATGATTATTAGTTAGCCACACTTCACAATTCATGTGTGTGCCATTCCAACAAAGATGAAGGTGCGTAACTTCGTGTTTTGTATTTTTTGTGGTGTATGCTTATGCGAAGTGTGGGGGAGGTGATAAAAAAAAAATCATCGCAACTATAAGGTGACAAATATAGCCAGTGTGTTATATTATTATGAATAAAGAAAGTCATGAGATATGTTGTTAGCCGATGTGCTAAGTTTGAAGAATATTTTTATGGTGAATCGATGTATCAACATGTGGAAGTCGAAGAGGAGAAATATTGTAACTATTATCATTTTTTGGGTTTGTGGATTATTTGAGATTAGCAACTATGGGACTTAGACTTTGATTTTATTTTTCTTTTAAAACCAATTTCTGTTGATCCCAGTTGAGCTAATACGATCTTATATAGAAGTTAACTTAAACAAATACTTAAGCTTAAACGCGGAATATAAAAGCTTAACTTAAGAAGATTAAGAATTCTCTTTCAACACTTCAATATTATTAATACGAGCACTCAACAATGCTAGGGTTTTACAACCTTGAAGTGAATAATAATACGTACATAATCTAACCCTAGGATCCTCCTTTTATAGGCCAAGGAGTCCTACTAGGTTTACAATACCTTTCTCTACAAGCTAAGAATAATCTAAATAGATATACTATACAAATAATCTATTCCATAATTATCCTATCGTATACAATGTTAATCCATCCAGCAGTAGTTTCACCAAGCAGCAGATTGTCTTCAGCAGCAGAGTCATTATACCAGCAGCAGTTTCATTGTAGCAGCAGTATTACTCAGCAGCAGTATCATATAGCAGCAGTGTCACTTGGTCAAAACCCAACAATCCTCCCCTAAACTTAATATTTATTTCTAAATATTCAAGTTTCTTCAAAGCTCAATTAATCACTTGGAGGATGCTTCCAAACACTTCAACTCTTGAAAATTCAGTTGATCAAATATCTTCATACTTTGACAGCAAATTGAATGCTTGATCATCAGAATCATAATCTTTCTGCAGCTTAAGTGTTTTGTCACCATTTACCATCTGATTGACAATATTCCAGTATTTTACCACTGGGTAATCTACTTCAGCTAGCATATACAAAGTAATAGGTCCAATTTCTAGCACATGAACTCCAGAATCTTGAAAGAGTCTCCATTTTCTTACTTTGTATTCTACTATCTCTGTCCATTCAGAATCATCCATTGAAGGTTCAAACATAAGTTTAAGAGCTCTCCACATAACATTATCAGAAGAAGTTAAGATATGATCAATTTGATCTACCTCATACTTTTTACCATCAAATTTCTTAGCTCCAAACTTTGCCTTGTATAACTTCCACAAGTCTTCAACATCCTCTCTATCAAAGTAGTGTAACATCTGTTGAAATCTAAGAAATCTATGAGTCTTACCATCAGATCTCTGGACATCATGAAATGCTCCAATGTTAGTATCATACCCTGTAGTTACTTTGATAATAGGATACTTGATTCCTAATGGTTTAGCATCAACCACTTCAGGATCTTCCATCTTTCCAACCACAGTATAACTCTTCAATTGTTCTTTTTGATGCTCAGAAGGAATGTGATCAAGACCATATTTAAACTCATCTCCTTCAGGCATAGAACTGCTTCCTTCTCCAATCTTTCTTTTCTTCTTTGCAACTGACTTATGAATAACACCTTTTCTTTTATCACCCTGCACAGAAGAAGTAGTCTTTGCTGCATCACTTTCAAGCTTTTCAACAACATTAGCTTCTTGAATCTGCTCTGCTTCAACTATCTTTTCAGGCACCAACTTCTTGTTCATCTGAGCAATTTGTTCCAAGTCCTCAGCACATCCCATAGTATAAAAAGTATCTGTTCTCTTCTTTGTTTGTTGATACAAATCAAAAACTTCTTTGTCAGAATAAGCTTTCAACTGCACCAATGTCCATCCACCCATATTCTTTAGATACCTTTCATATTCTTTCCTTTGCTGTTTAACTGTTGGCCCTTTGAATATTTTAACCTTTCTTCTAGCAGCAGCATTCTCTTTTCTCTTCTTAGAAGTAAAGTCACTATACCAAGATTGCACATTAAAATTTGGAACTTCATTTTCTTCAATCTTGATCAGCTTGTTTAATTCAATATCAGCAGAAATTCTAATCTTTTCATCGTCCCATTCATCATACATTCTTAAACCTTCAGCCTCTTTCTCAGCCAGCTGCTGATCTTCCAAATTAAGCACCTCTTGTACTTTAATAGCAGCAGCTTCATCATGTTCAACTTGCAATGGCTTAGGCCAAGAATCAAAAGGTACATCAGTAAAGTCAATCCCTTTATACATCCACCTCTGAACATCAACTTGCTTGCCTTTACCCTTATCTGTAGAAGATGATATGATTGTCTTCTTTTGAGTAGCAGCAGGTTCTCTTATTATTATTCCTTTTTGAGGTTTTCTTGTTGCTGATGTTATGTTAGTTGTTGTGATAGGTTGTGATGATGATTGAGTTGGTAACTGAGGTGTATGAGAATCAGTAGTAGTCTTCTTACTTAGCAAAACCATTGCCTCTGCAGCAGCATTATCCATAGATCCAGCAGCAGAGTCTTGTACTTCAGCAGTATTCACTATTCCACTAGCAGCAGAACCATCAAAAGTCTTAGCAGCAGAATTATGAATAGCAGTAGAGTCAGTAATAGCAGCATTTTCCACTGAATCTTCCAAAGTCTTTAACACATTACCCATCAACCCTGTTGCCTTCACTAGTTGCTCAGACTCCAAAGTTTTAAGAGTATCTACCACCTTTTCTTGTACAGCAACCACCTTTTCCATAACAACTTCATTCCCAGACTTATCAGCAACTACAAAGTCTTCATCATTCTGAGGACTATCCACATCCATGTCATCAATCACTGGAACCTCCCCTGAAACTATTCCAGCATCCATATCTTGAGCATTATCAACTTTTTCAAGATTTACCTCCCCTGAATCCATGACAATCTCTTTCCTCCCCTATTTGGAAGCATCCTCTTCCAAAGGAGGAGATGGTTCAGAAGAACTTACAACCTGAGTAGTCCCCACTTTCTTCAATCTTTTCAAGGAGGTTGAAGATCTTGATTTCTTGAAGCTCTTAATCTGTTTTCGCATTTTGATGATGACCTTGGCTTGACCAGCAACAACATCAGATAGATTAAGAACCTTATCTTCCAAAGACTCACATTTCAACCCCAAAGCGGTACAAGTAGCCGTCAATTCTTTTATAAGTTGCATTGTAGTCTCATCACTTCGACCTGTATTACCTGGTCCGAGAGGTGAATCACTGACATTGTCATCATGTACAAGTGGATCCGTCAATTCATGAGTCACTGGCCTGTCCTCATCACTTCGACCTGTGTGACCTGGTCCGAGAGGTGAATCTTGGGACAAAAACCCAGTATCAAACCTAGTTTGATCATCTGAGCCCCCTATGTTTTCCATTTGGCTAGGGTTACCATCCTGAGAAGCAGATTCATAAAAATCCTTTTCTCTAGATGTTGCCTTGGTTTGGGTCTTATTGATGTTATCACTATCCTGCTCTGCTACTAAGCTAAAAGCAGTAGTGACAGCCCTTGCCAACATGTCCTCTCCATCACCTAGGACAGCCTCATCTGGTACAGCCATACTAACACTATCCTGAGGTAGATTAGTGTCCTTTTTGGTTTTCCTACGTGAATATTGTTTTGTAGGTTGTGTAACAGATGTAGTAACATTGGGTGTGTGATGAGAATCAGTGGGATTTCCTGATCCTTCACCCTGGTTGTTGTGCACAATTTGTTCCATGAAAGATGTAAGATTTGTATGTGCACCAGAAAAACATTTGCCATGCTTACACTCAGTGTCAGTCCTTAGAGTTCCAATACCAACAATCTTTCCACCTTTTGGATCATTCCCAAAAGCTACATAACCACCATCAAAAACCTCAAGATCTTCAAGTTGAGATTCATCCCCAGTCATGTGTCCAGAGCATCCACTGTCAACAATAACCATATCCTTAAGCTCATCCAGTAGATTGACCTACACATGAAAAATAGAGAAATCAGTTTCTCTTGATGACCCAAGCCATTACTGACTTGGATCTGCCCTGTGCATCAGTATAATCAAATTTCTTCAAATCACTTGATGCACTACTATTCTTGGAAACAGAGTTTGAAACATTTGTTTTTGGTTTCCAAGTCCAGCAAGCTGAGGCCTTAACAGCATAATAGTGATTACCAACAACTGTATTTGGAAGATGTTTTGGCTCAGAAGTAGAAAGTTTTGAACTAGCAGCAGATTGCTTACTAGCAGCAGAATGCATTCTAGCAGCAGAGTGCTTACTAGCAATAGAGCCATTTGAAGAACTAGTTGTTGATTTGAAAACACCATTTGATTTAGCAGCATAAATAGATCTAGTAGCACCAGATCTCAACAAAACAGCTCAAGGAACCATGTTTCTATTAGGATGTGGGTGAGTTTGTTTAGTTACATATTTGTGATTCACCCTAGTGTATTGATTCCAAACAGGCTTTTGGTGTTCAGGACATCTAACAATCAAGTGGTCAAAGCTACCACACTTATAACAAGCCTTCTTTTGTAATTGAAACTGATCACCTAATCTTTTTGAAACTAGGTTATTAAAGTTTCTTTGGTTACCCCTAGGCTTATTATTGAACCTTTCCATCTGTTCTCTATGTACCTCATTGTACTCTACCAGTTTTCTAGAGAAGTTATTTCCTAACACAGGTTTAACAAACTTTACCTGTTCTACCTTAGGCTTAACCTGAGTAGGAATTTCTTCCTTTTTAAAACTTTGTTTTGGTTTAACCTGTTCCTCTTCACTATCACTATCACTATCACTATACCATTCCTCAATAATTGGAGCTTCAGGAAATTTTCTATCCTCAACCTTAGGTGTTTCAATTTTACTTGTGCTATATTCACCTACAGGTTTTTCAATATTTAGCTCACTAATGAAGGATAGTTCTTTTCCTGGTGGAGCAAAAACACTTTTGGCTGGAGGAGCCACTTCATTATATCCAATTCCACTGCCTTTTCTCATCAAATTATTCTCAATAGATTTATGAACCATATCAGAAGCAAATTGTTGTTTTTGTACTCTTACTACATGTTTATCTTTTTCAGCAAGAGCTTCCTCTTTTTCTTTTTCTGCTTCTACCAACTTATTTTTAAGAACTTCTACTTCACTGTTTTTCTTAAAAATTTCTATATCTCTTAGATTAAGTTGATCTACATATTCTTTTTCACACTCTTTGAGATATTCTAACCTCCTCTCAACATTTTGAATACCTACTTTGTAACCTAAGTTATCAAGTTTTAGGTGTTCAACTTCTCTATTTAGACTCTCATTCCTAGCCTTAAGTACTTCAATAGTGTCAGAACAAGATTTAAAAGAACAACCAGATGATTCAGAGTCATTAGATACCTCAGAGTCAGATCCTGATGATGAACCATATGCCATAAGTGCAAAGTTATGCACTTTGGGTTGAACAGCAGCAACCAAAGAGAAATTTGGTTCTTCTTCTGCCATATCACTCCAGTCATAATCTCCCAGCCCATCACAAGCTACCATTGCAGACTTTGATTCTTCAGTCTTCTTTGGAACATCAGCATTCTTCTTTGGAGATCTACACTCTCTAGCAAAATGGCCCTTCCTGTTGCAATTGTAACATTCAATTTTAGACTTGTCAAACCCTGGACTCTCCTTAGCCTTGTATTTGACTTCTCTTCCAGTCTTTTTCCAGAACTTTCTTGCTCTTAAAGTCAACATTGCCATTTGCCATTTGAGATCAATTTCTTCAAGATCATATGGATCAATATGATCCAAATCTTGATTTATGACATGTGATCTTATGGTTGTAGTAAGCTCAGCCAAGAATGCACATAAAGCAACATCACTGGTAGAAATCTTGTCATTTGAACTAGCAGCAGCTCCAGATCCATCAGCAGTAGATACTCCATAAGCAGTAGAGTGAGTATCTTGTGTCTCTTTGGATTTTGAAGACACAAAAGCAAGATTTTGTGTACTAGAAGATGAAGTAGAAGAAGTAGCCAATTCAGATTCATACACCCTTAAATTGTTGTAGAGGCTCTCCAACTTCATTGTCTCAAAGTCAGGCTTATTTCTCCACACCACTGTATGCATGCTCCATTCAGGTGCAAGACTTCTTAGAAACTTGAGATTCACATCTTCCTGTGGAACAACATACCCAACAAGCTTTAGATGACTAACTAGTTGATTTAGCCTGTTGTATGTGCCAATTATCTTTTCTCCAGGTTCAGAAGTAAAGTTTTCAAACTGATGCTTCAACATATTCTTTCTGGACTTCTTAGTAGCATCATTCCCTCCAAACCTGAATTCCACAGCATCCATCAATGCTTTTCCTGTTTCACAATCATCAAAGTCCATTTGAAATTCATTAGGTATTCCCATTAAGAGAATACTATGAGCCTTGATTTCCAGCTTCCTAGTTGCATTAGCTTCAGCAGACTTGATTGGTATCTCCTTACCATCAGCACTCTTTTCTGGTTCAGAATCACCATTAACAATCACATTCCACATGTTGAAGTCGATCATGCGAATGTATTGTCTGATCCTCCTCTTCCATAGCTCATACTCAGAAGGATTGAGCATAGGTACCCTTGAAGCAGTCACCATGTGAGTTTCATCACCCATCTTAAGCAAACGATTTGGAACAGCAAACTTTAAAGAAACAAAATCTTCTTGATTATAACTTCTAGATCACAAGCTCTGATACCACTTGTTGATCCCAGTTGAGCTAATACGATCTTATATAGAAGTTAACTTAAACAAATACTTAAGCTTAAACGCGGAATATAAAAGCTTAACTTAAGAAGATTAAGAATTCTCTTTCAACACTTCAATATTATTAATACGAGCACTCAACAATGCTAGGGTTTTACAACCTTGAAGTGAATAATAATACGTACATAATCTAACCCTAGGATCCTCCTTTTATAGGCCAAGGAGTCCTACTAGGTTTACAATACCTTTCTCTACAAGATAAGAATAATCTAAATAGATATACTATACAAATAATCTATTCCATAATTATCCTATCGTATACAATGTTAATCCATCCAGCAGTAGTTTCACCAAGCAGCAGATTGTCTTCAGCAGCAGAGTCATTATACCAGCAGCAGTTTCATTGTAGCAGCAGTATTACTCAGCAGCAGTATCATATAGCAGCAGTGTCACTTGGTCAAAACCCAACAATTTCATAAATATTCCCATGCCTTATCCTTACCTTTTTGACTTAGTGTAATTATTTTGCACGAAAGTTTATAAAACCCTTAGCCTAAACATTACAACCCGAATAAAAGACCTCTTTGATGAATTATTCTATTGTTTTGATACTTGTACAAGCCTATGGTAAGATACATAAATCATGACTGTGCAATGAGTGATCTATTAATCATTACACATATTGAGTGATGAGTGAATTTCAAATTATCTTCGTGAGGTGCTTAGAATTGTTATCAAGCTCTTTATTTACTTGATTGAGTTCAAATAAGATATTTCCACTATTGCCATTGAATTCAATTTTCTTTTGATTAAGACTTGCTCGAGGGCGAGCAAAGCTCAAGTGTGGGGGATTTGATAACGCTCAAATTTAACATATTTTTAGTCGCGTTATTATTTGATTTATGAGTGGAAATTGGTCATATTTGTATATATTTGTTACTTAATCGTGGAAAAGTGTTTATACATGCAAATATAGCCAAAAGCAGGTAAAAATGATTAAAAGATGAAGAAATGAAGTGGACATGCATTTTTGGAGAGTTTCAAGAGGATCAAGGAAGAAAGAAACGTTGCATGAACAAAAGGATTTGATAAAGACAAGTTTACTATACGAAATTATCAAGGAAATATCAAGTTCTAATGGACAAAGTCATGCCACGAAGAAAAATATTGCATGCAACGTAAAACGACGAAGAAAAGACATAGAAACATGTTCAGACTAAATCCAACCGATCGGTTGCAACCCGCAACCGGATCGGCTGGAAACGTGCCAAGATTGACCATCCGATCAGATGGCGAGAAACCGATCGGATGGTGATAACTGAAGTTACAAGTTTTGTATTTATTGGCGAATTTACTCCCCATAATCATGTGTGGCTGATCATTTCTGCTTATTTACTGAGGATGGACGTTTTTACTTGAAGGATAAGTGTCATTAAGCTATATAATGAGCACTTAGGGCCTAGAGTTACTTGTACCACCATTATCTAACTTAGTATTACACCAAATCTTGTTAGCTTATCTTATATTGCCTGAAAGTTTACTAAGTGTTGTAAAAACGTCCAGAACGTGTTGAGTTAGAGTCTCAAGCATTGGTTCGAGTGTGGAGTTGTTTACTTACATTGGTGAGCAATTGGAGGAGTGTGGTTGCTATAGTTCCACAAGTTTACTCATTGTAATTCTCAAGACTAGGTACACCTTGATACTTATAATGAACAATTGTTACTTTAAGTTTTATGAAAGTTTTCTTATTTACTTGTGTTTTAATATGATTGTTATGGAGTAATTTGTGTATATGATGTGATTGGTTAATGCAGTATTATTTTATGAAAAAGGTGATGCATGAAAACATATCTATTTTATGAGTTTGTTGATATAACATCTTTTCTTGCTTAATTTGTCGGTAAAAACAATTTCTTGAAAAATAGGTCCGAAAGGTTTTTCAACTTGTTTTTATTCCAAAATATTAATGCACCAAATTAGTATGGAATAGGGTGCTTGACAACCATCTTATTTACTTGTTAAAATAGATTTGAGACGATTTCATCACGAAAAAGGACCGAAAGGATTCGTAAGAATTCATAAGAAAAGAATTAATTTTCTAAACAACCATGTGTTTATAGGATTGTCATACTAATTTGATATGTCCGAAAGGAGTCATTTTGGTGATAGAATTCTTAGTAGTAGTGAAAACATGACATACATCATAGATTGTATAACTACTCATTTTTAGTTGCGCATCATAACAAGTTTTACACCAAACTTCGTACTCAAATTGTTACGATACTCCTAATTACCAATCAAGGAATTATACACAAGTATATGTTAAGTTTTTATTGAGTTTCTTTTAAATTAAGATTTTACATAAATTTGGATTGACAACCCTTATTTAACAAACGTTTTTCTTATTACTAAAACCACCAAATCCCTTGGGCCGATCTCGACTTACCCACCTTTATTACACCGGACGAGTATACTTGCTCGTATGTGCTAGATAATAATCGGATAATTCGTGTTTATAAATTTTAAAATTTGTACTAATAAAGCGCACATCAGTAGGTAAACTTATTTACCTTACTCATACAAGACCTGATATCAGTTATGCAGTTCATGTCCTAAGTCAGTTTATGCATGCACCTATGCAGTCTCATCTTAAGTTGGCATTTAGAGTACTAAGGTACTTGAAAAATGCACCTGGACAAGGTATTTCCTTTTGTAAAGGAAATAACTTAGACATAAATGTGTTTGTTGATTCAGATTGGGCAAAATGTAAAGTTACTAGAAAATCTGTAACTGGGTATTAAGCTTTTCTGGTAATAATCTTGTATCCTGGAAAAGTAAAAAGCAGTCTATGCTCTCTAAATCTTCTGCTGAAGCAGAGTATAGAGCAATGAATTATGTTACTTGTGAAGTCATTTGGATTCAAAAAGTTCCGACTGAAATGAATATCAAAACATCTCTTCCTGTACCATTACACTGTGATAATAGTTCTGCTATTCAGATAGCAGCAAATCCAGTTTTCTATGAGAAAACAAAACATTTTGAGATTGAGTTATTTTTCTTAAGAGAAAAAGTTGCTGCATGTGTGGTAAAAACTGTTAAGGTTAAATCTATTGATAATGTGGCTGACATTTTTACTAAGGGCTTAAGTGCTCAGGAGCATAAAAAGTTTTGTGATGGACTTGGCTTGTATGATATGTACAAGGTTGAAATTAAGGGGGAATGTTCAGAAGGCTAATCTTAGCCTTGTATACTTTGACTTGGTATGTAGTCAAGTACTTGAGGTAATTATTATATAATTTGTTTTGTAGTCTTTCTCTTGTTTCTGTATGTGCAAGGACTAGTTGTGTAGGAAAGCTAAAGTTAGAGGGCTTATATTGTCAACTGGAGGAAGTACTATGGGAGCAGCTATATAAGCTACATTATAGATTAGGGTTTGATAAGTTGTTGCCTTATCTCTCTTTGTATTGCTTCTCTAAGTTGAGAACTCATTGTAATCGTTTGATTGTTCTTTCTTTCTTTCTGTGTAATTGTTGAACTCAAAACCAGTGATCACATTTGAAGTGATTGTCTGATGTTGTGAATAAAATAAGTGGGGATGTTGGTTGAATTCATAAACAAGCTGTTTTATCGATCTTTGTATACTTTTCCACAGTGTGGGATCCTGGAACTACATGAGGCGAGATTTTGAAGCAACACCTTGAGAACAAGGTAATTTCCGAAGGAATGAGGAATGATACGTCTTTGGATAACTATATTTTATTTAGTCGTATTCGAGTCATGTTAAGAAAGAGTCATGTGAGTCATTATCTAGAAAAGTATATTTGTTTTGGGAGTTTATCTTATATTCGACTTATGATACAAGTTAGGGCTTATTCGGTATAAATACTGAATCATTCATTAATGAAAAGCATAGTTGTCAAATAAATAATTCTCTTCCTTTCTTTAATATTTTTAAGGAGCTAACACTCGCTAAAAGTGATGCCCTATCTCGATACTACCGCAAAGATCGTATCACTATAGTTATGTTGCTCATCTATGTTTTTAACAAAAATACAAACCACATATCGGGCCGGCCACTTTTCTTTTTTTAAATACAATTGACGTTAGATTATTTTATATTAAATATTAAACAAGTGCTGAGATTAAGATTCATAATTACAATGTTCTTATTAACCTTTTTTTTTTTTTTTTTTTTTTTTTTTTTTTTTTTTTTTTTTTTTTAATCTGTTTATTATTTATTTATATATATATATTTATTTCTGAACTAGGTATTAACTCGTTGACATACAATAAATAAAATTAGAAGTCCGGCCTTTTGTATCTTTTGTAGGTTGAAGAAGAAATAAATATCATATATATCGTATCATTGTCAAAGGTAGTTAAACATCGTATCATTAGGGCTTGTTTGTTAATTTTTATTTATTAAGGCATTGTTTGTTAAATTTTTTAATTAAGTTATGTTTAATTAACAAATAACTTAATAAAGACAGCTTCAGTTTTATTAATTAATATTTTCAGGCATATTTTTTTATTAAGTTACAAACAAACAATTTTTATATGACTTAATTATTTCAGATTTTTTCATATTAAAGGCATGTTTGTTTAATTTTTTTAGAGGAGAGTTATATTAAATACTAACACCATCCATCTAAAAAGAAATCAATTGTTGATATTAAAAACATTTTAATATTTCACCAATTTTTTATAATTTAAATATTTCTTAAACCGTTAATCGTTAAACGAAAATAATTACACCATCGCGACGAGCATTTAATTATCTTTATATAGATAGGCTATTTGATATATTTTCGACAAATTCTTTTTTTCGTTTTTTTCACGTTTTTTTTCGTGGCCGAAAAAATCATATATGATATTACATATCATATATAATATTACATATCATATATGATATGTAATATAATATATGATTTTTTCGGCCACAAAAAAAAAAAAAAAACGTGAAAAAAACGAAAAAAATTTTTTTTGTCGAAAATATATCAAATAGCCTATCTATAGAAAGATAATTAAATGCTCGTCGTAACGGTATATTTTTTTTCGCTTAACGATTAACGGTTTGAAAGATATTAATATTTGAAAAAAAAAAGGATGAAAGTGGGTTTTTTAAATTGTTGGGATTAATCTCATTCATTAGATCAAATAAAGATAGAGGGAAGATGGAGGGTGGAGATTAGTCCCTTGATATGTAAAAAAAGTTTGGTTCTCAAATGATCTTATATCATTTTTTTATTAAGTCATGTTAACTAACAAATGACTTAATGCAAATAACCTCAGTTTTATTACTTATTTTTAGTCATCTTTCTTTATTAATTCACAAACAAATAGTTTTCATATGATTTAACAATTTTTTTTTTTTCCATATTAAGTCAATTAAGTCAAAATCAAACACTCCCTAAGTCAATTAAGTTGCAGTCAAACACCCTCTAAGTCATGTTTAATTAGTAGATGACTTAATACAAACAACTTCAGTTTTATTACTTAATACTTTCATTAATCTTTCTCTATTACACAAACAAACAGTTTTTATATGAATTAATTAATTCAATTTTTTTCATATTAAGTCAAGTAAGTCGAAATCAAACACCCGTAATCTTCTTATTTTTGTCTATAAAAGAACAAAACCATACGAAATATACAATAAAGCCAAATTCCAACGCTTTAAATAAAAATACAAGTTTAAATCATCCAACATATATAGATTGTATCTATATTCTATATCTATACTACGTGAAAATAGTTAAAGTGAAATGTGAAATCCTTAACTTTTGGTCAATCCCCATAATACCTTTGTCAACTAATTATTTAAATCTTAATTAATTTAGGCAACTTTGTAAACATATAAAAACTACACGTTTGATTACTTATATAATATAGGCAAGTATTAATAAATTTCCATCTTCTACTTTTACTTATTACTTAACACAAGTTGGTAGAGATAGACAAATTTCAAATTCATTTCAAAACACACGGTTTGTAACACAACACAAGATTTGTTATAATATTAATACTTTTCAAAACATTATTTTATTTTCCATAGCAACGATATTTTATCGCGTGCAAAGCAACGACATTTTATAGCGGCTAAAGTTGAAACTTATGAAAATATATATGGCAAAGGTTTTTTTTCCATTGTTTATATAAACAACTCAGTGTGTTAATTCAAACTTCTAAATGAAATTTCAAATAATTTTTATAATCTGTATGATGAAAAAGCATTTATATGTACCAAAAATTAAGTGATACTTGATTAGTTTATTTAAATAAAAAATATTATTAAACAAAAAAAGAAAAAATTATTGTTTTCCTTAAATGATAGTTGATCATTTTACCTTTGCTTTACGAACATATCAACGGGTTATGTACAAGTTATATAAAAAGAGGCATATCAATATTGGAGGTTTCAAAAATAATTATACGAGTACCCATGCATAGCAACGAGATTTTCTAGCGGCAAACAATTATAGTTATACAAAACATTACGCAAAATATTTAACCAAAATATCACTATAAATATCTGCTGTTATAAATCCGTTGCTATGCACGGGTACTCGTCTAGAGAATTAAATGCGTCTCGTCACTAAGTGAAAACTTATCTTGTCCACTCTTCATTTTCATATGCTTTTCGGTGATGCTTATTTGATCCGCATATGGATACTTTAATATCAAAAAAACAAATTAGAAAGTGACATTTTGTTATTGATTATGCCAATGATTACCATAAGCAGCAAAACCTTCATTGTCAAGACTCAAAAATGGTGGATCTCCCAAAGGTGATTATCTAACCTCTTGAAAGGAAGTATTAATTTTTCAGCAAGAATACTTATTTATTATGAAATTACGTTGGTTACAACATAAAAGCATTAGTTACAATATTTTAGGTCATCTTTTCAGACACTAAAAAAAAAAAAAAAAAAAAAAAAAAACTGCAACATGATTTAACAATCAAAAAATTCAAATATAAAAATGATTTTTTATATTTGAATTCTTTTACTATAATTGCATTATGTTTACGATGTTATAAATTACACAACCACTCTTAATAAAATTATCAAACATCATGTGATTTTGCTCTTTAACTATTTAATTTCGTCTTTGTATTGCGCGAGCATCATATTAGTACATGTTTGTATAATAAATTTTCTTATTATATTTTAATATTATATTGTAACAAATTTTCGTATAACATTTCTTGAAAATATATTTAATTATAGGTTATTTGCTACCGCAACGCGTGAGTACCCGACTAGTCTATTTATAATAGATATATATGACTTTCTAAACAAGCAACATTATCATAACCATAAAACCTATGAACCCTAACCCACCAATTAGGCTTGAGCCATAACCAAGTCATCTAACACTCCTTCACAGTTTGAGCGGGAGGAAACCGAACAGTCAACCTGGATAGAATGTTGAAATAATCATCTTCTTGCTTTTCCTCTTTGGAGATTTGTTTGCTTCTTCCTTTTTGTTTATTTGCATGAAGGTAAAGTTGTATTTGGCAAAGTTAAATACTGCTTGACAACTTCCTCCTTTTTGTGACATTTTTTTTACTTCACGGCTTGTTTAGATCAACTATTTTCTTCAAAGACGACAATGATCTTCGGCGTTAAAACAAAAAGTTATGTTGATAAAACAAAATTAGTTTATTGATGACTATATCAATATAATATGACTTTGTTTTGATGACTAGGGTTGGTAGGCTAGGGTTTATGGAATAAAAAGAAATTAACAATGTGTTCTCGAGTTGAGTAAAAGGGAGAAAGTAAAGTGAAAGTGAGAAAGTTTGTGTTCTACTGTTTTTTTAGGAAGTAAAGTGAGGTAAAGTGAAGAAAAGTGGTTATATTTTAGTTATATAACTTTTACTCCACTTTTGGGGTGAAAGTCAATTTACTTCCTCTCTCTTACTTTAATTCCTTTTTCTTTCACTTTTATTCATTTCTTTCTCTGGAATGCAGCGTAAAGGGCTAAAAAACCAGATGATAACAAATTTGTGGTGAGTTGTAAAGGGCTAAAAAACCACTTTTGACACAACTTTCTCACCATCAAAAGTTAGAGAACGAAGGGAGGTTTTAGAGAGGCATTCTACAGCAGCATACAGAGCATTTTCAAAGGAGAGATCACGCCTATAACACCATAAGCATTAGTTTTTGATTACTTTAATTACATTTCCGAATTCATGTCTTCATTTAACATCAATTTGCGTGTACTTTATAATATGATCGGTAAGCACCTTTGGTGATATCCTAGTTATGATTTCTATATTGTTGTGATTATATTTTTGTACTTTCATAATGCTTCTAGTGTGTGCATGCTTAATTTATCATAGATCCTTTAGTTGCGGTAGTTTTGAAGAACTGGTTATACTTGGTATGCTAGGCGAATCGACCAAAGGACCCTAGTTTAGTTAGGTTGCGAGGGAATTGCCTTGTGTGCAAATCGACTAAAGGACCACTTTCCGTGTTGAATAAGCTTAAGTAATTAAAGGTGTGGTTTAAGATCCGAGAGGCCAGGCCACACCAAGATAAATCTAACATGTAGTGGCACTTAATGACTCAAACTAGTCTACCATACGTCGGCTTACCTACAAAGGGTAGTGCCTTTGGTTCCTGACAGGATTCTAGGGAGATAGGCTAGGGAAATCGATCAAAGGAATCTAGTGATATATGTCCCCCCCCCCCCCCCCCCCCCACTTGAAGCATTCGAATAGTTTTATAGAAAACATAGTCATAGCAATGTAGGAGACCAACTAGGCTAGTACACTTTCTCCCTTTCCTCACAACTTAATTTAATTTATGCTTTTATTTCATTTCTGTTTATTTAGTTTAATTAAATCATTTCAACTCTAAACCAGCTTAAAACATGACATTAGACTTAAATAGGATCCACCACACATAGCTCTTGGGACGACCTCGGTTTTACCAGTTACTAATCTACACACGACCGGATATACTGTCCGTTAGTGCATTTAGGTAGACCTTAGGTAATCGAGACTTTATAAATTTAAGATTTGGTCAGTAAAACCTGCATCACTAATTTTAAGTGATTGAGAGTTATAAGCAAAACAATGAGTAATTGTTGTTTTCTGAATACAAATGCTTGTTATGGCGCGTCCCTGTGGCTACAGTTACGATTCTGGTATGATTTTCTTTGGAATTTAATTATGAATCCATGGTCGCTGACCTCGTCAATTAACTCCTCACGGTTTGAGAGTTATGATCGAAATAGGGGGTTGCAGTGTTTTTTCTTTTTTAGTACGGTTAAACGGCGGTGGCTAGGGTTTGACGGGGTGACATTGAGGCGGCGACTCAAGGTAGCTGATAAGATCTAAGGATGAGAACTAGAGTGGCGGCTCAAGGTAGCCGAAACAGTAACCGACGACTAGAGGATAACAGATTTTTGGTGGGTTGTACATAAAGCTTTGATACCATGTAAAATGATACCCCCCCCCCCCCCCCCCCCGAGGGGTTATGTTTATTGATCAACCATTTATAATGCATATTACATGTGATAACCTAACCATACATCGGGCTTGGGCCGATTCTATCATCTAATAAGATAGTTGTCACGTGGTAGCTAGTTCACGATTTCACCATCCTTTGTGTGCTTTATAACTTAAAGGTGTTAAATGCACACTTATACCCCTGCCTACAAATTTACATCTACATAAACTACATCATGAATGTTTCTACATGTGTATTTACTCACTCATAATTATGCATCTACATTAGCCGGTGTCCACATACATTATATCTTGATCAAAATAGCGTCAGATGTGACATTTTTGCATGTAAAATTAACACTAGTGTACACGGGTCTTTCCTACACAGTTTCGTGATGAGAAACTCAATCAACGTGTCAAATATGGTTGTTACATTAGTGACGACTAGTATCATGCGTGTTGGCATAATATTAATGTAATGTGAACATCAAAAACTTAATGTGTGATGGTGAGCCGTATTAATTATACTAAATCTAAAAAAAACACTAATTTAATCCAATTTTCTTTGATGGGATTTAGAAAATAATTTTTGAGATTCAAGAAACTTTGTTTCCAACATTTTTACGGTCCCTAACACACAAACTATGTTATAAGAACTAATATTTTATTATACAAGATTGAATTATATAACTGGGCATCAACCTCGATAGATAAAACTTAGTTGATTCCTAATCTAATTACAAATACAACCGCTCATGGATGGCCTAGTGACAAGAGGTATTGAGCCATCCCCTCCGCATCTTGTTGGTAAGAGGTTTGAACCTTTGAGTGCCTTTGAACAAGAAAAAAAGAAATAGATGTACTTAATGATCAAAATGTCTGACTGCGCATGAATGAATCAGCTAAAAAGGTACTTTTTGGAAAACAGACACTACCTAACTCATTAGCTCTCGCAAGAGAGCGTTCACCAAAAAATTGAAAAGCCTGGCCATTATAATTGCATCCCTAAGTAGATTTTTCTTGTGGGTGATCATAGTTTTCAATTTTTTAGTCGACTAATTCACGAGATTTGAACCAACCAACACATACTCAAATCAGGTTAAGCCCTTTCAAGAGGTTTGCGTGACCATTTCATTGTTGTTTGCACCTATCAAGAGTTGAACTTGAGACCTCACATATTTTAGTTTGATACTGTATCTTGCCACTAGACCATCCATGAGTGGTTGTATTTGTAATTAGATCGGGAACCAACTAAGTTTTATCTATCGAGATTGACGCCCTATTATATAATTCAATCTTTTATAATAAAATATTAGTTTTTGTAACATATTTTGCGTGTCAGGGTCGAAGTAACGTGAAAATTGCTGGAAATATTTCTTTAAATATCAAAAAATATTCTTTGAATCCCGCAAAAGAAAATTGGATTAAACTACTATTTTGCTTTAAGTTACATCTTCAATCTATTTTGATTTATTTACAATTTTAGTTTTACGGTACGACAAATCAAAACGTTATCTAAAAAGGATTTTCGCCTATTTATGTCTATAAACAGATCAAACCACATGAATTAGTAAGTCAAAAAGTTAAAGACCTTTGAAAAGAAATATAATAATTACATTTTTTTTAAAGTTGTGATTTCATTTGACACGAAAAGATTAGATTAAAACTCGATAAATTAATAACCTCTTTAAAACAAATACGTTTTTTCAGGTTTTGATTTATTAGTTTATATATAAATTAATATTGATTAATTAATAACTTTTTCAAATATTAATTTATAAAGTTTTTTTGGTAATATTTTAATTAAAAAAAATAAAAAATACAAGGATAAGGATGAAAATAAAAATTTTAATTAAAAAAAAAAATAAAAAAATACAAGGATAAGGATGAAAATACATGTGACAACCAATTTGAAGTCAAACTGTAGTCAAACAAAAAGAATCCACAAAATCCTCGTACTTTTGAGTTCATAAATACTCAACCAGTGTCGAAACTCTTTATTTTAGTAGTTGTAAAAAAAAAAAAAAAAAAGAAACACATTCCTATTCTTATTCTTACAAAAGAAGACAAAACAAAAAAAAGCCCCAAAAGTTTAATATCGTATCACTTGCAACCACTTCATCTCATAAAACAAAACCCTTGTTGTTCACTTGCATGCATTCTATGCATGCTTCACTCTCCACCGTCAACTCTCCGTCAATCGCTGTCAAACCTCCGTCAACTCTCCTTCTCACGGTCAACCGCCGTCAAATAATCAGGTTTTCATAATCTTACACGTATCTGTTTCTTTAAGTACTGATCTATGTGTTTTGAAGGCTAATTTTGTGGTTTGTGTGTTTGATTTGTGTGATTAGGGTTTAGGAGAAGAATTTAGGGCTTACGATTAAGAAAAAGAATGATGATGACGTCATCAGGAGGAGGGGGGAGGGTGTGTGTGAATGGGATGTGTGGAACGACAACGACGAGTCAGTGGAAGAGAGGTTGGGCTATGAAAGTTGGTGGTTTTGCTTCTTTGTGTTACTCTTGTGGGTATGATCCTTTTTCACTTTCTGTTTAGTTTAGGATTGAGATTCTATCAATTTAGAATACAAAACTGTGGGGTCTACTGTGGGACCTGTCTTTCTTTTGTTTGTGAGAGAATATGACCGGTCATGTTCATCTAAACTTAAGAGAATCTCAATCCTTATGTTTATATTTCTTGTATACTTGTATGGGTCCCTAGCCCTCCTGTTTGTTTAAGCTTATACATGGGCTTATTAGCTTATTTGATTTCGGGTCATATACTTCGTAAGCCCCAATTTTTCGACTTATTTTAAGACTTATGGGCTTATATAAGCTTATTATATAATAATAAGCTTATACCAGGTCGTAAGTCTCAAATAAGCCGGAAAATTTGGGCTTATGAAATATAATCTGAAACCAAATAAGCTCATAAGCCCACATATAAGCTTAAACAAACAACTCCTATTACATCCCCATACTGTGCGCCTGCGGTTTTGGGTATTGTTGAATGGAGATTGTATATGTGTTAATGTGGTTGTAAGTTGTAATTTGTTACAAAATTGTGTTCTTTTACGAAAAGTGAAAAAAAGAAAAGAAAATAAGATATTAAATTAAGGAATTTACGTTATTAGTTTGTTGCTTGTACTATGCTGATTAGTTAGTTCTATCAAGGTCATTATAAATCCTTGATTTATGTGGTAATTGACTTTTTAAAGTATTGAGCTTGTTTGATATTGTTGTAATATTTGGATTTTTATTATTTGTAGAAAGCTGTGATATTTTTGCACTGTTAATAGTTAATTTGTAAGTAAAATTGAAGTTAAGAATGAGTTACTTGGAGAAAAATTGTTAAGAAAGTTGGTTTTTTTTAGCATATATGTTATGGTGATTATGTCAAAAGTAAATTGTATATGCAAGTCATAGTGGTATAAAGTCTTTTCATTCGGATTTAAATTTGAGAAATTTACATAGTTTGTTGTATGTAGCATGTATATGTGTTGATTTCTGTCTTAAGGTTATGCATTCTTGATATATTTGTTCGTCTACTTTCTAAAGTATTGAGCTTGTATGATATGGTTGCATATTTATGTTTTTACAATTTGTACAAAGTAGTGAAATTTGCGAGAAAGAGTTATTTGGACCAAAATTTTAAGCAAGTTGGTTTTTTTAGCATATACATATTCACGATTTTGTCTAAAATAAATTGTATATGCAAAATCATAGAGGTTTCCGACATTTTTTTAAGAGCTGAAGTGACTTGGTGGCGGAAAGCATACTTTTGTAAAACCCAAGAAAATGTATTTTGACAAAAGTTGCTAAAGAAGATGATTTACATATTTTAAACCATGGTGTTTGTGTTTCGTTGGATGACTAAAAATAGCAGGGTGAGATAATTTTGTTTTTATAATTCTATTTTTCATAATCTATAAAAAAGTTTCGATTTTTGCAAGCTATATTTTTTCTTATGCAATAAAAGACACTATGAAATTAAGTTAATTGGACAATCGTTTGCTGAGAAAGTTGGTTCTTTCTAGCATAACAGTAGCAGGATTCGTTAAATTAAACTGTATATGCAAATCATAGTGCATTTTTTCAAGGAAAAAAAAGTGAGTTGGTGGTGAAAAGCTAAGAATGAAGCTTGGTCTTGCAAATTTGAAAGAAAATGTATCCGACAGAAGATGCTAAACAAGACGACTTTACATCTACAGTGTCAAAGTTTTTCTTCAATGATACCCATGTTTAATCAAAATTGTTTTTGTTCATGACAAGTTCTCACACGAACAATGGTTAGTTATTGGCTAAAAGCTAAATTATTCCACAGAACTATAATTGAATCCCTATAATGATTATTTGGAATTTTGGATCAAGTTGATGATCTGTTTTGTTGATATCTATCTTGCGGTCTTGTTGTGAGACTTCGTTGTAGCACTTGTATGTGTGTCAAATGTATGACTATGCAAAATGTACCACATTGTTTTTTTCTTTGCAAGAAGTCATCCCCTGTGCTCCTTGGCGGAACTATGTAGGGGCAGGGGAGGGTCCCGGCCCCCCAAAATTTGCGGCACCTAGTGTAAATATTATAGGTTTTAGGGGTAATTTAGTTGAGGTTACAAACAAATCTCTGATTAGCCCCCCTAAAAAAATGTTCAAGTTCCGCCATTGCTGTGCTCCTATTCTAAGTCATATGCATCTTGGTCATATTTGTTTGTGCTTATATTTACTTTGAAATGGTGTATGTGGAGTGCAGGACTGCATTTGATAATCTACGCTACTGTGAACGATTCCACCTGAATGAAGCGGGTTGGAGAGAATGCAAATTTTGTGAGAAGGTAATTAATATCCAACTATTTTTAAAAGCTCTAAATAACAACCTATTTTCTAGCGGATGAGGTTAGATAGGTGGATTGATCCATACAAAAAAGGCTCGGGTCAGAACAGCTGATTCTTTGGTTTGTGCTGGGTATGCCCGATTCACTTTTTGTCCAAAATCAAATTTTAACATATAAACGCATGTAAAATTTGATTAGAATTCAGTGTAGTGATATTTCAGTTAGCAATTTATATAAAACGATTCAGGAGTTTGTATACATTAAATTACTTTGGACGACTTTCGTGCCGATTGGTCTGTTTCTCCTTCGCCAGACTTTTTGATTTACTATTTAGAATTTGAATCGGCCCATCTAAATGTGAATTGCTAAAATTCTCACGTTAAAGTCCTGCTCACCAATTTCTGTTGAGTTTGCCATTGCAGCCTATTCACTGTGGATGCATTGTCTCCAAGTATTTATATGAATGCCTTGATTCGGGAGGGATAGCATGTATGAGGTGTACGAGAGCCAAGGGAACCCAACCCTTCAGTTCCCCGGTAATTTGTTTTTTAGCAAGTTAAACTGTCATGCATTCTACTTTTTTCACGGATATATATCAAATACATGTGCCTGGTACGTGGATACTGGAACTATAACCTCATAAAAGAACAGGTTATTGCATAAAACAGTAACTGTTGTTTTTACTAGAAAGCCCCCTAAAATATATTGAGTTCTTTTACATGGCGAGAGTTAACAATATAGGACTAATGACGTATACGGATCATTTAAATCAATTATTATTATTATTTATTTATTTTTTTCATTAAGTTTGAGGGCTTTTATGGGTGAAAGTGAAGTTGGTTACCCTAGATAGAAAATGACAAAAACTGATTACTTTCATATGCAACTCGAAAGAAGAAATTTAATAATTAAATGTTATGTAATATGTCAGATAAATATGTTATAAGACTTAAGTCTTGTTGTGGCATCTCATTTTTTCTATTTCGCAGTCATAAAACTCAAGTTTTGTATCTATTTGTGCTGTTCAAAATTGTATATTTTTACATTTTTTATCGGTAATTAAAAGACCAAGATTGGGCCTTGCCTATCCTGATTCTAGTATCCCCTTCAATCTCACATGGTTTGGGAGTGAGTCTTTATTTAGATGATGGCAGTTGCCATGATATACTACTTCTAAATGGAATTGAATTACTAATACTAATCTTACCAACTGAATTTTGTGGGAATCTAAATTCTTATATTTGATTTATCAATGATTTCAGTCGCTTGCTAACAAGATTCCAAATGGCTATACTCGGTTTTCTGGAATTTGGCATCCCTCTGTATTCACCAATCCGATGAATAGCAGCACGTTCACGCCATTAACCGAAGGGCTAGATAAAAGTCAGCATGCATGTTTGGCTTCATCCATCGGTCAACCATTCAGACTAGACGAAGAGTTACCATCTTATAAAGAATCTGGCGCTCGTTGCTCTTCCAGTAAAGATATCAATCTAAACGTCCGGAGCTTTCCACCCCAATTATCATTACCTACAGTACCTGATAATAACAAACCGAGTTTAGGGTCACAACCGATGTACGAGCCTGTATATAAACAATCATTGGGATTTACTTTTGGAAATGAGAGTTCTTCTGTGGTCCCTACTTCTGGTGGGGTTGTAAAGGGAAATGTAGTACTAGAAAAAGTTCCTTCTGTTAAACAAGAACAAAAACCACGCCAGATGGTTCCAAAACTTTCAAAATCAGGAGCTAGCATACGGTCACAGTCAAACAAAGAGACTGGTTCAGATAACCGAGTTGCCAGACCACCTGGTGAAGGACGAGGCCGCAATCAGTTGCTTCCAAGATACTGGCCAAGGATGACTGACCAAGAATTGTTGCAAATATCTGGGGAGTATCCTTCCATATGATTATTTTTATGCTCACACATTGGAAGTGTGTGTGTTTGTTGTTGTTGGGGGGGGGGGGGAGGGGGGGGGGGGGGATCGGTATTCATTAATAATCTGATTATTTGACTAAATGATTTGCGAGGTTTTACGATTAAAAATACACTTTGGGATCTGGGAAATTTTCTAACTGTCTGACCCTTTTTATTTTAAGCTTTTTAATTTTTTTTACTTTGTCACTTCTGACTTCTGAATGTTGAGAAGTCGAGAGCTACCTTATGATCATCTGAAAAACAGACAATTATAAATGACTGATTATGTGTGATTGTGCATGCTCCCTCTCAGAAGGTTTATCTCTAAGAGCATAAACATAGTATGCACACACTGATAGAAAATATATGTGAACACCTTAACTTCTTCTAGCTTAAATTTCGACTGCACCATTACCCCGTTATTTGAGAAAGTTCTTAGTGCAAGTGATGCTGGTAGAATTGGTCGCTTAGTCCTGCCTAAAGCGTGTGCCGAGGTGAGTTGATTTTCTTCTTTATTTGATTTATTTCGATCTTTTTCACATGCTTTAGATTCCCGATAATAAAGTACTGGTGCAGGCTTATTTTCCGGTTATCAACACGTCGGAAGGTGTACCAGTAAAGGTGCGTGATGTAAAAGGGAAAGAATGGACATTTCAGTTCAGATACTGGCCTAATAATAACAGCCGGATGTATGTTCTAGAGGGTGTGTATTCTTGTGTACAACATTTGCAAATGGAAGCTGGGGACACAGGTAATCCTTGTGGTGTCTATGGCAGACTTACGGTATCTTTATGCAAGTTATAACGCGGATATTTATCTTTTTTCTTGTCAACTAGCATATGAGGTGACAAAATGGTTTTCAAAGCAGGTAATTTCTGTAAGGGTCAAAACCGGTTGGGTTGACCTGAAACACTAGTTGCTCTGAAACTTGAATTTATTTTAACTAATTTGTGTGTCAGATGTGATTACTAAAGTTTTTTTTGTTATAAGAACAAATTTATTTAGCTGAATAAAATGATATAAAAGGTTTTATGCATTAATGAGTAGATGATAAAGTTTACCTTGTAATTGAATATTTATGTTTCATATTTCCTTACATTTACTTAATCTTCTGCAGCGATATTTAGTCGGTTAAATCCAGGAGATAAACTTGTATTAGGATGTAGAAAGGCCATAGTTGCTACAGATGCATCTGCTCTTCCTAATCCTGTTAATGGAGACTTGCCAGCAGTGAGTGCTTACAGCATTGTACCATGTTGTGTAATTCTGTGTCATTTTCGCTCTTTTTCTTTATTTTTGGTCATTCTAATACATTTTTGCCTATTAGAGTGACCCTGTTTTGCCAAAGATTATGGATGGAAGCACAAGTAAATTGGATTCAGAGCAGAAATCAGTGATTCAAGAGAAAAAGAAGACCCGCAATATTGGGTCCAAAAGTAAGAGGCTGCACATGCATAGTGAAGATGCCATGGAGCTCAAGTTTACGTGGGAAGAAGCACAGGAATTCCTAAGGCCGCCTTCTGAACCAACTGTTGTTATGATAGAAAATTGTGAATTGGAAGAATACGATGTAAGTAGAGGTGGCTAGATGGGCGGGTCAAAATGTTCATTCTTATTTTGAGTCGTAACAGTTTGGGCTGGGTTAGCGGGGAACACTTTAACTTTGATTTCTTCTTCTATAAATATTTAGGAGTCAAATACGATTCACAAAAAATTGTATTTTATTTCAAAAGTAATCTAATGTTTGAGTAAAATAATTGAGGAGGTTTAATGCATAAAAAACACTTTGGTTTGTTTGACCCTTTTGACATTTTTCATCAATGGCTAATTTTATTCATTTTACCGATTTAATCGACAAAACATAATCTGAATCGACATCGGTTAATATTTTGTGTGGTTTCATTCAGGAGCCACCGGTTTTTGGCAAGAAGACCATGTTCACAACAAATGCATCCAGGTAAGAATTCTCTTAAATGTTCTCTTTTGTTGTCTGAATGGTTGAAAACTGTGAATAGGTACTGTATAATAGTTGGTTGGTAGTTATACAAGTTATGTGTTATAACATATTTACTTTAAATTGGGAGTGGGGACCACCCAAATCTTCAGACCTTTACACAAATTTCGTGATTGACTGCTTATTGGTTTGGTAGTGTATATAATCTTGTTATAAATTCTCTTTGGAATATTTTAGTAATGTTTTCATAGTTTGTTCTAACTTGACACTAGTTTGTTAAGATTTAACGTGAATGATATTACAATTTAGTTATTCTATAGGTTGCAAGAACAATGGGTTCAGTGTGACAGTTGCTCCAAATGGCGAAAGTTACCTTCAGATGCTCTTATTCCCTCCAAATGGACTTGCTATGATAATGTTTCAGATCCAAACAGGTACTTCATTTTTTTTTTGTGGGTTTCAAAATTAACGTAAATGGATAGTGTTTGGAGTCTTGAAACAATTACAAAAACGGGATAACTAAATGGAACCCAAACTTATTGTCACTTTTAGTTTTTGCATCATGTTTGGTGATTTTTCTGTAGTACATGTACATTGGAGAAAGACACACCAAAATATATATGGAAGAAAACCAGACATAAAATAGATACGAGTAAGAAAATCGTCATCGTAAGTAAAAAAGGTGTGAATCTGCACCCATTTACTTATGATCGAGTCAATATGGGTTTTCTGCCATGTCAAAAGATTATATATATATATGGGAAGGTCAAACGGTAGAAAGGTGCCTAAATTCTATTTTTAATGTATACATTGTCCTAAACCGCTTTATTTAAAAACTTAATTATTAATTTAGTAACATACTACTTGTAATGATTTATTTACCTCATTAATTGTGCATAAAAAAAATACAAAAATGGACCAAAATAGTGTTCACTGGTCAATCCGAACTCCAGGGCCTGACCATATCCCCTCCTTAACTAAATATGTCTTACGAAATTTGGATATGAGTTCAGCTAGCTAAAAAACCTAAGATTGCTCATTTCTTGCATGATATCTATCAGGTGTTCCTGTTCGACTCCGGAGGAGAGAGGAGCCGCAGATTTGGAACAGATCTCGAAACGTGGAAAGGGTACAATTCAACATTTTATTTCCATGGATTGATGTTGACTTTAGTATGATCCTAAACTCTGATGTTAATTTTTAGTACTTTCTGCAGAATCTAAGAAGCGGAAGCTTGTGGGAAAGCGGGGGACCAAAGAACAGAAACAAGAGCCTACAGGGTTAGACGCATTGGCCAGCGTCGCAGCATTGGGAGCAAATGATAGTGAGAATGGCAACTCTATAGTAGGCCCCACCACAAGACACCCCAGACACCGCCCTGGTTGCTCTTGCATCGTCTGTATACAGCCCCCAAGTGGAAAAGGAAAACACAAACCTAATTGCATTTGTAACGCATGTGCAACAGTGAGACGTCGTTTCAAAACCATGAGGCTGCGCAAGAAGAATCGACAAGCGGAACAAGAGGCCGAAAAGGTCAAATCACTGGTTCTGGTTATTAACAAGACTGAATCGGATGACGCACTTGGGACGGGAACTGGGCCTGAAATGCCAACTGAGAGCAGTGACAAAGGTCAAGGATTGGATTTGAATTTTGACCCAAAGGAAGAAGGGACTATGCTAGCTGCTTCTAGGACCCCTCCAGTGTGGCAGAATGTACTTGGAGGACGTGTACCCACTGTTACCAGCGACTTAAAAGACGGACCTGCACAGACAATTAACAGTGTTGTTGAAGGTATTTGATCTTGGACTATAATCGTTAGTCAGCATTCCCGCCATTTTTTTGTGTTGCCCCCCATAGTAGTCTTACATTTAGAGCTTGGATGAAACAAGAGCGGAGAGCCTATCGATTTTTTTTTTTTTTTTTTTTTTTTTTTTGGCTTCTATATGTGTATGATTGCCAACATATATAAGACTGAATCCACATGGTGGAGGCCGGATGTGGCCTTTACCATTTCCGATTATATAAATATATATAATTTTCATGTTTTGGATATGTTATCTGACTTATCTCTCGTGGCTCACCTACTGATGGTATTTTGGTGGCTGTAGAGGATTAACCAGTATCCAAACTTATGAAATACGTTTTGCATTGACAATGGATGTGAATTTGAAGTGACAACATAGTTCACCCTTTTTAGTTACAAGATCAAACAAAAAAAGTACCAGTATCATTGCGATATTATCAATTATGTTACTGTTTTATCATTTATGGTACCTTCGGTTTCAGAGAGAATATACAAGATAACAACTTGATACTAGTGAAGGACTACAAGAGAGCCAACTAGAGCTCGATTTGGGGTCAACGATTCTAAGCATCTAAGACCAAGTCCGGAACGAAAATTTGAGATGTATGTAAAGATTACAAGTTTTAATTAATTGGAGGATTATATATTTCAAGACTAATTAATTAATAACTTTTATGTTACCAATTGTATTAACCTGTTTAACATCAAATGAGTGAAATGACTAATATATAAAAAAATTTAAATCAAAAGATTAAAAAAGTGTTACATCAGCCGATCCCACATCGACCAGTAGAACAACCAGCAGTTGGTTTATATAGCGTCGCAGCTGCTCGGAATGCCAGACGGAATGCTGCTCGGAATGCTGTTGCTAGTTGCTGAAGAATTTTGCTGAATAATGCTGGCTGAATTTTTCATAATTTTTTTTTTTTTTTTTTTTTTTTTTTTTTTTTTTTTTTTTACTAAAATCTGCTATTCAGAAGTATAAACTTCAACAGAGAGTTAAACAAAACCAAATGGTTTTTCATTTCATTAAAAACTCCTGCCTCTTACAACCAGACTTAGACTCTATTTATACACTCTAAAGTAGGTGAGGGGATATATACATACGTCATGCATGACGTTTTTTCATCCTCAATTATTTTAGCCAGATGACCGACACAAACTTTAAACTTTAATAATAGATAAACTATTTACATTATTGATAGCTACCTTTAATAATTTGCTACATTATTGGTTTCTGACGTTTGTGCTGACGATATGTCTTCTAGAATCAGTTGCTGCTAGAACGTTGTTTACTTCTAACCTTTATCTCTTCATCTTCATCATCCATGCTTTGTGAATTTTGACAGTATTCACAACTGTGTCTTTGTACTCTGTTTAACTGTTTGCAGAGAAGGATCTTGATATCTTCTGGTAATGCTTCTAAGATTCCAGTAAAATGCTCAAATGGTTCTTCAAATTCTGATAAGACTGTCTGCTGCTGATCATCAATAATATTGTTGGATATAGAATATATGATCATTTCCTCAGATTTATAATTAATCCTAACATTTTTCTTCTGTCCTCTACCTGTTCCGATTTTTAAGGATCCAAAAAATACTCCGGAAAGAGCTATAGCCATATGTTCTATTGATGGAGTCTTATTATCTATTACATCTTTTGGTGGATGATTGCCATTACTGATTCCTAGTTGAGCAATTGATATGGAAGGGACTAGTAATTGATGTTCTTTGTTGAAAATAGGATAACTTGAATGAAATTTTAAGAATATGGTTCGTTTGTGTGCAAAGGTATCATTGTAGCGACGGACTATGTTTTGGATTTTTGTGGGTAATTCTTGAATTTCTTTCAGGGTTGTCCCGTTTATGTATAATGAATCTATGAATCCATGAACGAAATATCTTTGAATTAATTCGGGATCTGCTCCAGGGAAAATTATTGCTTTTGGACCTGTTGTTCTATTTTTTGGGTAAAAAAGAAGGGTTGTGTGTGCTTCTGTATAGTTAATGAGACTATCCCAACATTGCTGAAACTTTTCTGTTGTGGGTTTTTTCCCGATTTCTTTTTCTTTTGAAGTGGGTAAGTTTTTAATTAAATTCATAGAATTTAATTTGGTTAATTTTTCTTGATGGATTTGGTTGAGGGAGGTGAATGCCTTTGAAGTTTGGACTGCTTCTGTGGTTACTGTTTTGTATGCTTCATCAAATGCTTGTTTGGCTGCTTCTTTTGTCGGATAACTTTTATGTGTTACATTTTTTCCCAGAATATGATGACTTGCAATTGACCAATCTGCATATATTCCTTTAAATGGACCATTGAAAATCACATACCATTTCTTTTTGCCAATACTTTGTTGTTGAAGATCTTCTTCTTCTTCTTCTTCTTCTTCAATATGAATTACTTCTTTTTGCTTTTTTGTGTGTATGGGAGTGATTATTGGCTTTTTTTCTGGTGTATTTGGATTTTCTGGTGTAATTGGATTGGGTTTTTGTGTGGAAGTGGTTTCTATTTGCTTTTCAAAATATTTAAGAGAATTTGCTAATACTGCTTCCTTCTTGTTGATTTCTTCAATTTGTGCTTCAAGGGAAACCTTTTGCTTTCTTAGTTGCTGTAGCTCCTGATTTATCGAGTTCATTATTCCTTCCATTCTCTTGTTAGAGTATCTGCAAAAGGATTGTTTTCACTTTTGATATGCTTAATGTACGGATAATACCGGTGTAGCTCTAGCTGCCATCGAATTAGCCTTCCCCTACAGTGATCTTCCTTTAACTTATACTTCCAAAAACCAACTACATATTTAGAATCGGTTCTCAACTCGAATCTTGTTTGTAAGAGATCTAATTTCCATTTTTTCAATGTTTTGAGGCATGCGAGAGTTTCTTTCTCATGTGTACTATAATTTTTTTCTGTAACAGAGAATGTTCCAGAGATATATTTGCATAAAATTGTCTGCTGTTTTTCTGTTTTGAGAACAGATGATTGCTGGAAATTGTCATGATGACTTTCTGCTGTATTTTTAATAGCTTTATTGTCATGATGACTTTCTGCTGAATTTTTGATAGCTGTATGAAGGAAATTCCCATATTCATCTAGATTCAATAAATTTTTTCCATTTTTTATAGCAGTCATGCATCCTGCCCAAGTATCATCAGAAGCATCAACTTCTATTATTAAAAAATCTTTATTTTCTGGATTATAAAGTTCTGGCAGAATTTCAATTTGATCTTTAATTTTTATAACAAGTTGTGTATCTAAATCTGTCCATTCCCATTTAATTTTTTCGGAAAATTTTTTCTGTAAAACCTGTCTTTCTTGTGCCAAATTTTTTAGAAAACCTTGATCAGCTATATAATTTAAGCATCCCAAAAACCTTTGGATTTGCTTTCTATCTTTTAACGTGTTTGGAAAAGTTTTTATCTTTTCTTGTAAATCACTAGTTAAAGAGAGGTTACCATTCTTTGTAATGTTTAAACCTAAATATTCAACCTCAGTTTGAAGTACATGTGATTTTTTCTGAGATAGAATTAATCCTTTTTCTTTAATTCTTTCTAAGACCTTGGTAACTGCTTTAATATGAATTTGTTCCTCGTTTTTTGTGAACACAATAATATCATCAATATATGCTAAACAAATTTCTTCTAATCTTTGTAGAATATTATCCATAAATCTTTGAAAAATAGATGGTGCTTGTTTTAATCCAAAAGGTAAAACATTCCATTCAAAATGTTTTTGTGGAGGACATGAAAATGCAGTTAGTGGTTTAGTTTCTTCAGATAGTCTTAATTGCCAATATCCCGATTTTGCATCAAAAGTACTAAAATGTGTATTTCCTTTTAACTTTTGTAAAATGTAATCTTTTCTCGGTAATTTATACGAATCTCCTATGGTTGCTTTATTCATTTTCTTATAGTTGATAACCATTCTTCTTTTTCCTCTTTTTAACTCATTTTTATTTTCTACATAAAATGTTGGTGCAGAGTGTGGACTTTTACTTTCTCTTATTATTCCTTTTTCTAATAATTGTTTACATTCCATTTGGAATTCTCGAACATCGTCTATACCGTATGGAATTCTATTTTGTACATTGATTTCTTTATTGGGATCTTTTAATTTTATTGTTATTAACATATTATTTGTATTAATTTTGTCTAGTGGGTTATCGCTACAAACTTTTTCTAACATTCTTTGTAGTTGTTCATTTTTTATTTCAAATAATAATTCTATATGAAATTTTATATTTCTAGTAAGTAACTGAATGTATTTTTGTCTCGTTATAATTGGAGTAGATACTAAATTGTATTTTGGATGTCTTAGAATAACTAGTTTATTTGTTTGTGTAAACGGTTGATATAATTTTAAGAAATTGTTTCCTATTATCATATCTAATCCTGAATCATGCATATATATAGTTGGCATGATAAATCTTTTATGACTGATATATACATGAATCATTCTCGCTACATACCATATTTTATGTACTGATTTATCAGCAATACTTATGTTTTGGGGTTTTTCTAATTTTTCCCATTTTTTAACCATCTTTCGTTTAGCGAAACATATAGTTGCTCCAGTATCTACATAAGCAATTATTTTTTTATTTTCGATAAATACTTCAATAAATGTTGCATTTGGATTATCCCTTTTAATTTTGCTCATTTCTAGAGTTTTTGATTAGTCAGATTCACTAGTATATGCATATATTTCTATATCAGAATCAACATCTGAATCTTCTAGTGGTTCGTATCCTAAGTCGTAGGCTATTTTTAATATCTCAGTTTCTTTTTTTTTTCTCCTTTTTTCGGACAATTATTAGCATAATGTCCAATTTCATGACAAAGCCAACATTTGCAATCCTTTTTATTGGATGGACAGAACTTTGAATTGTCCTTTTTATAAAACTTCTTTTTATGTTGTTTTCTATTTCTAAAATAATTGTTTTTATAATTCTTTTTGTAGTATGTTTTATATTTTGGATCATATAATTTTTTCTTCCATTTTTTCTGTTTTATTTCTTTGTTACATCCATAGCTTCCTACTTTGTTATTTTGATTTTCGCAACAAAGATTAATTCGTGCTTCCCTTTTAGCCTTTTCTTGAATACATTCCGCTTTTAACCATTCTTTTATAATTGTAATTCTTGCTCCTAGAGTATCTTGTACCTTTTCTTCTTTTAATGCTGATTCATATTTGTCTTGTACCTTGATTGCAACAGATTCTGGTAGTTTATTAAAAAACATTTTTATAGCTTCTTTTTTTCTTTCATTATCCAATTTATAATAATATTCTGAGAATTCACAAATAAATGAGTCAACAAAACACATTTCACATATTTTAAGATTAATTAGTTTCCAATATGTTTGTTCCTTAAAAGCAGCGTCAGAATTTTCTGATCCTGGTTTTCTCCCAGTAAATTCTTGTACAATTTGAGCCATAACATTTGTAAATGTTGTTAAAGCATCAGTAGTAGCTAGTCGAGAGAGTTCTGTTTCTTCTAACGTATCTAAATATCTAAAAACGTTTCCTGATGTTCTATATATTACAAAATTTAATAAATCTCTTGGTTGTAGAGCTCTTAATTCTGTAGTTAGATGGATTTGTGATCCTAATTTATTACCCCAATCTTGTATTTTATTATCTATATCTATTTCGCAATCTATATTTAATATTTCATCATCTGTTTTTGTTATTGGTATCTTAGGTACATATTGATATGGAATTTTTTCCCATTTATTCTTTTTATTTCTTATCATCCCTTGTCGATATAAATATCTTTCTGTCTGAGTTGGTAATTGATATTTAAAATCTTTTTGAAAATCTTCATCAATATATGACTTTTTTCTTTTATATGCAAAATTATAGTTTGTATATGAACTTTCTCCAGTGTATGGTTGATATGGGTTTTCATCAGAACTATAATCAAGAATGACTTCTACATCATCATTTTCATCTTCTGGAATGTCTAAGGATGCCATTAATTTAGTTAAGGTTTCTATTTGTTCTTCCAAATTTTCCATTATGCTATTCTAAATGGTGGTTTTATTATTAAAATATTTTGTTTCAATAATATTTCTTTTATTTTATGAATAATAACATCTTTTTCTTCTGGAGGTGCATCAATTTCTTTTGAAAGTTGTTCTATTATACTTAATATTTCTAGATTAGAGGTTGATGATTGTGTATGTATTTTTTCTGTATTTTTAATCATAATGTCAGATAACTTTGGTAATTGTCTTAATATAAGGAAACTTAGCATTTCAGTAATATTATTTAATGCTATTTGTAATTTATTAATTTTTTCTCCAACAGGATCACTGTCGTTTATAATAGTATGTATACCATAATGTGTTCCTTCTAAAAGATTCTGTGGGATTTCAAATATTTCTTGATTATATGGAATGAAGGGTTTAGATAAATCATTGTTGATTTTAATTCTTTCTTCTACTTTCTTCAATTTTTCTACTATAAGGTTCATTAATCTGTTTCGTAAAATGGTTCTCCAAAATTATCAAAATGATCTTCGTCTTGAAAATCATCAATATCTTCTGATTCATATAAATAATATTTCCTCATTTTTTCATTATAAATTAGAAATTGTGTTTTTAGATCTTTTTCATTTGTAGCATTTAATTCATATTCATTTAGAAATTCTGTAATTCTCATTCTTGATATTACTAATGCTAAAGGGTTTTTAATTCCTTCTGTTATAATGGGAGGTAAATATATTTGGTGTGTAAAATTAATTTCTTTGTATTCTAATATATTTTTCCATGTTAACTGAGTTGTGGCTAATTTAGTTTTTTCTTGAAAATAATCAGATAATATCTTAAAAATTAAATATGATTTATTATTGTCAAAAATTAAGGTATCCATTAAGTTGTCCATTATGAAATAACTAATTCATTCTGCAGTTGTTTTAATTCCTGGTTTTTAATTTGAAGATTTCTTTTTATACTGCTTCTTGTATTAAGTAGTATTTTTAAATTTTCATATGGTTGTATATTTTCTAGTCTCCATTTTATATGACTTAATCTATTTCTAGTTTCATCTATTTGTTCTATTTTATTTTTAATTTCAATAATTCTATCTTTATTCATTTCTTTCTGTTTTCCTGAATCCATTCAAATGACTAATTCGATATTCATTTATATTCTTAAACTTAATGATCTTACCATTTCTTTTAGTTCTTTTATATCATCAGACTTATTTTCAGAGAATGATTTTCTAACATTAATTGATGATGATGTTTCTCCATTAAATACTGAAAAAGGTTTTTCAATTTGAGGCATCCATACTGAAGAGTCTATGAAATTTGATCTTTTCTTATTTTCTAAATAATTTCTGTTTGTAAATAAATATTGCTTCTGTTTTGTTTCCAAACTAAGTGAGGGTTTAAATAATTCATCAATATGTATAACATCTTTTGTTTTAAAAGTAATACTATGATGTGAGTTTGTAAGAGCATAATTTATTTGATATGTAATTGTGAAAGAATGATTTCCTTTACGCATAAATGTTCTTCTTAGTAATTCATACCTAACTGTAATACTTTTAGATAATTCTTTATCTTTTAGACTCAATCCCATCTGAATATTTAAATCAAATTTTAGTTTTCCTTCAGATAGATTTCCTTTTCCTTGAGCTATTATACTTTCTTGTTGATCAATAATTCTATCATCTCTTAGTTCTAATTTAATAGGTGTATCACATCCCATAAATGTACTTTTTAATATAACTTGAATAGTTGAAATGTGAATATAAGCAATCTTACTTCGATCATTTTCTCTCATATGCATAATTCTATCTCGTATTTGTTTTTGATTAATAATAGGAATAATAATATTTCCTTTAGTTTGTTCTATAGGTATAGGCTCTTCACCAATAATTTTCCCAAAATAAATGATATTTTTTCTTGAAAATATATTTGTGAAGCTTTTATAATCAAAATTATGTTTTTCAGATAAAGTAAAATCAGATCTTCTAATTGCCTTTTTATTTATGATAGCATCCTGCATAAATCCTGATTCATTTTCTATATTATGTATAATTGAAATTTCGTCTTGTTTTTCTGTCATAAAGTTGAGTTAGATATACCTGTCTTGAGATTAGGCTTCGTTACTAGGCTCTGATACCAGACGGAATGCTGCTCGGAATGCCAGACGAAATGCTGCTCGAAATGCTGTTGCTAGTTGCTGAAGAATTTTGCTGAATAATGCTGGCTGAATTTTTCATCAGCCGATCCCACATCGACCAGTAGAACAACCAGCAGTTGGTTTATATAGCGTCGCAGATCACCTGTTTATGTCCCTTCGGGGACATCCGATAAAATTGGAACGATACAGAGAAGATTAGCATGGCCCCTGCGCAAGGATGACACGCACAAATCGAGAAATGGTCCAAATTTTTTTCTCAAACGTTTTCTTCATCGCTAGAACCTGACACGCACAAATCGAAAAATGGTCCAAATTTTTTTCTCGACCATGTTAGTCGTCGCTGGAACCTTTTTCTTTGTCCCGGTTCTGTCATTTTGGACTTTCGATAGCTAAGTTTTGTAATATCAATTTGTACAGTTACAACGAATCTGCTGTGTCCATATAGTAATAGCACAGAAGCTACATCGGATACACTAGGCAAACAACAGTTTGGGCCAAGGATTTGTTTTTGTCAGCAAATGGCAACGGATAGTTAATCTAGTCACCCCGTGCACAACATCTAACTTAGGATAATCCAAAATGCATCAAAGACGGATGGGTAGGGGCGTACTTAGGTGCCGTTGCACTAACGCTAGCCGCATACGGGTGTGTGCTAATGTGCAGGTGCAACTTTGAAATAGCTGTGATGAAATGAAGAAACCAAACTGAATACGATTACTTTTCTGGAACATATAGATTTTTTCCTTTCTAAATAAACGACTATCAATATATCATCTCACAGTCTCGTACACTCAAATTGCTCAAAAATTACGTATGATTGTAAAGCTATAAACTCCATGAAATATGAACTTGCACTTATATGGTACCATAACAGATTTTTTATGCAAAAACTATTACGAAATATCAAATAACGGAAAACATATTATAAAACTATTAGTATTGAATAAACATGAATTTTGTACCATTTTAATTTTTACCAGACTTGGTCTCAGCTCTCAAATTTAGGCTAATCTCGATTTTGACTTGATAGTTTGTTGAGCCTTCATTACACACTCTGCTCAGCTCAAAAAGCACTTGGAATCAACTCTAGCTAAGTCAAAAAGATCAGATGTTTTGGAGTACCACACAACAAACCTGAAGATCGACCATAGAACTAGTACTATAAGTCGAACACAAGCTGCAGCCTTTGATTGTTCCTATTGAAATGAACAAACCAGAAGAACAAGACTCTACAAAGACAAGACTGGTCACTCGTGTCCGCTGTTTTGGTGTTTGAAACTGAAGTATAGTTCATATAATTACTAAACTGATTGCAAAGAATTGACTAGGAATAAATGCTAATTCTCTTTGCTGGTCCATCATAACATATTGGGCAGTTGCGTTAATTCCCGCATAATATTTAATGGTAGGAACTAGGATATAGTCTGACTCAACAAAACTTGTTAGATACACTAGTCTTTCAAAGGTGTATTCAAGATGTGTGTGGTAACATATGAGGCAGACACTTGATTGGGTTTGAACTTTCCGTTTCTTACTTTAGTAGTTTTAACAAAACCTCACCATAAGTTTAGAGCCGGTTCATATCATCTTAACAAGAAAAGAATATGACGATAACAGTTTATGTTATAAATAATTAAAACGTAGATTCTTATTATTCAAGCCTAGAAAAGCTCGATTAAAGCTTTAGTATTGGTACATTATATATATCGAGGTTGAGTAGCTCAAACCGGAACTTGATAAAAGTTGAACTCGAATGAGGTCAAGTTGCTTGATAAAAGTTTCACTGGAGTGCAAATCTCAAATATAATCAACTAATAATAGTATATGTTAAACATACATAAGAGTGAAACAAGTCCAACAATATTGAATTAGTTGATAATGTAATGATATAGTGTTTGTCCCTTCAGGGACATCCGATAAAATTGGAACGATACAGAGAAGATTAGCATGGCCCCTGCGCAAGGATGACACGCACAAATCGAGAAATGGTCTAATTTTTTTTCTCAATCATTTTCTTCGTCGCTGGAACCTTTTATTTGTTTGGGTTATGTAATATAGGACTTTCGCCTTCTCAATCATTTTTTTCGTCGTTGGAACCTTTTATTTGTCCGGGTTATGTAATATAGGACTTTCGGCAGCTGGACTTGTTGAAACGAAGATTCGTTTCTGAATAGCAGATTATCTATCCCATTATAATCAATCACTAAAAGCAAACCACTATCGATTAATTTAATCATCCATTTGAATCACTTGAATCAATGTCTGTTCATGTCACTTAAGTTTTTGTCCAATAAGTATATATAGGGGGGTGGAGTATTTGGAGGCAAGGATGTGAGGGCACCGATTATAATCAATCACTAAAAGGAAACCACTATCGATTAATTTAATCATCCATTTCAATCATCCACCAACCAATTCAATTCATCCGTTCAAATTGAATTCAAATACTCCAACCCCCCTATATATACTTATTAATTTAATCATCCATTTCAATCATCCACCAACCAATTCAATTTCAATCATCCATTTCAATCAATCACTAAAAGCAAACCATTATCGATTAATTTAATCATCCATTTCAATCATCCACCAACCAATTCAATAGAATGAGTTTATTGCTTTGCCTATCATCGTCTCATGTTGTTTACCTCTAAAATGAAACATTTAAAACTCGATCGTCATTTTGGTCACCTATGATTGTTTTTCATAGCATTTAAAACATTGATGTCCCTTACCTCAACCTTTTTTTTTTTTTACATTTATGATTCGAGAATTCACACAATTTGGAAAATAATACTAGTTCCATTTAAAACATTAGAAGTTTAAGAACAGTAGATTGTTTTTCATAGCATTTAAAACATTGATGTCCCTTACCTCAACCTTTTTTTATTTTTTTTATTTTTTTTACATTTATGATTCGAGAATTCACACAATTTGGAAAATAATACTAGTTCCATTTAAAACATTAGAAGTTTAAGAACAGTAGAGACGGTCAACAAGCAAATGTCACACAGCAATTTTGCATAAGCACTTTTATAAAAGATAAAAAAAGTGGGTGTCATTTTGGACTTTCGACAGCTAAGTTTTGTAATATCAATTTGTTTCTTTCTTTTACCGTTATAGCATCATGTTACCTATTCCTGCTACACAGTTACAACGAATCTGCTGTGTCCATATAGTAATAGCACAGAAGCTACATCGGATACACTTGGCAAACAACAGTTTGGGCCGAGGATTTGTTTTTTGTCAGCAAATGGCAACGGATAGTTAATCTAGTCACCCCGTGCACAACATCTAACTTAGGATAATCCAAAATGCATCAAAGACGGATGGGTAGGGGCGTAGTTAGGTGCAGTTGCACTAATGCTAGCCGCATACGGGTGTGTGCTAATGTTCAGGTGCAACTTTGAAATAGCTGTGATGAAATGAAGAAACCAAACTGAATACGATTACTTTTCTGGAACATATAGATTTTTTTCTTTCTAATAAACGACTATCAATATATCATCTTACAGTCTCGTACACTCAAATTGCTCAAAAATTACGTATGATTGTAGAGCTATAAACTCCATGAAATATGAACTTGCACTTATATGGTACCATAACAGATTTTTTATGCAAAAACTATTACGAAATATCAAATAACGGAAAACATATTATAAAACTACTAGTATTGAATAAACATGAATTTTGTACCACTTTAATTTTTACCAGACTTGGTCTCAGCTCTCAAATTTAGGCTAATCTCGATTTTGACTTGATAGTTTGTTGAGCCTTCATTACACACTCTGCTCAGCTCAAAAAGCACTTGGAATCAACTCTAGCTAAGTCAAAAAGATCAGATGTTTTGGAGTACCACACAACAAACCTGAAGATCGACCATAGAACTAGTACTATAAGTCGAACACAAGCTGCAGCCTTTGATCGTTCCTATTGAAATGAACAATCCAGAAGAACAAGACTCCACAAAGACAAGACTGGTCACTCGTGTCCGCTGTTTTGGTGTTTGAAACTGAAGTATAGTTCATATAATTACTAAACTGATTGCAAAGAATTGACTAGGAATAAATGCTAATTCTCTTTGCTGGTCCATCATAACATATTGGGCAGTTGCGATAATTCCCGCATAATATTTAAAGGTAGGAACTAGGATATAGTCTGACTCAACAAAACTTGTTAGATACACTAGTCTTTCAAAGGTGTATTCAAGATGTGTGTGGTAACATATGAGGCAGACACTTGATTGGGTTTGAACTTTCCGTTTCTTACTTTAGTAGTTTTAACAAAACCTCACCATAAGTTTAGAGCCAGTTCATATTATCTTAGCAAGAAAAGAATATGACAATAACAGTTTACGTTAGAAATAATTAAAACGTAGATTCTTATTATTCAAGCCTCGAAAAGCTCGATAAAAGCTTTAGTATTGGTACATTATATATATCGAGGTTGAGTAGCTCAAACCGGAACTTGATAAAAGTTGAACTCGAATGAGGTCAAGTTGCTTGATAGAAGTTTCACTGGAGTGCAAATCTCAAATATAATCAACTAATAATAGTATATGTTAAACATACATAAGAGTGAAACAAGTCCAACAATATTGAATTAGTTGATAATGTAATGATATAGTGTAGTCAATTTATCCCACATCGGCCAAAATAAGAATATATAGACAATTTATATACCGCTGAAAATTGCCTGTGTTTGTCCCTTTGGGGACATCCGATAAAATTGGAACGATACAGAGAAGATTAGCATGGCCCCTGCGCAAGGATGACACGCACAAATCGAGAAATGGTCCAAATTTTTTTCTCAATCATTTTCTTCGTCGATGGAACCTTTTATTTGTCCGGGTTCTGTAATATAGGACTTTCGGCAGCTGGACTTTATGATTTTGTAACAACAGTATGGGCTGAGGATTTGTTTTAGTCAGCAAATGGTAGCAGACAGTTAATCTAGTCACCCGGGCACAACATCTCACTTAGGATAATCCAAAATGCATAGACATCAAAATTTCATATTGGAGCTGTTCGGTCTCTGGCACACAGGTTTCATAAGCGCCGATCACTAATTTCCACTGTTTTGGTATTTGAAAATGTAATACAGTGCAAATATACTAAATTGATTGCAAAGAATTGGATGGGCGGCGAATAAGTGCTAGTAATTCACTTTGCTGGTCATATCCGTTGGGCATACTTAGGTGCAGTGACTGCAGTCGCATTAATGCTTGTTGCACTTGCATATGGGTGTGTGCTAATCAGCTAATGTGCAGTTTCCTCTTCTAAATAAACGACAGTTATTATCATCTTACGGTCTTGTACACTCAAATGGCTCAAAAATTATGTAAGCTGTCCATGATATATGAACTTGCACTTATATGGTACCATAACAGATTTTTTATGCAAAAACTAAATGACGGAAAACATATTATAACACGATTAGTATTTTAATAAACATGAATTTTGTAATATTTTATTTATACCAGATAGTTTGTTGAGCCTTCATTATAAACCCTCGGCTCAGCTCAAAAAACCCTTGGCATCAACTCGAGCTAAGTCAAAAAGATCAGATCTCGTTGGAGTACTGCACTCATACCTGAAGATCGTACAGAGAACTAGTATTATATATATGTCGAACACAAGCTGTAACCTTTGATCATTCCTGTTGAAATGAACAAACCAGAAGAACAAGACTCCACAAACACACCGACTGTTTGTATGTTATTATATCTCCTCTCGGTTCACCAAGGAGAAGGGATAGAAAACAAAGTCACATTTACTTAACTTGCAAGTTTGTAGGTTTTAAGTTGTTTCCCATATATAACAATTATACCTAAGAATTAATAGTGGCCAACATCTTTATTTTGTAGAAAAGTAAGCAAGTCAGTCACCCCACATTGACTGACAGAATAACTTATTGTTATAATTAGTTTATCCACAGGTGATGATAAGCAACGCTCGTCCCTTTGGGGACATCCGATAAAATTGTAACGATACAGAGAAGATTAGCATGGCCCCTGGCCCCTGCGCAAGGAGGATACACACAAATTGAGAAATGGTACAAATTTTTTCTCATTCGTTTTCCTCATCTCTGGAATCCTTATCTTTGGCCCGAACCTGTTTCACATTTATCTTTTCACGACCATTTTCTTCATTGCATGAGCCCTTTTGTATCAAAGTACTAGTTTTTGCAGTATGGTCTAGGGATTTGGTTTCTGACTTTAGTTGGCTAGAGTTCAAATGGGTGCATTCAACATGTTTTGTCAATTGAAATGCTAGTTCAAGTGAAATTGCAAAGTTTTTGTGCACTTTATTGATGAGTTTAAAACACATGCATTTACTACTTATTATGGGCTTATGACCTCAACATCGTACCAAAAGGCCATAAGTTGGCTCGTGTTACCTGAACCAGAATGAGTTCTAGCTAGCTGGTTTACATCAAGCTAAGGGTGACAATCGGCTGGTTGGGTAACACGTCTATACCGAGCAAAACGGGTCATGGTGAAACTGCAAACCTTTATTATTATTATTATTATTATTATTATTATTATTATTATTATTATTATTTATTTTTTATTTTTTTTCTCTCAAAATTTATTAATATTTAATATGTTAAGTATGATAAAAATAACTATACTATGACAACAATAGTACTTATATGCTATTCACAAACTGTATGTTTTAATGAATATTTTATTGATATTATGCTATTCACAAGCTGTATGTTTTACATATCCATTTGTATATAAATGCGTCAAAATTGCCACCTCTACTTTTATATGCGGGAGCAAATGTCCCTTTGGGGAGCAAAGGGCCTGTAATGTTGCAATGTAGCCGAACTAGGCTTGCGCTTTACTTGAAGATGATTCTAAATCGGGTTGAGCTAATTGAAAAACAGGAATATATGGATTACATTTGATAATCAAACATACTAAGATAATAAGATGTACAGAAAGCTTATACGTGATGAGAAACCATTTCAAATGTATGACAAAAGTGAGAACAGAACTTCACCATATATAAGTTTAAAACAAGTTCAATTCATATAAGTTTTTCAAGAATATATTTTTACAATAATACTAATATGTCTTTGCACATTATATATAGCGAGGTTGTATAGCTCAAACTGGAACTCAATATAAGTTCAAGTCGAATGAGCTCGATAAAAGTGTCACTGGATTGCAAATATTAAATAAGAGTGAAACAAGTCCAAAATAAGTGAATTAGTCGATAATGTTATAACAAGATGCTGTAGTCAATGTGTCCCACATCGGCCAAAATAGGGAAATAAAGACACTTTATATACCACTGAAAATAGCCGACTTTTGTCCCTTCGGGGACATCCGATAAAATTGGAACGATACAGAGAAGATTAGCATGGCCCCTGCGCAAGGATGACACGCACAAATCGAGAAATGGTCCAAATTTTTTTCTCAACCATTTGCTTCATTGCTGGAAACCCAGTTGTTTGATTTTATGTTTAACCAGTGACCGAAGCGCAAACTGGCAGACTGCTTTCTGTCAAGATTTTTTTTGTTCATGGTCTGTGTGCTTGTGAAATGAACAGAATAGATTATAATTTAGCAAACATGAAAATTCTATGCAATGATATGATAGTTAAGGAGATATAAGTCCACTAACAGTATGATATGTCATCCTATATCAATGTTTGATGTTGTGGGAATCCTGATTTTGGATACTCTTGTCATCCTGTATAAACCGGTTGCTAGATGTTCAATTAGATATGGACAGAATCCTAGTTTGGTTCGTGCACTTAAATTCAAAGTAGGACTCATCGACTAATTGTGAGGCTGAAAACATTGGTTATCATGTCTAATTCTTGAATGGAAAAAAATGGTCCTTATTCTTTAGTCAATGTAATTTAGCCATTTTTTTGTCTACTTATATGACACATTGTCTACTTTGTTGGTCTAACTTGTTTGTTTTTTGTTACTTATGCTCTCACAAAACTCTTATATAAACACAAAATTCCCGAATCCTAATTCAAAATATGGAAGGACTCAACAAAAAAATCGTGTGTGACTTCTACAAGGCGTTGGCTGCCCGTGAAACAGAGATGGTGCAACGCCTCCTAGCTCCGGATATCGATTGGTGGTTCCATGGACCACCCGCTCATAAATACAATCTTATGCAAGTGCTCACCGGCACACATGATTTTGATGAAAACGACTCTTATGAGCCTCTTGTTGTTGTCAGTCTTGGGCCGATAGTGGTAGCGGAGGGGTACCACATTCATGAGAGCCGAAAAACTTATTGGGTGCATGTGTGGACTGTGGACAACGGAAAGATTATAACAGAAGTGAGGGAGTATCTTGATACTTCTGTTACAGTTTCTCGTATTAGAAAATCTGATAACATTTGTTTGGCTTCACCACGGTCTCCTAAATGCAAGAACATGTGGGAGAGCAAACTTGCTAACAATGCTTCAGTGCCTAGTCTTCTTCTAGTTGTTTGAGTTTATTAGATTATATTATAAGAGATGAACAATGTTGTCATCTTTTATATGGATTTTGTACCTATTCTTAATACATTTTTTTGCTTATATATGCTGCTGTAAATTACTAACACTATCATTTAACCAAATACATACTTACATACCTCATTTGATTATACACAAATGACAGACTAACTCACCCCTGTACTTTACAACAATAACTTGATTATTATTTGGAAAACCCTCTATTACAACCATCACAGCTAGAGCTGGCATAACAGGTTACACGAACCTGTTAAGACATGAACCTGTTAAGACACGAACCTGTTAAGGCCAAACACGAACACGACCTGTTAACTAATCGTGTCATTTTTCTCAAACACGAACACGACACAAAAATAAACAGGTGTACCTGTTAAGACTTGTTAAGAACCTGTTAACATGCATATGACCAAATCGAATGATACAAGAACCTGTTAAGACCTGTTAACATGCATCTGTTAAGAACCTGTTAACATACATAATGATACATAATGCAAAAGTTCATACAATTTCAAAGACCCACATGAATGGATAATAGAATAGATTTAGGATTTTAGGGTTTTTAATTTTAAGGATTATATATATATATATATATATATATATATATATATATATATATATATATATATATATATATATATAACAGGTCATAACAGGTCTTAACAGGTCAGACCTATTAAGACACGAAACCTGTTAAGAGCAGGTCGTGTCGTGTCGTGTTAACAGGTTTCGTGTCAAAATTGTCGGCTCTAATCACAGCAAGGCATTTAAGGTCATCTACTGGCCCTTTTAAAAGTTTCAGAAATTTGCTAGATCATTATTTTATAAACACTAGTTATAATACCCGTGCACGCACGGGGTTTTGACATAAATTTTAATTATAATGTTTTTTTTCTTTGAGTAATTGTTAATTTAAGGTAAATGTGCTAAAAGCCGAACCTTTATACTACCTCCGTCTCAAAATAAGTGTCCAGTTTAAATTTTCATAATTAATTTGATTCAACTTTAACCTTAACTATTTTCGTTGATGTTATATATCCAAATCAAATTCAAATTCAAAAGAATAGTATTACAATGGGTTGTTTAATGATTCAGATTATATTAGAAGGTACATAAGTTACTTTGCAATGCATAATCTTTTTTCAAGTGTGATATATAAGCATCCCCATATCATATGAAAAAGAGAAGTGGTTGGCAGCACTCTCAATTTTTATTGGGACACTCCACATTATACAATAAACAGTTGTACCTTTAGTATAAACTGCTTTAAGTGCTTGTACCGTGACTGTCCCGATAAAAAAACGAAAGTGTGTCAATCACTTCCGTATAAAGAACAACACTCCATTATGCTCCAATCAAATAGTTGTTTATAAGGATATACACAATTTACCCGTAGAGTAAATATTCGACGTGAAGTCTCTTTGCAGCTCAGATAGTCACCATATAATGAGTTTATAATTGCAAATATACTCATTGTGTTACACCCAATTTGTATTTTAAACAAAATATATCTCACGTATGCCATTGAATCTTTGTGTCAAATCTTATAGAGTTTGCATCCAAGACCTACGAAATTATGAAAACATGTCAAAACTCACTTGACAACATTAGTGACCCCTAATAATTAGTTAACTTAAAGTACACAAAAACACTAAAAACTTATTTATACAAACTCCATTTACAACTATTAATAGAGGGAGATTCTTACTTGAGATCATCATAACATATACAGAAAGCATACTAATCACCACTTTATTATGCCCGAACGCTATAAGAAACGAAACTTCAACATAATCTATCATTAAGTTGAACAAATTTCACAACTTTATCAACTAAACAATACAAAAGACCTACAAAAGCAAAACTTCAACAAAACACAAAGTCAAATTTAACAAACTTTATCAGCTAAACCCAACACCAAAAGATCATTAAAAAAAAAAAAAAAAAAAAAAAAAAAAAAAAAAAAAAAAAACTGAACTTAAACCTAATCTCAGTCATTAATACATTTTTAAGCTCAAACATCGACAATTGTATACGTTTTTGTGCGGTTTTATACGTTTTAATATTCGTTTTTGATTATCCAATCGGTTTGATTTTGGGAAGGTATGGTTTGATTCGGGTTATAGAAGATGGATGCGATTGTTATGTCTGGTGATATTGGATATTCATGAATTCAAAACATAAACATTTATTCATCACTGCAATACATCATGAATATCCAATCTCATGAATTGAAAGAACGAATGTTTAGGCTTTGTTATGTGGAGTAGAAGAGAAGAGAGGGATGGAAAAACTGATTCTTATGTGGGTTAAAATTTGTGGACTCTGTTTTTCAAAAATGTTTTCAGGATATCCGTATATAAACTTTAAATAATAATTACATGATTCGTTGATATTTATATTACCGTTAATAATAATTTACCGTATTTAATATTCAAATCCGTGTACGCATAGATTAAATTTTTAAATAGGATAACATGAGTCCTTATTTAATGTACATAGTAAAAAATATTTTAATGGATGAGAGTTTAAAACAAATATTTGTTTTTAAAACATTTAACGTATATTAAACCTAATTCGTATATTTGTAGAATTTTGTAAGTTTAATGGATGAAAGTCTCAAGCCAATACTAATACTCATGTAATTGTAAACAAAGTTCATATTATAGAGTGTAGGGGTTATAAAGTGTAAGGGGTTATTTTTTTATTATCTAAAGTTATAAAAAAACATGGAGATTTATAATTTTACACTTAACCCCATATAATATTTAAAATTCAACCACTAATGTTTTATTAATTACCCCCTCTTTTTTTAAGTTTTTATTTTCATAAATTTGACACATATATTTTTATATGTTTTTTTCCTCAATCAAATTCTCCATCAAATTTATTAAAGTTTGACCAAAATCAATTTAATTTTGACTTTTTATTGGCCAATCACGTCGCTTGATTTTGCTTATGTGGCAAAATCGAGCTCTCCTATTGGCCCAATTTTTTTACATTGAGAAGGGATTTACAAAAACACTACAAAATGATGTAATTCTTTTATTATATAAATAAATAAAAGATTTTGATATTATCCAACTATATTCGCTATAGATAAACCTATTTATATCAAATAACCACAATCAATACTCTCAAAAGACCTTTGTTATTGAGTAAAAAAAAAAATTGTTTTTGACCTCTCTAAGATTGTAGCTTTATTCATTCCTCGACTCCTCGTAAGCTTGAAATAAATATTAAGTGTGGTACACAAATTTTTAGACATGCATCTTCATCCTTCTTTATACATTTCTGTAAACCACCATAGCAAGGGAACACATATCATTAGCCCTTTGATGGGAGAATATTTTGTAAAAGATCAGATCTTTATTATTATCAACTACCGTATAATATAATGGAAATCACATCAGCTCAATCAGGCAATGATTGGCAACCGATGTGTACTTGCTACAATAGTTAAAATTTCATTTTTTTAATAATTAATATTTTCTTAATTCCTTTGTTACTTTGACAGTTGTGGGAACTGAGCCCACGCCCTTTTGGACGAGAGCCTAAATCTAGCGCCTTAGACCACTCGGCCAAACTGTCTTTGGTGTTGCTTATATTTGTTGCTATGGCCTATGGGTAACGGGTCTAACAAGTTAGCAACAAAATTAAAATGTGCTCACTTCAAGTGATTGGAGGACGTGGTGAGAGCCACGTGTTAAAGGTTAGCGCTCTCTTATTCAATATCTCTTTTATCCAACGGTCCGTTCCAATTAAGGACCAAGCGTGAGCCGTCTCGTCCTGATATTGCTGGATGTTGTCCCCACGTGGACATGCCATACTTACTCTCACGCTGGAGCTTGGTCTTGGGATCAAACCCAAGACGAGGCTAATGCGTGTCTCTCCTTTGTTTCAGGTGCATTGACGACGTCACTCACCACGTCAAAAGAAACCTACATGCTTTGAACATCCAGAGCAGTTTATTGCTTCTACAAATACTATTTACATGAATTATGAACAATGTAGTTTATTATACTAACTAGCCAGTACTCCGTATGTTTTAAATTATCAAAACTTACTATATTTGATAATCATTTTGACATGTCATCTGAGGCCTTTTGTCCCTTTCCTGCTCTAACGACTATATATGGAAGCATAAAACTGCTCCTATAGCTGTATTAACATAACTCTCACTCAAAATTGTAAAAACTCGATGTTATTGAAAAGGCTTCACTAAACCCATATAGCATTAGCCTTGAGGAGCAATGGCACCAGCTGACCCTTTAGATGAAGAGTCATTATCTCGGTGGCACCCCCAATCAGCTTCTGCCCTATGAACACGGCTGGTACACTTGGTTTACACCCCAATAATTCCTTGAGTTCCTTCTCTATTTGTTGTCCCTTTGGATGCTCATCTAGCTCATATACAGTAGGATTAGCTCCAAAACTACTAATTAGTGTCTTAATGGTGTGGCTCATGCAGCAATAAGAGCTTTTGCTGAATATGACCACCGATCTTTCATTCACCAACGCTTTGACCACGGCCATTTCGGGAGGCTCTACAATGAGTGATCAGAAAAGCAGCGCTAAGTTAGTTGGACGAATTGAGTGAGGGCTTGAGGCTATATATGTAGAAGACTAGATGTGTTGGAAAGTGGAAAGTGTAGATATTTTTTGTGAGTAAACCGATCTTTTGCTAATTAAGATAATAGATATTAAAGTAGTTGGTTTGATATGCTTAGTAGTCTAGTAGACACTGAAAGAGATTCTTTTTTCCTCGTACGGCATCATTTATCAGGCTTCACATATTAATTGATATTCCATTGTGAAGTATAGCAAGTTGCTTCTCCGCATATTGATATGCATGATATCATCTTACTTGTCGAATGACATCTTTAACCTTGATGCACCCTTTAAGAAATTCATTTGCTGCAATTATCTGTAAATGGGCAGTATAGTAATGATAAATAAGAACATGGATTTAGGAACTTAAGCTCTCTGATCAAGTATATATGCATGGAAAATATCATAAATGATTAATAATAATAATAATAATAATAATAATGATAATAATAATAATAAAATCACATATTCATACAAATATCTAAGATTATTACTTTATTCATTTGGCTTGCACCATGCACTACAAAAAAACTAGTTGAATTCTCTATATTTTAAAGGCCAAATGGTCATATTTAAAAATGTTCAAAATTATTGATTCTACTCTTTCTCATGTGTGTGTAAAAATTTTGCTACATATATAAGTGTGGAGATATTATTTTAAAAGTTGTTTGATGATTCATTGTTAATTATGAATGTTTTGGCGTCAATTGTTTGGTCATAACTTTGAATATAACAAGATGTCATTAGGGTGGGGGAGTGCATCACTCACTCCTCTCCCATTCACTCACTCACAACCAATCTCCTTGCGCCACATCATCTCCCACTTTTTCCTTCACTCACCCTTCACTCACTTCATTTTTGGAGGCGGCACCTTCACTCACCCTTCACTCACTTATTTTTTTTCTTTTTTCTTTTTTTTTTAAATTCTATTAAAAAATGTATTTGAAAACAAAAATTCCATTAAAATTTAATTAACATTACATAATAATATTAAAAACCATAAAATAACTAAAGTTACATTAAAATTTAAAAACTTAAAACTTAAACATTAAATCCTACAAACCACATGGCCAACCGTATTTGGCGCATAGCTCGCGTTTCCTGTTGATGACGAAATCTTTAAAAGTCGGGTCCGGGATTTGGTCGTGCGGGTCCATAACGAACTTCATGTCACGATTGTAAACCTCCCCGTTAATAAAGTTGAAATATTCGTCGTCGTTTTTTCTTTTGAGACTCCAACTGCGCTTGCAATAAAATTTTCTTCTCGGAGGTGTAACTTTCAAAGGCATCACGCATCGAGCTTCGGCTTGAATCTCCTGAAGTCGTCTTTTTTTTGCCTTTCGGTTGACGTGATGGAGTTGGGTTCTCGTTGAGGTTCGGTAACTCATACTCGAAATCTTCAACGTTTACCGGCGTTTGAGCGCTACTCGAATCCGACGACTTTCTTTTCTTGGTCGATCCCGTGGATTCTTGAGTATAAGTTGGTTGTTCTTTCCACTTTGGTTGATCTTTGACAATCTGCCACGCTTTAGAATGCGCAAAACTTTTCTTATAATGTTTCGCAAAATCACGATTGGCTCTTTCAAGGACTTGAACATCGTTGCACCCACTATCTCTCAAGCAATTCTACAAAATTATAAAACAATATACAATATACAATATATAACAATATCCAATATATATATATATATATATATATATATATATATATATATATATATATATATATATATATATATATATATAATCAAAGATATATAAATATACCGCTTGTGTGTAGTAACCATTGAACGCTGCAATCAAAGGATGTATATCTCTCCATTTCGAATTCAATTGATGATGAGTACGTTCGGTTCTTGGGACAAGCGTTCTAAAATGTATTAGAATTCGCTTCCAAAATCCTTTCTTGGGTTGACGGTCGCCAACTTCTTTGTCAACCGAAATTTTAACCCAAGACTTAGCTAACACCTCCTCCTCATCGGGCGTCCAAGTTTTTGCTTTTTTTTTTCTTTACAACAACCTCTTCGACATCTTCCTCCTCTTCGAAATACTCATTTGGTTGTGTCTCGGGTATCACGTCAACATTGTCGAAATCTTCATCTTCATCGGTATCAAATGGAATGGGTAACGGTTCACTAACCCGTTCACGCCTTTTTTCTTGGGTATAACGCGGCTCATACGGGTTGAAGTTAGGATTTGGCGGTGGAGATTGTTGAGTATAGTTCGACTCAAACGGGTCGAAGTTTGTGGGAATTTGCGGGAGGGGTTGTTGTTGGGAGAAAAAAATTTGTGGAGATTGAGGATACATTTGGGGGTGATAAGGTTGTGCTAGAGACGATGGTTCGGGACCGGGTTGTGATTGAATCCGAGGACGAATTGCGCCTCTCGATCCACCTCTCGATCCACGAGTACCTTTTCTTGGATCTCTATTTTTACCACGTTCCATATTTTTTGAATGAGATTTTTTTTTTTTTTTTTTTTTTTTTTTTTTTTTTTTTTTTTGCTTTCGAATTGCAGCAGCAAGGGGAAGGAAGAAGGAATGTTTTTTTTTTTTTTTTTTTTTTTTTTTTGTGTTTTTTTCCTTTGGTTGTGCTGGTATATAAACAAAAAATAAATAAAAAAAAATAGCCGTTGAGATCCAAATGGCTCTTTTCAACCCACTCCAACGTCTCTCTCTTTTCTCCCCGTATGCGTGAAATTCCCCCGCATTTTGCCTCCCCGTGCGTGGTTCCCCGCGAGGCGGCGGTGTTCCCGTGCGGGGTTCCACCCTCCCCGCAGCCTTCACTCACCCACTCCCTCTCCTCTTATGACATAAGCTAACATAATCATGCTGATTGAAATGTCCCTTGTCGGACTCGACATACTTCCTCCGACTTATATCCCGACACGTGTCATCGCTAAAAGTATTTTCATAATTTTGTATATACATTTTTAAAATTAATGTATTTAATAAAATTGTAGATTAAAAATATTAATTAATAATTAATGATATAATAATAGTTTAAATAAAAACATGCTAGTCGAGTCAAATACAAAAGTATCGGTGCTAATGAGCAAGTTTAATGACATTCGAAACTATTCAAGTGATCGAGTCATGCTTAATTACAACTTAAATCGTTTTTAGTCCCTTGGGGCTTCGATGGTAAACGTTCTCGAATTGGTCCACCAGAAAACTCCACCATAAAACCCAATCGGATCAGTTCAGAAAGCTCGGGCACATGTTCTTCAATTTCCCACAACACCCCGTCCACTATAAATTCACTAAAACGAGACACATATGTCATAATGTTCTTTTAGCCAGAAGATCTATCCAGCTTTTGCATAAAGAATTTGTTGTTCAGTTTGTCCCAATGTATCTTTTGTTTTTCTTCAATATTTATCAAATCCCCAGAAGAAAAAGACATACTGTTTTCGTCATGGGTTCTATTGTCTCAGAAAATCTATCCAGATTTATTCGCTCGAATTTAGTATGATCAAACGTCAGACAAGATTCTCCACATAGGGGGAGTTTATACGGACCCTCCTGTAGGGGGTGTTTCGTGGGGCCATGTGCATTGCGAGTTTGTACGGTATGCATCGCGGTTTGTATATTTTGACCAAAACCCCTATCGTTACATCATAGGGGTCTTAATAACATAACACATATCCATAAGCTTGGTGTAGTTCATCAAAAGAGTATTTTCCAATTAGCAGTCCATCAAAAGAGTATTTTCCGGTTAGCATTCATCACGATACATTAATGTTCACCAATTTACATTCGTCATGATATGTTAACATTCACCTGTTAACATTGATCATCGCGAGATATTGAAGTTGGATCCTAGTAATCATGTTTCGACTTCTGTTATGATTCGTAACATAGTCAATAACTACACTTACATTATTCATCGTTATTCATTTTTTTGAGGAATATTGTAAGAAAGAGAATGAAATGGTGAAAAATTGTGTTAATTCTTCTTTTAATTTTGTCTATCTTCCTATTAATTTTAAGTAAGTGTTATATGAAACACCAGTATAGTATTGGATGTGATAACGTTTGCTTAGTTAGACAATACTTTCATATTTGACTTACGTAGTTTAAAAGTTGGATCATAGTGATCATGTTTCGTCATCGTAATGATATTAGAAAAGTGGTAGTAATTCACTTTAATTAAGTGTTATATGAAATTATTGTAGCGTAAACGCATTCAACTCATAATCCGATAAATTATTCTCATGTCGGATCCGGTTCACAGGGTCTATCTTTGCACTCCCTCCGACTAACATGATGTATTTCTTTGTCTTATTTGAGGTCACAACAATCTTAATTTTAGAAGTATCTAATCTACGACTCACGTAGGTTCTGATCATAGATGCATCCTGAGCATAAAGAAACTTATACACGTTGGTGTATTAGACTCATATCGACTTTTATTGTAGTGCTTTAACAAACAGATGTTTTAGTATTTAACAGATTGGCCATAAAGCATTTTGAAATATTAGTATTGAATGTATCAGTTAGCATCATGACTCTTGCTACTCTTCTTTTTAAACGTGCTAAACATTTTTAACTCAAAGTATTATTTACACATATAAAAATTGCTTTCTTATAGTTAGGGACGGAACCAGAACGTTGTTAGATTAATGATTTAGCTTCCTTATTGATTAACGATCATTACAATATATAATCCTTGAGGACTATTCTAGAAACCAAACATACTATGGGCTAAGTCTATTAATCAAACACAAAGCCCAAAGGCTTCAATATACATGTCTAATACTCCCCCGCAGTTTGAGCGGGAGATGACTGAACACTCAAACTGGCACGAATTCTTCAAATAGCGCAGTCGGTAAACCCTTAGTGAAAATATCAGCATACTGATAACGTGAGGGCACATGAAGCACACGAACTTGTCCTCGAGCAACCATATCATGAACAAAATGAATATCAATCTCAATGTGTTTAGTCCGCTGATGTTGAACCGTATTAGCTGTCAAGTAAATAGCACTAACATTGTCACAATAGACAAGGGTGGCATATAATAATGGTATATGAAGCTCAAGAAGAAGATTACGAAGCCACGTTGTTTCTGCAACAACATTAGCAACGCCTCTATATTCTGCCTCAGCACTCGATCTAGAGAGTGTATGTTGGCGTTTGGATGACCACGAGAGGATATTATCTCCTAAGAAAACACAGTAACTAGAAGTAGAATGTCTAGTGGTAGGACAACCAGCCCAATCAGCATCAGAATAAGCAACGAGAAAACCCGTAGGAGAGGCATAAATTTGGAGACCAAAGTCTAACGTACCACGAACATAACGTAGAAGTCGCTTGAGAGCTGCAAAATGAGGCTCTCTAGGATCATGCATATGAAGACACACCTGCTGCACTGTATAAGATATATCTGGACGAGTAAATGTCAAGTATTGCAAACCACCTGCAAGACTACGATATATAGTCGGGTCAGAAACAGGATCCCCATCTGAACTAAGCTTGGATTCCATGTCAACCGGTGTCCGAGTGGGGTTACATGTAGCCATGCGTGCCCTGTTCAAAAGCTCCAAGGCATATGTCTTCTCTGAGAGAAACATGCCTTTAGAGTTACGTGTAACAGAAATACCCAAAAAATAATTAAGAGCCCCCAAATCAGTCATATCAAACTCTCTATGCAGTGAAGCAATAATACGCTGAAGTAAAGCTGTAGAGGAAGCTGTCAATATAATATCATCAACATTGATCAACAAATATGCAACCTCAGCACCATGCCTATAGATAAATAGGGACGAGTCACATCGACTCGACGAGAAGCAAACCCGTAGAGCATAACCTGCAAAACGTTGAAGCCAAGCATGATGAGCTTGTTTCAATCCATATAACGACCTATGCAATTGACAAACATGATGTGGAAACCTGGAATCCACAAACCCCGGAGGCTGATACATATAAACAGTCTCAGATAGATAACCTTTAAGAAATGCATTCTTAACATCAAGTTGGTGAATAAGCCAATTCCTAGATAATGCAAGACTGAGAACAGTACGAATAGTAGCCGGTTTAACAACCGGACTAAATGTATCATCACAATCAACACCAAACTGTTGGCTACTTTCGTTAGCCACGAGACGAGCCTTATACATGCTTAAAGAACCATCGGGATGATATTTATGCCGAAACAACCACATAGACCGAACCACATTAACATTAGGTGGTTTTGGGACAAGAATCCAAGTACCATTTCTAATCGATGCATTATATTTATCGTACATAGCATCTCTCCAGTTAGGATTAGATAAGGCAATACACAGAGACTTAGGAAGGGGAGAAATATGAGTGACATGACCATGAAAACGAGGATTGGGCTTAACTGTGCCAACTTGGGCACGTGTAACCATAGGATGAGTACGGGTAGGAGTGTTAGAGGCCATAGTGGGTTGGGCTATAGAGGGTGAAATGGGGTTCGGAGATTGAGCCGATGTAGGTTGGGTCATGGATGGATTAAGTGGTGGAGGGGTTTGTTGGGTAAGAGGGGTAAGTGGTGTTGGGCCTAGGTTCGATTGGGCCGCAGTGGAAATGGGCTCGGATGTTGTGTTATGAGAGGTGGTTAAGGGCTCAGTTGGAGTAGTAGGGAGCGGAGCGGGGTTAGTTAGAATATGATGGGTAATAAGAGAAGGTGTAGGGTCAAGAAAAGTGTATGACGGTGGGTTTGATGTTGTTATGGAGCTATATGGGAATTGGAGTTCATCAAATGTGACATGGCGAGAGAGGATGATTTTGTTTGTGGATAGGTCAAGGCATCGATATCCACGATGATATGCGGGATATCCCAAAAAAATGCAAGGGGTAGCGCGAGGTGCAAGTTTGTGAGGTGAATATAGGTGTCGGTAACAAAGACAACCAAAAATACGAAGACGTGAGTAGTCGGGTTGTTTGTTAAACAATTTTGTACAAGGTATTTCATTTTGAATGGCGGATGAGGGAAGGATATTTAGTAAGCGGCCATATGTAATGCCTCAACCCAAAATGTAGGTGGAAGGTGAGCTTGGAAAAGAAGGGTGCGGATAACATTATTAATGGTGCGTATCATCCGTTCTGACTTTCCATTTTGTTGGGAGGTTTTCGGGCAAGAGAACCGAACTTGAATGCCATTATGAACAAACAAGTCAATGAGGTTGGTGTTATCGAACTCACCACCATGGTCACACTGAAAAGCCGCAATATCACACTTAAATTGATTATTTACATAAGAACGAAAGTGTAAGAACTTTTGAAAAACATCAGATTTTGTACGTAAAGGATAAATCCACAAGTAATGAGAATAATGATCAAGAAATAACACATAATATTTGAAACCACCAGAGCTAACAATAGGAGAAATCTAAATATCTGAGTGAACAATCTCAAAACAACGAGTAACAATAGAATTCGAACTAGAAAATGGAAGTCTCACATGTTTGCCAAGCTGACAAGCATGACAAACATGTGGAGACTTTTCTTTATTACAGGAAATAAACTGATGAGAAACAAGCGAGCGTAGCACTTCTTCCCCGGGATGTCCGAGACGTTGGTGACATGTAGTGGGACTAACAGAAAGCAAAGCATGAGGGATAGGAGAAGGCTGGGTAACCGGATAGAGATCTCCCGAACTATCACATCTCAAGAGAATATGACGAGTCAAGAAATCCTTCACCGAGAACCCAAAGGCATCAAATTCAACAGTATAGTTATTATCTCTAGTAAATTGACGAACAAAAATTAGATTTTTGATGATGTTAGGGGTAACAAGAACGTTATGTAAGTGTAAAGGACGATTAAGAGTAGGTAAGATGCTATGACCAGTATTAGTGACGGGTATGATTTTCCCATCACCAACACAAACAGATAGATATAAACATGTACTATAAACGTTACTTAAATTACTTGAATGTGAGTTAAGATGAGAAGAGGCACCTGTATCCATATTCCATATCGGATCCTGTATAACCATGGTGCTAAAAACATTTGGAAGAACCGTATCAGCAGTCGCAAACACGGATGGCATGGGTCCACTAACCACACATCTATTTATATGATTCCCAAGATGATTATTAAAGCCATTTTTTATTCTATTTTTGATTCCCAGCTTGTGATATGTTCCTGCCATGGACCCAGCACTAGAAGCAAGATGATACCAACAAATATTGAATGATAAACTATAAATCAATGATGCTAACAATGACGCACTCTTCTTGATAGTAATCAAATGAGACAAAAAGTGGTCAACAATTGTTTGCTAAAGAAAATTAATATCAGTGGTTGATTTCCAATTGTTGGCTAAAGAAAACTAATATCGATGGTTGATTTTGTGCGGAAGAGAAATGGAACAAAATTTTATTAGAGCATCAACAGTAGAAAAACCTTAAAAGGCTTTTTGCATTTAATGCATTTAATGCTTAACTTATTTAGTGACTAGAGCTTTTTGCAAAGACTTTTAGTTTACAAAGTCTTTGTTAAAAAGTTATTCAAAAAGTCTTTTATGCAATGCAAAAACCCTTTTAAATAGCTTTTTACAATGGTAAAAAGCTTTTAGTTGGTTTACCCATTGTAGATGCTCTTAGGGTTTTGTTTTTGAAAAATGATTGGGGTGTCTAAATTTGTGACTAATTTTATGCCTAAAAGGACGTGAAAGTGTTCTATTAGTTAGTGATGAGATGGGTCCATCTACTGTCACCAATGGAATAATGCCACATAAGATTAGGCATATAATTAGCCACACGAATTAGGCATGTCAATCAATGCTCTTTGTTTTTATTGAGATAGAGGGTGAAAGATAGAGCGGAGATAAGGAGAAAAGAGAATTAAGAGAGGATCGATTTAGCTGTGATATCATGTTAGATTAATGATTTGGCTTCCTTATTGATTAACGATCATTACAATATATAATCCTTGAGGACTATTCTAGAAACCAAACATACTATGGGCTAAGCCTATTAATCAAACACAAAGCTGAAAGGCTTCAATATACATGTCTAATAAACGTATACTCACCCGGTGCATTTAAAAAAACTAAACAAGACTATAAATACAAAGCTTTTGGACCTGGTGCATTTAAGAAAAATTGAGTTTTTTTTTTTATAAAAATCAACACTATGTCGTAAAAATTCATGGGTGTCCCGGGATCCGACTTGGTTCCGTCCCTGCTTATAGTAGTCCAGAATATTATCTTACAAGAATTTGACATAAAGGCATAATGTAAAGTTGGATTAGAACATATACTATCGGCTAAAAACTGTTAGTTGCATGTTTAACCATTTTTATTTCTAGCTGAAGGGTCAAAAAATTCAAATGGTACTTTTTATTTTTAATAAATCTAAATGTGTTAGAACGTATCTGGTAAGTTATTAGAATTCAACAATGGAAAATAAGATGGTCGTTATTCTTGAGTCAAAGTGATTTAGCCTTTCTTTTGTCCATTTAATTTGGACCTCATAACTCGTACTTTCTTCTTAATTTATATGGGCTGACCAAACTCTTATATAAACACAGAATTTCAACGATCTAATTCATAAAAATGGAAGGAATTAACAAGAACATCGTGTGTGACTTCTACAAGGCATTGGCTGCCCGCGACACTAAAATGGTGCACCATCTTCTAGCTCAAGATATCGATTGGTGGTTTCACGGCCCACCCGCTCATAAATACAACCTTATGCAACTCCTCACCGGTAGATGTGTTTTTAACGAGACCGACTCTTATGACCCTCTTGTTGTTGTGAGCATTGGGTCGGTAGTGGTGGCAGAGGGATACCATATTCATGAGAACCGGAAAACTTATTGGGTCCATGTTTGGACTGTGGAGAATGGGAAGAATATAACAGAAGTTAAGGAGTATCTTGATACCTCTGTTACAGTTACTCAAATCACAAAATGCAAGAACAAGTGGGAGAGCAAACTTGCTGATAATGCTTCGGTACCTAGTCTTCTTCTAGTTGTTTGAGTTTATTAGATTATACAAGATGAGATGACCAATCATGTAATCTTGTCTCTGTCATTTTTACATGCATTATATAACTTTACTTAATTTATCAAAGGTTGTTTAATTATTTATGTGTTCGACTAAAATTGGTTATCACTAGCTAGTAGTCAAACTTGTGACAAACTTTAGCACCCAGAAACATCTGTTAGTGATGTCCTAATATAATGGTTTGGCTATACATATTTTGGTCACAAGATTTCATTATGTTAGTATCCGATCGACTAACAACCTGGATACTAGAGCAAAATATATCGCGATCGAACAAAGAAACACACACACCAGCGGCAAAAAGTAAAGCACAAGATGATAATTACCCTTAACCGAATGATTGATTAAGCTTGAAAGAATGATGTACAGGACCCCTCACCCCCTCATCTCTATTATCGAGAATGAGGGGTAAGTAAACCCGACTCCTAATTCTCCTAGAAGTCTAATGTTGGCTGTGACCAAAAACAAAAGAACACAGAGTATGCTTGGGACTCGAGCAACTCAAACAAACCTCTAATGATAATCCTAGTACTACTCGACTAAGACACAAACTAAACAAATACTTCAAGTTGATGTCGATCGAATACTAACACATTATTAAAAGACTTCTCTATCAGTGGACATAACACGTACACTTCAAGTTGATGTACAATAAGCTATTTTGCACTAATTAATGGACTTATTGGCCAAAGATATTTGATAAAGCTAAAATTTACAATATATTATCATGTATGCAGCAAGTTCTTTACCTTGATTATTTAATGGACAAGTGCATATCATCAAGTAATACGTTTTTCTGTTTATATAAAGAAAATTCATGTGTGCAACAAAGGGGTTATCTTATAATTTTTAAACAGTGTTACATTTAGCCGTTCCACTTTTAAATAAACACTAGCCCCTTGCTTTTGTTAATTGCATTTAAAAGCCCTTTAGATCGCCGAATCCTTGTGAATGTATTTAAACAAGATGGCTGTTCAAGTATGCTTTATAAGCCACTAGCAGGGTACCCGCGCGTTGCGACGGCGGGTACCCTATAACTAAAATCATCGGAGATCAATATTTTTTGCAATTTTTAACTAAAATCATCAGAGTTAATGTTATGCATTGTCTACTTGAATAGTAAAAGAACCATAAATGAAAGTTAAACGATATTAGAGAGCCAATATTCTCTTAACCTTATTATCCATTTTAAAGAGTTTTATTAAACATTTTCTTTTGCCGAATAACATTACTGTAGAACATTAATGTTGGTAATATTGCCATAGCTAAAGATCGATACATGTTTATCAAACCATATAGCATGCATTGCAAGGCACATATGACAATCGAGTACACTAAAAAGTAAAAGAAAATGGTGAAGGGATGTATCTTTTATACACCATCAGACATAAAATATGAAGTATCTAGATTGGTCCCCCCCTTCCCCTTTTTTACTCCTTCTTTCTTTCTTTTCTCTCTCTCTATCCACTTTTTGTGATTATTCACCCCTCTACACATCATTTCAACAGCACCTTATCCTCCTTCTCCTCCATCACCACAACCACCATCACAGCAACTGCCATCCCGGACCACCACAAAAACCCGTCATCACAGAACCCCATCTATGATAAAAGTATCAGCAGCGTCGATGTCACACGCCACCAAGCGAAGATAGCCACCGTTATATATTTCTGTTTTTAACCGCCGGATAGTCACCTCCATTTTTTAGTTATGACTTTTTGGAATTTTTAATTCAAGCTTTCGTTTTTAATCTGGATTTTTAGTTTTCAGATCTGGTTTTTTAAGTTTGTTTTGTGGATGTGATTCAAGATTTAATTTTTTGGTAGTTTGAAGATTATTTATTGTTAAATCTTGAAGATCTGAATTTGGTCTCAATTTTTTATCGGTGATTTAAAAAAGAAAGAAAGAAAGAAAGAAAGAAAGAAAGAAAAAAGATAGACATGGTGGCAATATTTTGAGAGGTTAGTTAAAAGTTACAACTAATAGAGAGAAATGAAAGTTGCAGGAGAGAATTATTTGTGCTTTTGGTGATATTTTTGTTTCGTCACTGTAAAAAGAAAAAAAACAAAAGTACTAAGTGAATATTTAATTCAAAGTTTTATGAGAAATAAAATATGGTTGAAAATGAAAGTACCGATGGTGTGCCAACACCAAATTAATGGTGTGTAAACACAAGGAGCCAATGGTGAATATTAGTATACTACTCTAGAATTAGGATCAATTTTAGGGGCTGTTTGGTACAAAGAATGGAATTGCAAAAAAGAATAGAATTGCATAGAAAGAAAATGGCTCAAGAAAAGATGATTTTATTCCACTGTTTGGTATCAAGAGAGAATCAAACATATAAATATGTTACATTCTTGATTCATTTGTTTGGTACCACTATGAGAAAGCTAATATATCAAAATGTAATCACTAGCTAGCCTCATGATACTTCTTAACCAATACCTTACAACAATTGTCTTTATTAATTTGAACTTAAAAAATATACTAGTAACTGTTATCGATGTATCATTTTTCAACCAAGAGATTGTCTTTTATAAACTACTCGTATCAAGTTTCACATTTCTTATCATATTTCTACCCAATATGCTACTTGCAATTTTAAAATCAGATCTACAAGTTTTTTTATTAGTTCATACATTGAAGCTTTTATATTAAAATCTTAAGTTGTTACATTTCTTTTCTTAATATGTTAGAAAAGTATTTAGCTCACTTTGTTGAGTAAAATGGAAAATGGAAAAACTGATGTGATTTTAGTTTGAATGCTTAGTCAAAATTTAAGTCAAGCTCGACAGTTGTATTTGTTTCAACACATATTGTGTTTCTTCACAGGCAAGTTATCAAACACTTGGTCCGCACACAGTTATGACAGGAAAAACATGTTTTAAATCTATCCTTCACATGCTAAAAATCAAAGATAAAATAAAGAGTATGATTTTAGGAATTGAAGATATGATCTGAAACACATATGGGTAAAGATGACCTGGAAATATTGGAACATCACAAAGTGACGAGAAAGAAGTGTGGTAAGCGTTTGGAAGTTTTTCTTAAATTTTGGTTGCATGTGACATGCACATGACCCTTTCCCTTTAAAACGTGTTATTTTAGTTTGTTCTCTGATTCTAATGAGGAATCCGCCAAGAATGCCTTAACCTTGAATTTACGGATTCCCTCCTTTCTCCACTTTTTTTAAAGAATGCAAAACCTTGAATGAGAATCAAAAAACCATTCCCCGTTTCCATTCTCATACTCAAACAAACAATAGAATGCTCTTCATTCCGTTTCTTACCTTTCCATTCACTCATACCAAACATCCCCTTAGTGTAAACATTTTTATGCAATCACGATGCACACATGAAGAGTACATCCAAAAGTAAAAGGAATAGTGAATAATTATTCTAATACCATTTCAGTAGACATTTTATTTTATAGTAAGCACACGTGTAAACAATCATTTCATGTGATCCAAAGTTTTTATAATACCATATTACACATAAGTTAAAATACGATACTTGTATCTTAACTTGTGAGTGAGAACTTTTCAAAGCACAATATATAGTGGGATAAAGTTTTTTTTTTTTTTTTTTTTTTTTTTTTTTTTTTTTTTTTTTTTTTTTTTAGGACAAATCAAGTAACATTAATACTTGTACAATACTATCAAGTTAAAGTGCAACAAAAATTGTTACGTAGTTTTGGGATTATAGCCCAAACATCAATATATTCCTTTAAATTAACAATGAACATTCTTTTTAAAAATAAGCCCATATTATCCTTTAAATTGCCACCCGGTCCAATACACACCCAAATAAACCCTAATATTATCCCTTGCGCCCCCATCCTCTTTCTTCTCAACTCATTCGCCTCCCTCTTCCTTTTGGTCTCAATTTGCAAATAAAAAAAAACCATACAATTCTCTGTTGCTTATCCGAATCAAAAACCCACTTTAATGTAATAGAAAACATAGGAATTCTTTTAAACGCCTTGCTGCTTATCGAATCGCAAACCCACTTCATTTAAACATGTTCGGTTTTAAGATCTCATAGATCTCTCGGGTAGGTGATATTTATTTCGTATGTTTGAAACGAAAAAAAAAAGAGGGTTGTACATTAGTCTAAATATCACCCCATTGATTTTGGAGGAAAAGTTTGCATTTATGGCTGGGAAATATTAGAGGTTTGTACATTATGTTCTAATAATTGTAATATTATGTTTAGGGGTGTTTTTAATGGTATTTAATGTATAATTCTAAGATTTTGGTCTGAATTTCGAGTTATGCTTGTTTTGGTTGTACATAATGCTTTGCTAGTTGTACTTATGAAAAATCCTTGCTTTAAAGTGTTGTAAACATTGCATAATTTTTTGTACATTTGAAATTTTTGGAGAGAGAGTCGTTTGTCTATTATATGTAGTATAGATTAACAATGCATTTGATTTCCTTGTAATCAAGTAATGATACACAAACATAAACATCGCAGTATTTAATTCAACTAGCTAGCAAACTACTCGCCAAAATTGGCAACAGCGAATGATATTTTGGCGGTTTTTAATGAGCACCAGATAATCTTTCAGAAATATGACGAAAGTTTGAAGATTAAACAATAGTCGAACCATTAATTAATTTGAGAAAACCCGATCAATATGTTCAAATGTTGGAGGTTGCTTTTTCCATTAGGATTGTCGTGGGTCAAAAACACCACGCTAGACGGGCTAAATTTCAAATATAATAAGAAATATTAGGATATCATCAGGTTTGATTTCTTCAACTTTATCGATTGGGAGGTGATTTGAACACTCACATAATTGATTAACACACTTAAATTATGAGTGTCTTGACATTTATACCCTCACATCATTTTTACTTATTTTCACCCTGTAAGGGTATAAATGTCAAAACACTCATAATTTGAGTGTGCTAATCAATTGTGGGAGTGTGCAAATCACCTCCCTTATCGAATACTTTGAAAAATTTGGTTGTGTGGCAAAAGTGGTGTAATTCCTCATTTATAATCCTTATTCCAAAATATTCCGATCGGCTTGATATGGGTGATTATCGTCACAAAAACTTGATTGGATGTATGTATAAGGTCTTATCAAAGGTTCTCGCTACAAGGCTTAGCAAGGTCATTGCATAAACTGATTCATCAACATGGAGGCAAATATTGGATAGTAGTTCGATTGCTAACGAAATTGTAAATTACGCAAAGAAGGATAAGTTAACTTTAAAGTTGATTTTGAAAAATATTTCAACAGCGTAAAATGTATTTATTGCTATAATGTCTCATATGGGTTTTGGTCCTAGATGGCGTAAATGGGTTTTAGCATGTCTCTCATTTGCTTCATTTTCGGTTTTTATTAATGGTTCCCTTCCAAAGAATTTAAATTGGAAAGAGGTCTTAGACAAGGAGACTCCCTCTCCTTTCTTTTTTCTCATTGTTGTAGAAGCATTACAAGTCATGATAATTGAAGCTTGCAAATAAAGGGATCTTTAAAGGTCTCTCCCTCTCGCCGAAGATTGTGCTAATATATCTCTTCTCAAATATGCGGATGACACTTTGATTTTTTTGAAGAATGGTCTAAATCAAATATGATCCACTTGCTACATATCCTTAATTGTTTCCACGATGTTTTAGGTTTTAAGAGAAATCTGCTTAAAAGTCGTCTGTATGGCATCAGGGTCCTTGAGGAGGAAGTTGTGAATACTGCAAGGGATGTAATTTTTCTCATGATTCGTTGCCGTTTTATTATCTAGACTCCTTGTGGGTAGAAATATTAATAACATTGGTGTGTGGGCCGATATTGCTAAGACATTTACAAAGAGGCTTTCATCTTGGAAGGCAAATCTGCTCTCTATTAGGAGAGACTCACTCTTGTGAAATCGGTTCTCAATAGCTTGCTTTTATATTTTCTTTCTTTATTTAAGGCTCCAAAGGTAGTTATAGCTCATCAAGAATCAACTAAAAGAGGATTGTTTGGGGTATGAAAGAAGATGAAAACATTGCTCTTTCGGGAAATGAAAATGGCGTTTCATCAATGAGAATGATGCTTTATGAAGAAAAGTTATCATTGAGATTTATGGTTCGAGTGAAGATTTTAATTCTAATGTTGCTACTTTTTTCTAAAAGAGGCCCTTGCTGAAGCATTATGGACTGTTGTTTGAACTTTAAACAACTAGATCCCTCTCTCAATAACCTTATAGTTATAAAAATATTCAACGAAAGGAAAACGTTCTTTTGGTATGACAAATGGATTAGTGAGCATGGCCTTTAATTAAGATGTCGTTTTCCTCGCTTATTTGCTCTCTAGCAGTATAGTTCTTGCTTAGTTTCATACCATTGGATCTTTGTTGATGTATATTGGCAATCGGATTGGGCTTGGCAACGACAACCCTCTGGCAGATGAACGGGGAGGTTCCAATGCTCTTAAATCTTCTTGATAGGCTGGTTTGAACTCCTTCTAAAGATGATAATTAGGTATGGTCTTTAGAACAGTCAGGTGTCTTTATGAGGAGATTTATCTCGTTTTCTGTAATTCTATTGATAAGAAAAGCTATTGATAAAAAGATTATTGATTTCAATACCAATGATGTAGATCAATTATTTTCATGGAATTTGTGGGTTCCTCATAAAGTAATTCATATGTGTTTGGTTGGTTTTTTAGATAGTCTTCCCACTCGATTTAAGCTATCTAGACGGGACATTCAAATTCAGAATTCTTCTTGTACTTTATGTGACGGTAATGTGGAGACTAGGGACCATTGTTTCGATACTTGCCCGAAAATCAAGATTACATAGTTAAGATTTGGAGTTGGTGGAAGGTTCCTCCTTCATTTAACCTTTCACTAGATTTTTTTTTTTTTTTTTTTTTTTTTTTTCGATAAAAGAAAGTCTAAAATTTCACATGCGGTTATTTGGCTTTTACTTGGTATGTTTTGGGCTTGGAGGAATAAACTAATTCACACATTGTCTATTAAAGAGGCTAATTATGACCGTCATGATGCATCATCTAGATACAACACATTGAGTGACTTTTTTTTTTTTTTTTTTAAAGGAACTTTGTCCCCGATACATGTGGAGTTACTCTTGGTTTTTGTTTCCTTTTGTATATATTTTTCAGGCTCAATCTTTGAGCTTTATACTTTGTTTGTTGTATACTTGTATGTTTACTCGTTAGTCTCTGCCTATTGGCTTATATTGTCTTTTTCTTTTTTCTTTTTTTTAAGATTAATCTGAGATAACACCAAGCACTCATTCTCGCGATGATCGGTCGATGCAACTGTAAGATGGAAAGTCAACTGAAACAAACATCTTGATTGATGAACTTAATTTAATAAACCAATTACGTAGTAATAACCAAAGGGCTTGTGTACCAATGATATCTCATTTTATATGTGAAGGTTCTCAATCAAATATTGTGAGATAGTTAAAATTGCCATTTCAAAATCAGTTAATAATTTTGTTAATTTAATTTATACATGTTTAATTTAATCATTTTATGATAGAACCTATACAAATTTAACTTAAGTTCTTCACATAGCGTGTAACTTAAGGGAATATTCTCTATGTATCCCAAAAGTATAATGTACTTACCCTTTGTAATCTAAAAAGTTTTTTTTTTCTTTTTTTTTTCTTCAAATGCCCTAGAGGCGAAGGTTGCTCAAAAAACTTGGGCGAAATGCATTATAATGTGACAGTTGTCCCTAATGGTGTCCCCACCATGTACCTTCATGATACATCTTATCGTATGTAGTTTTTGAGCGACTGGCACCCCATTTCTTAGACGACTTGACTATTTTATCTTTTTGTAAAAAAAGTATTAATTACATTTTTGGTCCTTTTTGTTTGGTTGGTATTTCATTTTTATCCAACTTTTCAAAATCACAAACATAAATACATAAACACTATCAATCCTTTTATTTTTCTTATTTCTTTCATCTCTCTCATAAAAACACACACACCTCTCCTTTCTCTCTCTACACCGCCGGTGACCCCCTCTGGTCGTCTTCTCCGGTGAGATTCCGGAGACCGGAATAATTTTCCGGCCAAAAATATTTTTTTTACACCAAAACGTAGATCGGGTTATCCCGAGTTCCCTCGTACCACCCACTCGCTACCACACGCCAACACCGGCCCCTGCCACCACCACCGAGAGCCACCAATCCAATCTTGATTATAATTGCAGTTCAAAATGCAATTATACTAGTATCAATAATAGAAAGTCAAAGTGAGCATGTTACTGATAATCATATGTAACAATCTATGTGGGAGCAAAGGAATAAATAAAAGGTGGTCCCCTCCTTTTCACTTGAGATTGGGTGTGGAATTTGATAAGTTCTGAAAAGGAATTGAATGCTCTGTGCTCGTGCGGAGTGAGCTGAGGTTAACGTGACATATGGTGTCTTGAGTTTCAATCCAAGAAGATATTTTGTGGGTGTATAGATCGAAGTACTGTGTGTCACCATATAGTCCCATATTTCCGCTCCTAATAACGTTTTTGACTTGTAAAAATTGCATTATACAATGTGCCAAATTAGATTTATCTAGGACGAATTGAAAGCAGGATATATACATTGTGTTCAAATTTGTGCCAAATAATTTAGTTATAAAAGAAAAAGAAAGTGAATTACTTGGTGTGTTATTATAATATGTTTGTAGTTATAAAAGAAAAAGAAAGTGTCGTGCTAAAAATGAAATATCAAGCAAATCACAAAGACCAAAAATGTAGTTCACAAATTAAAAAAAAAAAAAAAAAAAAAGAAAAAAAAAGAAAAAAAAATGGAAGTCGCTCAAGAACTAGTAGGTCCAGTCGCTCAAGAAAGTACATGTATAAACTAGTACTTGGATAATACTTGGTAGGGACACACATAGAAACACTTGACACTATTCTTTGATATCCGCCCAAGATATTTGAGTGACCATCTCCCTTGGGGCATTTGAAGAAAAAAGAAATTTTTGGTGTACTAGAGGTAAGTACAATTGTACTTGTGGAAATTCGTCAATGAAAACGGGGTTTATTATGTGATCAAAAGAATGTCAAGGAAAAACTTATAAAAAGCTGAGTAATAAGTTATCAGAATGAGTAAATGAAGATTTTTTAAAATAAAAAGTCTTTTCTTCAATGAAAACAAGTAGTTATTCTTCAGTCAATGTAAATTTTAGCCCTTTTTTTGTTCACTTTGAACATGACACATAGTTACAAAAAATGGAAAAAAATATGATGTTACTGGTCGAGTACGTTTCTATTTCTTCTCAATTGTATTTAATCACGTAGATAATATTCTCACGATTAAAAAGTTTGTCTTCTATTTGTAACACCAAACTCTTATATAAACACCAAATTCCATCTCTTCAACCAAAGACATAAAAATGGAAGGAGCCAACAAGAACATCATTTGTGACTTCTACAAGGCATTGTCTGCCCACGACACCGACACGGTTCACCGCCTCCTAGCTCAAGATATCGACTGGTGGTTCCACGGCCCACCTGCTCATAAATACAACCTGATGCAAGTGCTAACCGGTACACGTAATTTTGATGATAATGACTCTTATGAGCCTCTTGTTGTTGTTAGTATTGGCTCGATGGTGGTGGCTGAGGGCTACCATATTCATGAGAGGCGAAAAACCTATTGGGTGCATGTGTGGACCGTAGAGGATGAGAAGATTATAACACAAGTGAGGGAGTATCTGGATACTTCTGTTACAGTTACTCGTATCACAAAATCTAGTAACGTCTTAGAGGCCTCACCGCAGTCTCCTGAATGCAAGAAAGTGTGGGAGGGCAAACTTGGTGATAGTTTTTCAGTGCCTCGTCTGCTTTTAGTACTTTAAATTACCACTTTTTTACATGGTTTTTGTATATTTCTTAGTTCTTTAAACATTCAACTTGAAAACAACAAGAAAATGTTAGTTTGCCTATTTATGTTTTTGCCTAAACAGAAAAGGATCATGTTTGACTCGGCTCATAATAGGATCAAGACTCAAGACTGGCTTAGCTCATAATAGGACCATGTTTAAACTGCCAACAAAAATTTGAAACCAAAATAAGAAGAAAAAAAATAATTATACTGTGATAAGCTTGCAAAGGTATTTTATTAATAACAAGTTGACGGATAGAATACTTAGCTATACATGCAGAAAATTGTTAAAATTTCCGTATATTTCTAAAAACATATAAACTGTTTTAAAATGCTAACAATCTGTTAAATGTTACCTATAAACATTAATATGTAAATGTCTAGTATCGAACCCGAAACCTCGGGATTGCACACTTTACAAACAAGAATAATGTATAATAAATATATATATATGTTAAATGTATCGTATATATATATATATATATATATATATATATATATATATATATATATATATATATATATATATATATATATATATATAAACACTTAATGGACTAAATGGTCGTTAGTTATTAACCGTATGGACTAACTATCATTAGTAACGAAAAAAAAATAACTAGAATGTAATTTGGAAAGCAAGAAGGATCCGGAACACCCATGTGGGTGCATGGCCGGTCGATCCAAGGCCCATGGGTGTCGACCCATGTCTTGCTTGCTCCCCAAGATTACTATACTATAAATACAAGGCCAAGGGTTAGGGTTTCACATCTTTTGTGCACACACACAAACCCTAAAGTTTTCCTTTGCCTCTTTTCTTTCTTGGCCGATCGTCCAACCCCCTCCAAGGGTTCTTGGATCGAGTTTTTCTAAAGCAAAATTAAGTGTTTTGTTTACTTGCATCAAACCTTTATTCGTTGGTAGTTTGTGTGTACAAGAACGAGGTAATTACTTACTTTAGTAATTATCAAGAGATCGATAAACAAAACGGTAAGGTGTTTATCATTGATCTATTTGTACAAGAATCAAGGTTAATTTGAAGTGCATCGGGTACGTTTACTATTTATGTTTTAGTTAATAATTATGTGTTATACTTGATCCTAGCTTCCGCAATATGTGCTATTTAATTGTTAAACACTAACAGTGGCATCACGAGCCATGTATAACATGTAATTGATTACTAAAACGTAATAAAAATCGGATCTTTAATTGTTTTAGATACATGTTTTTGATCTAGGGTTTTCCTTATTTTTTTTAAAATTAAATTCGAAACCCTAACCCTAATTATGGGGGGGGGTCGATTTTTCCATGAAACCCTAATTAGGGTTTTGTGGTTTTCTTGGATTATTTGTAATCACTATAAACCCTAGGTCATTAACCGGTTAATTGAACGTATCTTGTGACCTATGTGCAAATTGTTAGGTTTTAATCCGTGACTTACATGCAGCTTAGTCATGGATCTTGTTTTTTTTATCACATGTTTTAGATAGATCTAAAATTGGGGAAGACTCCAATACATATTAGAAATCGATTCATATATGCTATGTGGTGTGTTTATTAGCTTTGGCCTACGCAATTGATTCGTCAATGTATGTGACTCTCCTCCATCAAGAGGAGAAGGCCTTAGTTGATTACATGCATTATTATACCTAGAATTGATTTTATTAGGATCTTTTCTAATACGGATTGCATGTGGCTAATTGTTTCACTTATTTATTATTGGTTGTTTTGATTTTCTTTGATACTTGTTTTATTGTTTTAATTTGACTTGTTGTAAGCAATAAAAGGGTTGTTTTTATAAAGAAAATAATACGGACTAATAATGGTGAAACCCTATGTGATAAAGTAAGAATCTTGCAAGGTCTTAAGTGCCGCTAGTGGTCCGATTCGCACGGTAATCAGCTCCCAGGCGAGACTAGCAAAATTCATACTTTATTACATAATTTTGAGATTGAATCCATAAACTTTTGCTTGATTGATGTTTTGTACAAATATGCTTTTAAAATTAAGTCCTTTAGGATGATATTCATAACCGTGATTTGAAGGCTTAGAAAAGAGCCTTAGAGTCTGCCTTGGTTATCACAATCTTGAATATGTCTTAAACGAATTACTTTTAATATCATAATTGTAGAAAGTCATCTTAGGGTTTTGGTATAAACCTCAAGTAAAACTTTGTGTATTAATTTCACTAATTGGATATAAAAAGTTTTTATGAAAACTTATGCTATAAAGATGAGTGCATGCATCTTTGTACATATTTTGATTGACATATCAAAATTAATACCCTTAATAATTTAAGTTACATGCCATCTATCTATAAGGAACACTTGGAATTTTAATTTAGTAAACGTGAGACCTAGGCTAAATTACTATAACAAGGTAAAATTCTTTTAACGCGTGAGACCATAATTGTAATTTTACAGTTTCTAAGGTAGACGACTTAATTAAGTTGTGCGTGAGACCTAGAACTGAAGGCATGAGATGGGATGAAACATGCTTACAAGGCAAATTGATGAATCAATTTGATGTAAATCCCATAATGATCTAGGAATTGGAAGTCTTGTTTGCCAATTATTGTTCGACAGATTACCAACTTTTATACTTTCACCACTAGCAGATCAACTGATGTGGTGGAATCTATGTAAAGTTGGATCCTAGATTTTCAAGAAAATTAGTTGGTTATATGAATATAGCCTTGGGTATTTTATTTTTCTTGAAGATATTAATTATCGAAAATACTAATATTTGAACTTTATCTGTAGATATGGCTCAACCCGATAACCAAACTGTGATTTCTGCTTTCAAGAGTCATCTTGAGAGAGACAAACTGACTGGAAAGAATTTCAATGACTGGCACCGTTCGCTCAGAATTGTCTTGAGGGCGTCCGGAAAGCTAGACTACTTGACCGAGGAATGCCCAGCTGAACCTGCTGCTACTGCAACACCAGAAGCAAAGGCAGCTTGGAAGGTGACTAATGCTAAGTTTAATGAGGTTGCTTGTTTAATGCTCACTAGCATGAGTGCTCAGTTACAAAAGAAGTATGAGTACTTTTCTCCTAAAGCTATGCTTGAGATGCTTAAGCAGTCTTATGAGAAACAACCTGCAGTTGAATTGTATGATGAACTTGACAAGCTACACAACTGCAAGCATGGTGATGGTAAACCAGTAGTTGATTATGTGGATGAGATGAAAGATTCGTTTGATCAACTTCACAGAATTGGTTTTGGTTACCCCGACAATGTGCAAGTGCACTTGATCAACAGGTCCCTTAACAGGGATTTTCCTGGTTTTGTGCAGAATTACAACATGCACTGCTCGGGGAAGACAGTCTCAGAATTACTCGCATTGCTTGTTGATTATGAGAAAAGTCTACCAGCCAAGGTCAAGGCTCCTACCCCACAAGTGTTGGCAATTCATGGGGGGAGAATCCAGAAGAAATCGCATGTGAACAAAGGCAAAGGTAAAGGTGATAAAGGCAAGCAGGTCATGGCCTATCAACCACAACCCAAGATGAAACAGCATCAGCCTAAGCAGAACAAGACAAATCCTCCAAACAAGAAGGATCAGGCTTGTCACCACTGTCATGAAAAGGGCCATTGGAAGCGCAATTGTCCTCTCTACATTCATGACTTGCGACAGAAGAAGCAGGGTAATGAAGCTGGTAAACCCATTACTTCAGGTGCGTTCTTTATGATTGAATTATTCACTCTTACTCCTAAATTGAATTCATGGGTATATGATACGGGATGTGGCATTCATATTTGCAATACCTTGCAGGGGTTTAGAGTTGAGAGAAAGCTGGCCTATGGACAACAATTCTTGCACGTTGGTAACGGAGCGCATGCAGGAGTTGAAGCTATAGGAGTTTTTAATTTAGTGTTGCCTTCGGGCTTAGTACTATCTTTAAATAATTGTCATTATGCACCGTCAATTGTTAGAGGTGTAATTTCATTTTCATGTTTGTTAAACCTTGGTTTCCATCATACTATTTCTAGCAATGGCATTTCAGTTTCTTTAAATGATGTTTTTTATTTTAATGCTATTGCTGTGAATGGTGTATTTGAAATTGATATGAATAATAATGATAATGCTTTTGTTACAAATAATTCAATGTATAGCATCAACAATAAGAGAATCAAGAAAGGTCTGGATTCGTCTTATCTTTGGCATTGTCGACTTGCTCACATTGGCAAAGATCGCATGAAAAAGCTGCAACATGATGGGCTTTTAGAAAAGATCAATGATGAATCATATGATAAATGCGAATCTTGCATTGCTGGGAAGATGACTATGAAACTCTTTAAAAATAGGATTGAAAGGGCTAATGATCTACTTGGTCTTATTCACACAGATGTGTGTGGACCACTTAGACATGTGTCAAGGAGAGGTGCAAGCTACTTCTTAACATTTACGGATGATTACAGCTGTTATGGTTATGTTTATTTACTTAAACATAAACATGAGGTATTTGAAACATTCAAAGTGTTTAAAGCAGAAGTAGAGTTGCAACTTGGAAATAAGATTAAAGCTCTTCGATCCGATAGAGGTGGTGAATACCTGAGTCAGGAGTTCATAGATTATCTAGCAAAGGAGGGAATTGTGCAGCACCTTACTTCTCCATATACTCCACAACAAAATGGTGTATCTGAGAGAAGGAATCATACATTGCAAGACATGATACGATCTATGTATAATCTAACAACTCTTCCTTTTTCATTTTGGGATTATGCCTTAGAATCTGCAGTTCGCATTCTAAATATGGTTCCAACAAGGAAGGTTGATAAGACACCATATGAGTTATGTACTGGAAAAGCTCCTAACTTGTCTTATCTTAAGGTCTGGGGTTGTGAGGCGTATGTTAAACGTGACTCAGCATAAAAACTCCAACAAAGATCTGTGAAGTGCATCTTCATAGGATACCCTAAGGAAACTATGGGATACTACTTTTATTACCCACCTGAAAACAAAGTATTTGTTGCAAGGTATGGAGACTTCCTTGAAAAGGAGCTCATATCTCAAGAATTCAGTGGGAGAATATATGATCTGGAAGACGGTCAAGAAGATGTAGCACCTTCTGAAAACACTAACCAACTTCCGGTAGAACCTGAAAGTTTAGGTCCTCCACCTGAAGTTGAAGTGATTCCCATTCGTAGGTCAACAAGACCAGTAAAAGCTCCTACTCGTCTATGTCTTAATGTAGAGAGTGATGAGAATTTACTGGGTGATCTTGATGAGCCTACAAGTTATAAAGCAGCCATGAATGGTCCTAAAAAGGCTAAATGGAAAGTTGCAATGGATGGGGAAATGCAATCCATGGAAGACAATGAAGTCTGGGAAGAAGTAGACCTACCTCCGGGTGCCAAACTAGTTGGGAGTAAATGGCTCTTCAAGAAAAAGACTGACATGGATGGCATTGTACACACCTATAAGGCCCGTTTGGTAGCTAAAGGCTATACTTAAACTTTTGGTGTTGACTATGAGGAGACCTTTTCTCCTGTAGCTGACATAAGGGCAATTAAGATTCTTATAGCCATAGCCGCTTACTATGACTATGAGATTTGGCAAATGGATGTAAAAACTCCCTTCTTGAATGGTTGCCTAGATGAAGACATCTATGTGGCGCAGCCTGAGGGGTATGTAAATCCAGAATTCTCAAATCATGTATGCAAGCTTAAAAGATCCATTTATGGATTGAAGCAAGCATCACGACAATGGAATAAGAGATTTGATAGTGAAATTAAAAAGTATGGATTCACTCAAAATCTTGATGAGCCATGTGTATATCACAAAGTTAGTGGGAGTAATGTAATTTTCCTTATATTATATGTTGATGACATATTGATCATGGGAAACGACATTCCAAGTTTGCAAAAGGTTAAGGCATATCTTGGAAAGTGTTTTTCTGTGAAAGATTTAGGGGAAGCTGCATTTATTCTGGGAATCAAGATATATAGAGATAGATCTCAGCGATTAATTGGACTAAGCCAAAGTGCTTACATTGATAAAATACTGAAGAGATTCAGTATGCAAAATTCCAAGAAAGGATATTTGCCAATGCAAGAACAACATGGCTTGAGCAACAAGGTTTGTGCTTCAACACCTGCAGAGGTGCAACGCATGAAGAGAGTCCCTTATGCTTCGGCTGTGGGATCTATTATGTATGCGGTGAAAAGTACAAGGCCTGATGTGGCAGAATTTAACCATTCGATATCAGCAGAATCCAGGTGAAGCTCACTGGACTGCTGTTAAGAATATTCTTAAGTACCTTAGGGCTACTAAAGATATGTTCTTGGTTTATGGGGGTAATCCATCAGCAGAACTTGATGTTACAGGTTACTGCGATGCTTCTTAGAAAGGTGATAAGGATGATACGAATTCTCAAACTGGTTATGTCTTTGTCATTAATGGAGGAGCTGTGGATTGGAGGAGCAGAAAGCAGAGTGTACTAGCGATGTCTGCTACAGAAAGTGAGTATATAGCTGCTTCAGAAGCTGCAATGGAAGCTGTTTGGATTAGGAAGTTTGTTTCAGGGCTAGGAATTATGCCTTCGATTCAAAGACCTATTAAAATGTATTGTGACAACTCGGCTGCAATTACATTTGCCAATGAGCCTGGAATCATGAAAGGCACCAGACATTTCCCGATTAAGCATCACTATGTTCGAGAACAAGTCGAAATAGGCAAAATCGAAATGCTCAAAGTTCACACAGATGATAACTTGGCAGATCAATTAACAAAGCCTCTACCTGGCACCAAGCTTTACATGCATGCTGAAGGTGTAGGACTTAGATTAGCTGAAAGTTTCATGCCCATTTGTGATTTGTGTTTGGATAAAGGATGTAATGTACAATTATTATTTTAATGAAATAAAATATGTTTTATGTTTATTTATTCATTGTCTTAATAATATATCCTATATTTGCATGTTTAAGATCCATGAATAAGTTATTATTCTAAATTGTCCATTGTCGATTAATTATATGGGAATATCATTAAACTAAGACAAATTTGAGTATTGGTTTATGATATACTTGAAAGTATATTGATGCGTAGTCATACCAATTTCACATGATATTCAATGAATTGAATATTGGACTTATCCCAATAATATGATTTAATATTTAATGTGAGAATCATATTTAAAGTTATCCTCAGACTTGAGATACCAGATAAGTGTCATGGATGTAGTGCATTTTTGTGAAGCAATCTACCGCTCACCGTAACAAGGAGTCATAAGGGTTGCAAAGTTCATAGGTTATTCTTGTAGTCAAGAAAGAATTTATTCTTTCTGATTTGTTTAGAAGTTTAATACTGATGGGCCCCTCGTAGGGTTGACAAAATGTTTGCATGGCCATGCCCAAAGTCTATCTGGAATACGTTCAGATGTTTTGGTAATTTTGTTCAATCATAAAGAAACGAGAAACAGAAATTTAATAAAGAACCTCACATCTTTATTAATGTGGTATTAGTAATAAAAGGATAATTATAATGATGAATCATTAAAGGTTTTTCCAGGAAACCTAGCTCGGATTGAACTAGGGGCATTGGAGTGTTGCAAGACGCTAACCAATGTCATTTTACTATTAATGGATATACGAGTGGGAGCTGTTAAATGTTACGTATAAACATTAATATGTAAATGTCTAGTATCGAACCCGAGACCTCGGGATTGCACACTTTACAAAAAAGAATAATGTATAATAAATATATATATATATGTTAAATGTATCGTATATATATATTTATAAACACTTAATGGACTAAATGGTCGTTAGTTATTAACCGTATGGACTAACTATCATTAGTAACGAAAGAAAAGGACTAGAATGTAATTTGGAAAGCAAGAAGGATCCGGAACACCCATGTGGGTGCATGGCCGGTCGATCCAAGGCCCATGGGTGTCGACCCATGTCTTGCTTGCTCCCCAAGATTACTATACTATAAATACAAGGCCAAGGGTTAGGGTTTCACATCTTTTGTGCACACACACAAACCCTAAAGTTTTCCTTTGCCTCTTTTCTTTCTTGGCCGATCGTCCAACCCCCTCCAAGGGTTCTTGGATCGATTTTTTCTAAAGCAAAATTAAGTGTTTTGTTTACTTGCATCAAACCTTTATTCGTTGGTAGTTTGTGTGTACAAGAACGAGGTAATTACTTACTTTAGTAATTATCAAGAGATCGATAAACAAAATGGTAAGGGGTTTATCATTGATCTATTTGTACAAGAATCAAGGTTAATTTGAAGTGCATCGGGTACGTTTACTATTTATGTTTTAGTTAATATTTATGTGTTATACTTGATCCTAGCTTCCGCAATATGTGCTATTTAATTGTTAAACTCTAACACGATCTTAATAAGTTTTTCACTCAGAGTAACTTTTTATCTTAATAACTTTGGTTTATTACGAGCAATTACTATGTGCAATGTTCTTGCAAAATTGTTTGATTGCAGTGTCGTAGTGACTGTTATTTGGGAGTGATTTTATGTTAAAATTAGTATTGGATGAGTCAACAGAGTTGTGACACAATTTAGTGGTCAAAATGGGTTCATCCAAAACTCAAGGCCCAAGGAAAAATGTTTAGATGTGTCATTAAATGTTTTTTAGGCTATCTGTAGATGAGAAAAGAATGAGTATGTAATGGTGTGGTGAGTTTCTACAATATGTAGGGTGCGTTTAGTTGGAGAAAAAAAATTCTCTTGTTTTCTATCTTGTTTTCTAGCTCTTTGTTTTGTGAAAATTTGGAAAGGAAATTTATCTTCACAAAACACTTGAAAATATGAGAAACACGTTTAGTTGATATTTGTACAAGAAAAACAACTAAAATTTGTTTTGTAGTTTTCCTTGTTAAGTTAGGAAATAAGAGATTTTGTGTTTTGCAAAACATTTTTTTGAGAAACGCTTATTTGAATACAATCTTTGTTTTCCTTGTTTTTCACAAAACATTTTGTGAAAAAAAAATGGTATTTTCCCCCAACTAAACGCGACCCGTATTGTATCATGGTTTAATCATGATTACAATGTTGATGTACCAATATAAACGAGAATGGCAGCGGTCCGCCGCGTTGCGGGCAGGCCTGTTTTTCGGCCGAGGCGATTTTGCATAAATAAAGTAGAATATTTAGGCGTTGCAACATGAAAATACTTGAAACTCATTTTATTTACAATAAAGCAGAAACATGGTAAGAAAACCCATTTCGTATTTGTCTATTTAGAACTCTAGGTGGAATATCTATAGCTTATAAACTCTGTTGGTATGTATCAATAATTACCATTACTAATTGAGCCATTTGTATTTCATAACATCAGAAAACGAAATCAAAGAAAAGCAATACCGCGTGGTTAATGCTCAACGGCTGTAAGGATTGCATTTGCAGTTGTCTCTACACTTAGTGTTGCATCCGCCCTCAGCAACAAAGCTGTTCTCACTTCCCTCGTCATACCTGCATACACGTTCATCAAATTCAATGTATCAAAGCGACCAGCAGAGTAAGAATTGGACATATTTCACCCAGTTAAAATTCTAAAACTGATTAATATGATATCCTTAAATAGCAATCTCAGGTATTGTTTTGTGGCAAGAGCATGGCAACACAGACCTCTAAATTGTGACAGCTATGGTTAAAGGTAATAAGCTACGAATTTAAAAAACCAACCTCAAACACTCTCTTAAACTGTGAAAAAGCAGAATATGAAAAGCTGTTTAGGAAGCAACCCCGATGGGCAAGAACATATTCGCAGTTCGCAAACTGTTCAATCATGAGTGACAACGTAAACACGCAACCCGTAAATTTTGAACTGCCGAATCCCGTATACCTGTAGGTGCTACATGTGCTGTAACATCACGCACAGTTGAGTACTGCCCATCTACACCTATAAAATCATAGCAACAGGATATATAAGAGAGGTAAATGTAAAAAAAATATGGAACTACAAAATTATGTTAACAGATGACGAGGCGAAAAATAATACGTTTTTAGGGGGTCATTTAAGCCCGGAATTGAATTTATTTGATCAAATATTGCCCTAAATCGTTCCTTTTGTGATTTTAGGTACTTTTGGAGTGAATTCTGGAAAAGGAAGCATTTTGGACGTTTTTGGAGCATAAAAGTGAAGAACACGGCAAAGTCTTAATTTTCCTTGCTGGGAACAGTACCTGAGGGCGTCACCAAGTTCTTAATGACGACGTCAAGAGGAAAACAAGAGGTGAAGAGGATAGAGTCCTTGACGGTCCAGAATGTTTTTGCACTAGGGCATGACGGCGTCACCGTAGGCCGTCATGGTCCCTTTACACATGACGGCCCAGAGGAAAACTACTATTGACGGCTTCAGATCTGGGTCTAGGCAATCCGATTTTATTATGGGCGGCGGGTTGACGGCGTCAGAATTTTCTTCTTGATGCCGTCACATTGGAAAATCAATATATACTTTTGTAATTTTCATTCATAAGAGAGGACAATTTTAGGGACGACTTGGAGAAACCCTAGCACGATTTTATCAGTATTTTTAATGGTTTTCACCCTTGAAACCTTTCATGTTCAATTAAGATAAGTATCATTTCAATTCATTCAATATGTCTATGTGTTGTTTGAATATATCTTACGCTTGTCTTGATTTTAACATGCTAGGCTAGATCTCTTGTGTGTTTGCTTAGATGTAGTGAAACCTAGATGTTGATTATGGGTTGATTGCTTGTTTATAGTTGTTACGGATGAATGATTTCGATGTTAGGCTTAAGAAAACTGGCAGACTTCCATAGTGTAACTTGTTTGAACGTCTTAAGAAGCATGAACCAATGCGTACTAGGTTTTTATGGTTGTATTTAATGCATGAGCGAATTCTAATGATCCCATGTTAGGAGCTTCTTGCAGGCTCGACATAGGAGTGAAGTAGGAGCTTATAGAGTTGGGGAAGTACGTACGCCACCCCACAATTGGTATTAAGGAATATAACCCGTCATACACGCAACTGTAACAAACTATCAACCTGTAAAAGATATCTAGGGAGTAATGAAATCTAAGTAAACACAATTTTCCCATTTATTGTTCACACCACATTAGTAATTAGCTTTATTTACATTTTTGTTATTTTATTTTGATTGCATATTTAGTTATTGGGTTAGTTGACTAGCAACTAATTCCGCCAACTCTTCCAAAACCCAAGATTTTAATTGCTTTTCATAAAATATAAAAATACAAAAGGAATTATCCCTCACCTCTAAACCTAGTTTTTAGGCTTTCTAATCCTAGCGACACTATTCCTGAGTTGAACGATCAATCCCTCGATACTTGTCACTATACTATACTACAACGATCAGGTACACTGCCTGGTGGGGGTTGTAAGCTTCTCGAGATCCCTTGAGAGGTAAAGCTTGGTGCAATTCCCACGCATCAAGTTTTTGGCACCGCAGCCCGGGGAATATTTATTGTCTAGGTTAGGATTTCTTTTTATTAGGTCTACTTGCTAGATTCCTTTCTAGTAAGACTTTATTTTTTATTTTTAGGTTTTCTTTAGTCTATCTTATTTCTTCGTGTCTTTGTTTGTATTAGGTTGGTCTTTATGGATTTAGAGAGTCGTCATTTAGAAGTTAGCAAGAGGCTTATAGCGCGTAAAAGAAGAAAGAGAGAAGTTAACACATTTAAGGAATTTAATAAACCCCTTTAAATGAAAATTGAGTTTACAGACTTCTCTCCAACCCCTGATGAACCGAGTTACCATAGATTTCTTTTACAACACCCCTGCCCCTCAAAATATAGAAAGATACCATGGATTAGGAGGCATAACTTTAGGAACATAAAAATTCCTTGCATGATTGGGTACATGTCTAGAGAGCATACATACATTGACTTAAAAGCACCCATGAATATTATGTCTAGGCTCTACTACAACTGGATAATGAACGAAAGGTTAAGCCCTAAAAAAGACCCCTACAACTCTAATAGATTATGTAATTTCGTCAGGAGAGTTAAAGGGGTACACATTTTTATAGGAAATTTTACTTATCAATGCGACTTTGTAATCCTAGAAGATGTTAGAGGCATTATAGATCCACACCTAGGAGAAATGGTTCTAGGACAACCTTTTGTTGAGAAGACTAAGATGTATTGTGATCATGGGAAGGGAATAGTTCAGTTTACTGATGGGATAGTAAAGATTACTTTTATGATGCCTCACATGAAGGAAGAATTAAAGGGCATCAAGAATTTACAAATTGATGAGATTCAACCTTATGAGGTTAAGGAAGATGGAATTGATGATGATGCTTATTATGAGAGGAGGCGAACATACTATTCAGAATGCATGAATCTAGGCCCTGAGTACAAGCGTGATGAGAATTGGGTTAGATGTTTTGAGTAAGCACAAAAGTGGGAAAGGAAAACGTAGTCCGTGACCTTGAGTCTAGCTACAAGACTCGTAAATAAAGAAAAGCGCTTCTTGGGAGGCAACCCATGCTTTGTGTGATTTTTATTTGTTTGATTGTTATTTGTTTCCGTATGCATGCTTTATTTTTATTGTTGGTAGATCATGTTTCAAAAATAAAATGGTGAAAATACTTTATTTTGTCGTTTGGCTTAGTCTTAACTTCATCCAAATGTATTTCGCAAAAGATAAGTGTAAGGGGAAACCCCAAATATGTTTTTAAGAAACAAAGTTGATCATGATTCTCCACAATATTAAATGAACATGTGTATTAGTATTTGTTAGAGTCAAATGCTTGTATCGAGTCATAATGATGTTTTGCAGGATTTTCCAGGAAGCAGGACATAAGGTTTCCAGAAATTTTCCGGAAACTTAACATAAAGATTTCTGCAGGTCACTTCTGACGGCGTCAGGAATTAATTCCTGACAGCGTCATGTGTAAAATTCTGGAAATTTTACTAGTTTTGTTTTTCTAACGGAGTCTTAAAGTTTTTGTTAATTCTTTAGTTTTATAAACTCCGGGAAATCTGCAAACATTCATTTCACAAGCATTATATCTTACATTGTTTTCTAGGATTTATTAGTATATATAGATTGCTGCCGATTTTACGCGAGGTTGCCTTGTTTGTTTTCTCAGGTTTAACAGGTTATGTATGACAAGAAGATGATTTATATTTCTAGAATGGAAGCTTTGATTGTTCATTTTCTTGGAGGAAGATCTAACCTTGTTACCGCACTATCCACACCGAACGAATCAGGGGAGTATTTGCTTTCATTCTTTTACCTGTTTTATTTTTACATTCTTTAATTGAACATTGGGGACAATGTTCATCCTAAGTGTAAGGGGTGGGTAAATGATGATACCTTATAGGATACACTTGCACTTGAGTTTGTTTGTTTGCTGGTAGATGTGTAATAAAACTATGAGAAATACTTGTTAGTGTAATTTTAGCGCCAAATTTAAAATTTTATATAACATTTAGGAGTGAAACTTTAGCCTAAGCAGCGTCTCATGGATAGGAGTTGTATGACTAGCACAAAACCGTATCATTCAGAAAAATTTCCACCCAAATATGTGAGGTTCGCCTTTAGATTTGATAGGAAAAGCATTTACTATTAGTGCTTATGAGTGTACCGGTAGCATTTAGATTCTAGAACTTGCGTTAGTGATGCATCCCGAGACCGCTAGTGAGACTACATTCGTGTAGTAGGATTTACTACATGATAAGAGGCATTAGGATCACCCTTGTGTTAAACCCGTATCATAATTACTTGACCATTTAAGTCATATTACTTAGCTAGTAAAGTCAATTAATTTTCCCCACACCTTAGCGTTGTACTCATTTTTAGTACACGAAACCCCTAGTACACCCCTCCGAGCCTATCCTTTCGTTTCTAACTTTAAGCATCTTACTTAAAGGAAGAATTTGTTACAACCCACTTAAATGTACACCCAAATCGCCTTAGCCTTTCATGTATGCACTCATCTTTAGTGCATTATTGTTATTTGTTTAAACCCTTAGTTAATTATCTAATTGATTACATGGTTGCTAAGTCGAGTCATATCCTTGTACATATTGTTTTGAGACGATTAGGACTCATGGGTAAAGTACTTATGTTATGGAGTAATGGGGAAGAACATCATATTATTACCCCCATATGTTCGTTAATCTTAAAAGTACTCCAAGTGTTTTGATTATCTTGATTCGAGTAATTAGATTAGTTTATTGTAAAGTATGTAAAAATTCAAGTGTAAGGGGAATGTACATTCCCTATGATGTATTATTTTGGATGGTAGGGTAAGAGTGTATGCAAAAAAAAAAAAAAAAAAAAAAAAAAAAAAAAAAAAAAAAAAAAAAAAACGGACTACCATCCCGTTTCATTCTATGTTTATTTTATGTTTTTGTTATTTTTCATTTATTAGCTTAAGTCGAGTCTAGTCTTGGCTTAGCAACGCCATATTGTACATGTAATTAACCAAGATTATTAACTCGCCACCAGTAAAGATTGCCTATATCCAACAAAACCGTGTTTTCCATATCCCTACACCTAACGTTATAACCCTTTAAAAAGACCACTTTGATAGTTTATCCTAGGTGCTTACGCCATGTGGTGGAGGTTTGATCCTTTCCCAAGCCTATGGTAATCTATTTTGCTATGACATGTAGTGAGAGATGTTTTCCATTTTCATATTGTGATATATACTTTATTACACCCGAAAGATGTGAGTATCTAAACACTATTTGTGAGGTGCTAGTGTATGACCTCCGTGCTTGTCTTTGGTCTTTAGTGGAACGATTATTTGTTGTAATTACTTTTATATTAGTGTTAAATGACCACTAACTTGTATTTTGATTAGAATAAAAGTGCATTTGCTTGAAGACAAGCAAATCTCAAGTGTAAGGGTATATGATGAGGCGAAAAATGATCCGTTTTTAGGGGGTCATTTAAGCCCGGAATTGAATTTATTTGATCAAATATTGCCCTAAATCGTTCCTTTTGTGATTTTAGGTACTTTTGGAGTGAATTCTGGAAAAGGAAGCATTTTGGACGATTTTGGAGCATAAAAGTGAAGAAAACGGCAAAGTCTTAATTTTCCTTGCTGGGAACAGTACCTGACGGCGTCACCAAGTTCTTAATGACGGCGTCAAGAGGAAAACAAGAGGTGAAGAGGATAGAGTCCATGACGGTCCAGAATGTTTTTGCACTAGGGCATGACGACGTCACCGTAGGCCGTCATGGTCCCTTTACACATGACGGCCCAGAGGAAAACTACTCTTGACGGCTTTAGATCTGGATCTAGGCAATCCGATTTTATTATGGGTGGCGGGTTGACGGCGTCAGAATTTTCTTCTTGACGCCGTCACATTGGAAAATCAATATATACTTTTGTAATTTTCATTCATAAGAGAGGACAAATTTTAGGGACGACTTGGAGAAACCCTAGCACGATTTTATCAATATTTTCAATGGTTTTCACCCCTTGAAACCTTTCATGTTCAATTAAGATAAATATCCTTTCAATTCATTCAATATATCTATGTGTTGTTTGAATATATCTTACGCTTGTCTTGATTTTAACATGCTAGAATAGATCGCTTGTGTGTTTGCATAGATGTAGTGAAACCTAGATGTTGATTATGGGTTGATTGCTTGTTTATAGTTGTTATGGATGAGTGATTTCGATGTTAGGCTTAAGAAAACTGGCAGACTTCCATAGTGTAACTTGCTTGAACGTCTTAAGAAGCATGAACCAATGCGTACTAGGTTTTTATGGTTGTATTTAATGCATGAGCGAATTCTAATGATCCCATGTTAGGAGCTTCTAGCAGGCTCGACATAGGAGTGAAGTAGGAGCTTATAGAGTTGGGGAAGTACGTACGCCACCCCACAATTGGTATTAAGGAATATAACCCGTCATCCACGCAACTGTAACAAACTATCAACCTGTAAAAGATATCTAGGGAGTAATGAAATCTAAGTAAACACAATTTTCCCATTTATTGATTACACCACATTAGTAATTAGCTTTATTTACATTTTTGTTATTTTATTTTGATTGCATCTTTAGTTATTGGATTACTTGACTAGCAACTAATTCCGCCAACTCTTCCAAAACCCGAGATTTTAATTGCTTTTCATAAAATATAAAAATACAAAAAGAATCATCCCTCACCTCTAAACATAGTTTTTAGGCTTTCTAATCCTAGCGACACTATTCCTGAGTTGAACGATCAATCCCCCGGTACTTGTCACTATACTATACTACAACGATCAGGTACAATGCCTAGTGGGGGTTGTAACCTTCTCGAGATCCCTTGAGAGGTAAAGCCTGGTGCAATTCTCACGCATCAACAGACTCAACCTTGGGATACATCATGGTGAAATGAGCAGCCGTTTTCGACTGCAACAGAACTGGATGCCATGGCGTTAGTAGCATCATTAACGTGTACATTATTATTATCATCATTCTGTTGTCGGGCCGAGCTTGAAACACCTGCACCACAAATGATAACAACATCTAAAAAGGACAAAATCAGAGGTCCAAGAAGCAAAGCAAATACCAGTGAAAAAGATGACAGACCTGCACCACAAATGATAACAACATCTAAAAAGGACAACATCAGAGGTCCAAGAAGCAAAGCAAATACCGGTGAAAAAGATGATAGCAAGCATACCGGCACCTTCAGAAGTCGATAACCTAACGCACCTTAAGAAGTCGAATGTGTTAGTTGATCCACTATATAAATATACATAGAAGCCAATAACCTAACGCACCTTGAGAAGTCGAATCTGGATGGCGGTTGCTCCTGTGCCAGTAGGAATTTCTCTTCCAAGATATCAGTGACATGTACTACAACAACTGATTGTCGTCAGTGTATTATAAACAGCCATTTACAGTGTGCATGTGATAGTGAAGTAACGGAACCACAAATAAGCACACATACCTTCATGTTCATGAGATCAAGGCGTCATAACTACCTGTGCATTACCGCCTGTATCATCTACAACTTTCTTAGCCACTCGTACCCTGGAAAAAAATATAAAAAAGATCATTATGAACATTTAAACTTTTGTTTGGAAATGTTAAGATGCAGAATGTACTTGTAGATGACTGAAAACCCTTGTAAGATGTTCAATTTTGAGACGTGATCGGCTAACAATACATTTTTTTAGAATGAAAAATTATCTACGTACCCAAATCATTTACTATTTCGCGCAAGACCTCAGTTTGTATAGAGTTCCTGTGATATAGCTGAACTCTGCAGCGATCTTCGCTTTCCCCAATCTTTGGGCCTTTTTTTACGATCAACGCCTGCATAGAGGGAAAAAATCATTCAGGGGTTGTTTGGATAGGCATTTATATTGAATCAAAAGGGGTGTTTGGAAAGGCATTTCTTATCACCTATTGCTTATCCCGTTCACCTAACTACTTTCTCATTTCATGACTGCTAAATCGATTAGATGTTTGAAGGTTTTGATGGGGCACACACTTATTCTTATATGTAATGTGTTAGTTTTGATTAGTCACTAACAGTTCATGAGGTGAAAACTACAGTGGTGTTGTATTCACATCCCGAGACTAACTCTTTTTCTCGGCCTAATAGGTAGCTAAATGAAGAGAGTTAACACATACCCTTTAAGCAAGACTATAGCCATGAGCTGCTTCACCTCTCTTTGCTGAAGAATATGTTCAATTCAAACTCATTTCAGTCATCAGTGCTTGCAGCAATTTTACTTGCGTCTTCTAGTTAAGTCTGCCAGTTCAAATTGTCATAATTCAGGAAAAAAAATTGCTTTTATTGCCTATTTTAGATTGAAATAAGCAGTGAAGCTATTTAGGCAAAGTAAGGCTAATTTTTATTTCTTACAGTTACAAAAACCATATGTCCATCCTTGGACTCAGTAAGATATCATCTAGACCAAAATTGTTGCTTAAAATGTTGGCTCAAACCTATCAGAATTAGCAGCCCTTTGATAATTTCCTGTAAACATCTTTTGCCTTGATTTGTGCACCATTGCAACGATCTGGCAAAAAAATACATTAATAAAATAACCAAAAAATGATTGTATAACTGGAACTCATGAGCTGAGAACTCTAGTGGTGTTGTATTTAGATCTTGAGACTAAGGTTTTTTTTTTTTTTTTTTTTTTTTTTTTTTGAGCTTGATAGATTGTTAAATAAAGAGAATTAGCACATATCCTTTCAGCAAGCCTGTGGTTACCAGTAGCTTCACTTCTTCTTGCTCAAGAACATGTTGGAATCAAACACATTTCAGTCATGAGTCCTTGCAGCAGCTTTTAGCCCGGTCTTCCTGTCGTGTGTCCATCATTTCGAATTATAATTGGTCGGGAGATATGGTATAAATTAAAATTAACATACGAAAACTATACAAATATCATAAGCATATAGCATTTACCAAAAACATGGCATCTAAAATGAACAAACAGGATACAACCTCTATGGCTGCAAGCATAATAAGAAGTTCCAATGACAATCGCAGCTAGCTTATTTGGCTAGTGGTGTAGCAAAGATCCAACATCAGCTGCTGCTTCATAGATCAGCATTGCTTATTCAAACGCACCATGTTGCTAAATAGAAATTAAAACAGAGTAACTAATAAGGTTTTAGATAAATCTGCAATAAACTGGTAATGGGCTCACCTCAGCGCTGTATATGTAGCACAGTAACTACTGACACTGCAGTTTTGGCTATGGCTACAATATGCATCGTACCTTAAAATTTCCTGTATAGGAGAAAACACGTTTAACTTACTAACTATCCTAGTAAAAAAATCTACGTATTTTGAACTTCATAAACCTAGATAATCTGAATTTCAAAGAGACAGGGTGTTTGGCATTGCTCTCGTAGGCCAGTCTATGTGTTTGGTATATAATTTTCTTAGCATACTTTAGTACAACTAGACAACTATGGAGAAGTTTGGCCAAGCTTATTTAAGCAACCATGGACGGCTTATTTGAAAAAGCTTCGACTTTTTAAAAATCAGATCCAATACTACATTTTTTTTGACACATCATAATCTAATAAGCTATTGTTAGCAGAGATGATGATCACAATAGACACGTGTCTTAAAATTATCATACTACCATACATGAGACACCCCCAAACTCGCCCATTTCAGCATGTAACCGTACCAATGCCTGCACCCATTTCAGCACCAAAATACACCCTTTTGAGCCTCACTTTCTTCCCCAGACGTACCCGTTACATCAACCTATAACAAACATCAAACGTCTATGCAAATTCCTAAGGAATTTCATATTTTTCACATAAATTTTACTATAACAAACGTCATCCAAAGGCGATTAAAGATGCAATTTTTTATATAAAAACTAAGCCAAACGCCCTTAAACTATACTTATCATACTTAATCAAAACACTACATGAAACTACACTTATTATTAACCGTACTAAAAAAACTGCAATTAACAAAACCCCCAAACTATCATAAAACCCTAATTTCAAAATTAAATTTTTATATATGTATAAGCTTTAAAATTGTTATACTTGAAAGAAGTAAGAGTTAATTTCGCACAAAGAATTTCATACCTTGATTTCGCACAAAGAATTTCATACTTCCTGTGAATTCGCGATGGGTTTCTGTAGATCGTGTGGGAAACGGACCGGAAAAGCAGGCTATCATCGTCTTTTGGTTTTCCGAACTTCCCCATCCATTGATCATCATCAGCAGCAGCAGAAAATAGTTTGTTGAGGGTTTGTGGAATCTTCTAGGTTTGTAGAATGGTCTAGGTTCTGGGTTTATCATTGGCATAAATGGAAATGGATCATAAGGGGAATCAATGGATAAGCGGCGTTGGATCGGTTATAGCCCAGAAAAAATGACGGAAAAAGCCCACCGCAAAACGGCGTCGTCGTCACGGGTTTTAATATATACTTATAATCCGTTTGGACCAGCATTCTGACTTTTTATATAACATGTACAATTTTTATTTTATTTTATTTTTTTGTCCAACTTTACTTGCAATTGTTTCGAGTAGCCAAAACCTGATACCCTTTTTTTGGTCCAGGCTATTATGCGCGCTATGGTTAAGCTTTCTATATTTTAATGACTACGCTAAACTTTGTAGAATTGAATATCACATTTCATGTTAGCAAGGAATAGATGTATAGTAATAATATGAAAATGCGGAGTTCATTAAGTGCTATTTTGTTATTTATAGTGGTGGTGTGGTGCATTTTAAAACCCATCTCAACTAAAGTTTCATAAAAAGATTATGTTGATGTATCATTAGTCAAACCCCATCATTTATCTTCCTCTCCTATATAAACCCTTGTCATGCTTTTTTAGCTTCTCACATTTTATATCATAATCAAAGTCTCAACAGTCAAAACACATACAAAATTATGGCTGATCAACACCACCCTACACCAGTAGAAGAATGCAACAGGAATATGGTGTCTAGCTTCTACAAGGCATTGGGCTCTCGAGACGCCGGCCACTGTCCACAGCCTTTTAGCTCCTGATGTCGAATGGTGGTTTCACGGACCTCCATCATGCAACCGTCTTCTGCGGTGGCTTACTGGCTCTACCACCAACACCTTTGATGATCATTTGTTTGCTTTCAACCCTATATCTCTCGTCTCCATTGGTTCAATAGTAATAGCAGAAGGGTACTTTCCAATGGACTGTAAAGTCAGTTGGGTGCATGCATGGACAGTCGCCGATGGAGTTATAACTCAGGTGAGTGGTGCATTGAGGAAAAGTTACATGAACGCCGTATATATTATTAACTAAAATACATTTATCAAACATAGCTAAATTATCAACGCCCAGTAGTCCGTTGGCAAGATCGTTTGTTTAACAAAGCTAAGGGCGTGCTTGGTTAGAGAGAACTAGGACGTTTTCAAGAAAGACAACTATAACATATTCGAAATGAGTTTTTTTTTTTCCAAGTGATTCTCTACTTTTATAACTTAAGGTTAGACCGATGCTAATGGGAGTTGCCTCCCAACCACAACCCTATAAAATCAACGCGTTGCCCCATTAGCTCACCCTAAAGTGACGCGTCACCAAGCAACCATTTCAAAGTTGTGGTTGCTCAGCCGACCGAAACATTTGCAAGATTTGTGTGTGTAGGTTTTTTTTTTTTTTTTTTTTTAATGCTTTTGGTTATAGTTTTCGGGTCGCTTTTGTGGTCACCACTAGCTAGTTATAATTGGGGTGGAGTTGTAGAGAGAGAAAGCTAAGGTGACTCTGACGTGACGGGGTTACTTTTGTGGAAATGGTGTTGCCATTAGCATTAGTCTTAGGAAACTGGATTTTCTATTTCTCAAAATTTTCCCTATCAAAAATTTCACGGGATTTCAAAATTTATTATTTTTAATCTTACAGAGGCCAGCATTTGAACATGTTTTCTAGCTAGTTCAAAATACAACAACATTTGAACACGTTTTTATAGTTCAAGCCCATTTCTCATTCCAAGAATATAATACAGAGATAAAAAACTAAGAAAGTTTTTCTGAACCATTTTTAACATGTGGATTCGCCCATGCAGGTAAGAGAGTACTTCAACACTTCAGTTACCGTCACCCGTTTTGCCAAGTCAGCTAACGTACATACGGGCTTACAAGGTGTTGACAAGTGTCAGTGTGTATGGCAGAGCAAACTCACGGATAATGCATCTATGCCTGGTCTTCTGCTTGCTGTTTAAGCTTCAAAGGACAAAGGGTCACTTTTCAAATAATTTTCTCAAGTAATGTTTTGCCAGAATTATTTTAGGTCTAGTCTTTCGACTATAAGGTTTTGATAAACTTGTGAGAAAAACGGTCTCTTTGTACTATATAGTTGACTAGCTAGCTAGTCTCGCATAAAACGAGGTCTAATGTAATATTGTACTGTAATATATAACGTACGTACTAATAAACTTCATTACTTCGTGCCTGCATGCATTGAGATCATGTTAGTTTCAATATTATAGATAGGTCGTGTTGAGTCACTACGTGACAAGTAAAAGATTCGTTGGCTCTTAATTTTAATCAAAATTGAACACTATTTCTAAGTAACTATCTCCTAATTGATTAGTAAATTTAATCTGTCATGTGATTTTAAGGTAAGAATACATGAATTTGTTTTAAATTAATATCAAATATAATAGATGCGAAGTGTAGTGACACGGTATCTAGCTAGTTGTTTTGCGTATATTTTGACCCATGTTGACATAGGGGTGAGCATCGGCACGAATCCCGACCCGTCGACAAATCCTGATATCGACAACGGGAAAAAACCTAAACCGACTCCCGACCCGATAATGGTCATGACTCGTCCCGAATCCCGATAATCGTCCCGAATCGTCCCGAAAATCTTGATTTTGGCTGTGTTTTCTCGGGACCGTTCCGACTCCCAACCCGTCCTGAATTCTGATTACCAGAAAAACGCAAACCGACTCCCGACCCGATTACAGTCGGATCGGTATCGGGAAGGGAGTCGGGTGTCAGGATCGGTACGGGAGTCGGGAGTCGGGTGTCGGTCGGGATTGCTCACCCTTTATGTTGACATGTCATATTTGAGAGTTCTTTTTTTCCCAAACGGCAACTTACTCACAAACCTAAATACCACCAAAATATCTTACGCAATCTCACAAATGTCCCAAACAAAAGTTTAAGCTAACACTTATAGGTTGATGGGCTACTCGCGTACTATTGAAATCGTACAAGAGCCCTTTCATAGTTCAGTCATTTTTTTCTTTATTATTATTATTATTATTATTATTATTATTATTATTATTATTATTATTAACGTTAAATGATTAAATAACCCAACCTACCAAGAAGCTAGGTAGTAGCACTGTAGCACTGTAGCACTGAAACGGGAACGGTAAAAGGATACAGAAACGTGAAACGAAAAAAATAAAAAATTCAAGATACGGGAACGGCATAGATACGACAATAAAAAATATAAAAAAAATAAAAAAATATATTAAAGAAAATCAAAATAGATATACATTAATGTAAATTGTAAACTCCAAAAATACTACATCTTCCAAAGGTAATTAATTATTAATAATCAAATCATTTTCAAATTCCAGTTCATCTAGTGAGAGATCGGCACACTCCAAAAACCCTACATCTTTCATTGAATCAAAAGCAAATAAATTTCACTGCAAAGGTTGCAAATAAATTTCCATGCTGTTCCTGCTCCACCTTGCTTTTCGAGTTTAGTCACATATTCCCACAATGGAGGTTGATCTGTATATGTACTTGATGATCCTTGTGTTTCTTGAGAAGCCATAATAGATATTTGATAGAGATGATGAGAGAGTATGTATATAATCGTATATGTATATGTTGATGCCTTAATGTATATGTCGGTTGGGTTCCCAGCCTTTTGGAATAAAAAATCCCATTAAAACCCAAAAGAAACGGCTTGGAAACTTCTTGGAAATCCAGAATGATAATTGTTGATATAGGAGAACTCAATTAAGGGTAAATGTATACCCCGACTTCCCCCAAAATCAAACACACCCATGCTCTCAGCTCACCATCCAACGCCTGATTTGTACGCTCACTTAATTCACTCATTAAAGAATGATAAGTCGTACTCATCTACATACGCGTTCTCAAGACTCTATAACACGTTTACCACTATCGCGAAGTAAGTATTTCATCATGTTTCTTGATGATCAACGCGACACCCCATGGCTCATTACCAACTCACCGAGCGAAAAGTCTCGCCAACTCCTCCTTAATAAAATCTCCAAGTAACTCTGTTGCAACACCCCAATAATCGTTGACTACAACCTTCACCTTCAAGCATTTCAAACACTTGTTAAAGTATCGGTATTCTCCTTCATACTCACTCCTCCATACATCTCTTGCTAAGGTAATAATACGTCTTATCCATTCTCAGATGTATCAAATACCTTGCATGATTGATGTCCTTACGCTTCCTCTCCATGAAACCTAGCTGGTCCGCAAAGTACAATTCTCCATCCTCATTCCTTTCCATTTGCTGATCTAAACCACGCAATCTTTCTTCTCACATGTTCACTCCATTGAACCTCTCTCTCTGGGCTGCCAGTATCATCCTTTTAACTCCGAACTGAATTATCATAATCATTGCTCACAAACATCTAAGTTTCACTCGTTCACTCCCGCTCAGCATTCTTACCACGATGTCCGCCCTTCCTTGACAGTGGCGAATCAGACAATCGTAGTCACTGAGAAATTCCACACCCAACTTCTCTTCTACATATATTAGCCACTCGTCAAATATATGCTAAAAATTCTTATGATCCGTGTATATAACACTTTCTGCTCCATACGAATAACATCTCCAAGTTCTACTCCCCAACTTTACATCATGTATCACACAGTTCCTCTTACGGATCTTCTACCTCCGCGATGCCTACACAATCTATCGAAAGATAGAAATGAATCATCAATAGTACCTGTCAATCCTAAGGAAAATCGTCTCTCAGATGGTGTCTTAGGTACTTTCCACTCTTCACCACTTTTATCTTACTAATGTCTACGAACACTCGCTATCGTTGACCACCTTCCTGAAGAACGTACATCGTAAAGCTACACCTCTCACTTGAACAACTTGGCAAACACCCTCTTCTTCTTCAACGAAAAAATTGATAATCAAAACGACAATCTACCCTAAGTAAACGACGCGAACCATGAAACCAGTCGAACTAAAATGTATGTCAACGAACTCAAAAGGGGTACGAATTACCGACTAGCGAAGTAATGAACATCAAAATCAAAGCTAGAAAAACACAATGAGAAATTTTCCCCCAATAATAGTAGACACGAATAAAATGTTCATGAAAACCCATACAAAGAAAATATAAAATACACGTTCCCATAAAACATCCACAAGCGTACCTCAACGGAAAAAAAAAACACTCGATGAACCAAATACATAAGAAGTTTGGTAAATGAGAACCATAGACAGTTCTTATGCCCGTACTCGACCTTCCAAAAAACAAATGAACACTGTTTTTCACAAGACATATCTTAAACTTATACATCTTTTATAAAATATATATAAACCATTTTATGTAAGACATCAACATAACCATTTTTTTTTCACACTTCATTTTCATCATAAAAATAATAGTTTCCAACAAATGATCTTGAAATACCCAAAAACGAATTTTAAAATACCATGAGGACTTTAACTCAACCTCTTATACGAATGCGAAAGACATGGAGGAATCACGTAATCAAAATAATCATCAAACGAACTCATACCAGTGAACACTCACGCAAATACATTGAAAACCAAGCGAAGAAGGCAAAGACTCATTCGTACAACAATCAAACCAAAATCATAGAAAAACACCGATACTAACAGGTCACAAAACGTGTCACAAAATCCAATTGGTGTGCAAGTGAGGGATTAAATATCCGCACCATCTTGTCACGAACCAACAATACTCGAAGAACAATATAATATTCATTCGCGGAATGAATGCAAGGAATAACCAAAGAAACGAACCAGTATCCAACAAAATGAATTCGATTACCCAACACCTATCACGACGTCAAAGAGAAAGAATATGGCATCTGTACCATCATGGTACTAATAGGAATGCCAACCGAAGAATTAGGTATACAAACGAAGTGTCTAGCAAACGAATCAACTCAAATACCACAACATAAGTACCACCAATAATCAAGGTATGAAAATATGATAGGTAGTATGTAATCTTACCACCTACACACCCCAACACATAACGACTGACCAAACGGTTAAGAGAATATTTCTCTAACCATACAACCATCACCAACATGATATCACATACCATCTACCACAACATATAACAACAAACATCAATCAATGCAATAATGGTCACAAGTCCATGTGTGTGATATCCTTATAATTACGTTCGCGACCATAGTTATAAGCATATTCCACACGCATACTTACTTCCAAAACCACACATCTCAATGATAACGCACATATACCACATAACACCTAATACACCATACAATCCATGCTATCATACTTGCAAGTCCACTTGTGTTATGACACATGTATAATTATGTTGGCCACCATAATTATCTATGCCCCATTTCACAAGTGTACTCCCTCCTATGACAACACATCATGCAAAAAATCACACAAACAAAAAAAAAAGACGTCGCAAACAATCATCTCGCATGGAACAATTCCAATGATCACGTAAACTCTATAATCAAAATCACTTGGATAAGGTCGATACAATATCCAAGAGTAATCACGCTCCAACATGGCTCCAGACGGCAAAAGACAATATACACATTCCAAAACATAACACAAAACAAAAGACGTCGCACAATGGCTCAAACTCCATTCTCGCACTTGCCTCCCCACTCAAATCGATTAAACTTACTACTCGTTGTGGACTCTAGATCCGAATCCACGTTATTCCATCCTAACTCCCCTTTCATCTTTACTCAACCACTCATTCCCATTTCCTATACGTTGAGGAAGTCGACAACATACAAAATCACGAGGTTTAGACTAAACCACCTCTCCTTCCTATGTGAAGTGAGGACACTAACAAGGGTATTTGGTAATGGATCCATCTCTAGAAGTTACCATGGTTCCAAACCTCTCCACTTCTTCTCCACCAACGTTTCCCATAAACGTCCTCTCCTTGTCCGAACATGGATACATGCTATCGAGAACTCGGATTCTGCGGTTAGTCCGCTTCATCCTACCACTTCTCTCGCATCCGATAACGACAACGGTAGTCCAACGAAGCATCTTACGCGTGAAAGACGATATAATAAAGTCGATATATACAATACTACGTATAGGGGATAGAATAGACGTCCAAAACTCAATAAAACGTCTCATAAATATAGGAAAATAGACATATAAAATACTATACTTACACATAGATCCTAAATGGAACTATATGAGGGACTCCTAGGCTATAGTCTAGGTTCAACCACCTAATTCTCTATAAACAAGGCTCTGATACCAATCTGTCACACCTCGCCATGGCGGAAACTCGAGGGTATAACTTCATGGATATCATCACAACCCATGGTTTCTATATAGATAATAACTACATGCAATAAAATGGCAAGGTATAGACATGAAGTGTCATAACAATAACTGAAAGGAAACAACATGATAAACTCCAAACGCACAGATAAACCACTTCCAATGCAACTAAGGTCTCGTCTAATCACTTTCTTCTATCATAGCCTTAGAATGCTCACCTGAAAATGATGCTTAAAACGTCAACATAATGTTCGTGAGATTCATAGGTTTAGACACACATACACTCTCAAGGCAACCAGTTCACTGTGATCATAAAATATAGCTGGACAAATAAATTACAGTTATCATATAAGCTACACGTATTTGCACGTCAATAATCGCACACAAAGGCAACAACAGGACGGCTCGTGTCCTCCGAGCCCACAATGATCACAACAGGACGGCTCGTGTCCTCCGACCCCACAATGATTACATCAGGATGGCTCGTGTCCTCCGACCCCACAATGATTACATCAGGATGGCTCGTGTCCCCCGACCCCAATAAACATTAATTAGGTCGCATGCGCGAGCAACAGGATAAGCATCCTCCTAATCGAATCACATATATATCTACACAAGCAGATAATCACACATAGCATGCATACGATAACATTATAAGTCCACGCTCTTTTTTTTTTTGACACACACATAATCAAAGTAACTTAAACATTTAAGACAAGTATCATTCCCATACCAAGTTTAAAACAAGTTAAAAATATGGGACTATGAACTCACCTCAAACCTTGCAGCTTCTACAAAAACAAATCACAATCTACAACACACAAAAATAAATCCACATTACACAAGGTCAAGCTAAAAGCTACAACCAATGTAATACACATATGATGGATGTCTAAGACTCATATGACCCACCATGGATCCCCTAGACACCATACTAACCATTACCATAACCTAACACTCACTAAATCCCTTGCACTTTTAAAATCAGAAAACGCAGAATTTTAGGGTACATTCGCCCACATGAAATCATGACAATTAAAGCTCAACAACTCATACCAAAAATTTACCATGGTCTCTCATAAGCATAAAAACTAATCCCAGAAGTCCATGGACCAATAACACACACAAGTACTCAAAAGAAAATCAAACTTGTCAACTATCCAAATTCGGATCTGAACGCACACAAATTTTTTTTAATTAGAATAAAATACTTCTACAAATTTTTATCGCGAATCCTTTTCGTGGTAGTCTAAGATAACCTAAAACTTAACTATTCCAGAAAGGATAACCTAAATACCACTTTTACACCCACAATTCACTATCAAACTTTTACCTAAATTCTGTCCCGGTTTAACAGCTTTGACATTTTATCAAAGAAAAATCAAAAGACTAACTTCCCAACCTTGAAATCAATCGTGGCCGGACTTTTTGGAAAGCTCTTTCATTATACTTCAATTTAGACTTAAATTTCGTGATCTAAATCATCACCATCTGTTAAAGACATTCGAATCGTTACAGCACTACTTTTCTGTCCAAACCCTAACTCAATAACTAGCATGTTTTACGCTCAATTCTCTTCACCAATCATCATAATATAATCATTAATTGATCCCAACATGTTTTAATTAATTAATTTACAGAAGTTTACAAACTCTAGATCCATCATACTTAATATTACATGAATACCAATAATTAATCAATTATATGAACATAGGGTTTAAGGACTTTACCTTAATTCTTGATTATTACTTCCAAATTACAAACCCTAATTTTTATTCTTCTTTTTCTCTCTTGGATCGACTCAAATTTACAGGAAAAGAGTTTTGGGAACTTTGATTTTGTATTTATAACTATTTAGTGGATAATTACCTAACTTAGAGTTGTAATTGGGCTACGATTGGTCTCTTTTCCCCCTTATCCTCTTCCAACCGATTTTATTATCCATATATATACATTTTTTTTTTTTATTTTTTATTACACTCAAAACCTCATACTTTTCATATTTTATAACTACCCGTAACTAATCCTAACGTCTTACGCGATAAACCTTAACTTTTTCGACAACCGGAAAAATTATCATTTTCAAAACAAATTTCCAAAAATAAAATTTCACACTCTTTTTGAAATATAACTCATAAAAACAAAACACACATAACTTGCTTACGCTCATTAACTTGAACGAAGACTCGTTACGCAAAAACACAAAAACACCAAAACTACACAAGTCATTTATACACCACAAAGGTGATCAAAATAAACTTTCCCAAACTCCAAACATTTCAAATCACAATAAAACCATTTACTCAAAAGGATTTAGTGCTAAAACTCACCTATATCACTTCAGACACCTAAGACACACCAAACAAACGTCAACCGAGTCAAGACTATCAGTCAAATTGACCTACTAAAACCACGGTTGTTACAGATTGAAAACCTCTAAGTTGCTGGAAAAACAGCTACCTTAACCCTAGAATCGGACTTAGGGTTTGGGGCTTGCAAATAATGAAGTTATGAGGTTGTATTTATAGGCATTCTTTCTGTCAGCAAGGTCTGACGGAGTTTGCAAGTGATGGCGTCAGTTTTCCATTTTCACCAAATCGAAGATCTTTTCGTCCTCTTCACGTGGCCTTTTGAATCACCTAAATCCTAGTTCGTATGCAAAAGATATGGCCAAAACAAAATCAACTACTTCGCACGTAAGTTGTGATTATCTTGATTAACTTGTGCCGGTTTCACTAAGGTTTCTTCTCGTGCAATAATACTTTGACGTCGTCAGTTTATATCTTCTGACATCGTCAGGTTCATTCCTGACGCTGTCACATTCAATAGTCTTCTGGGCCATCTCTCTTTAAGTTAATATGTGACGGTCTTGGCGTTTTATAACGTGACGCCGGCACGCTTTAAGTCCAAAAAACATTCTGGCGCGTCTCGTGAAACTTTTTATCCACCTCTTTACCAATACGTGATGCCATCATATGTAAGCCTTGACGCCGTCAGGTACTATTTCCAGCTTGATTTGGAGACTTTGCCGTTTTCTTCACTTTTTCCTCCAAAAACGTCCAAAATGCTTCCTTTTCTAGATTTCTTCTCCAAAATACCTAAAATGATAAAAGAAACAATTTGAGGCAATATTTGATCAAATAATCACGACTTACGGCTTAAATGACCCCTAAAAGCGGCACACTTTTTGTCTCATCAAATACCCTTACACTTGAGATTTGCTTATCCTCAAGCAAATGCGCTTTTATTCTCATCAAAATACAAGCTATGGGTCATTTAACACTAATATAAACATAATTACAACAAGTAATCATTCCACTTAAACCAAAACAAGCACGGAATTTATACACTAGCACCACATAAATAGTGTTTAGATACTCACATCTCTCGGGTGTAATAAAAGTATATATCACAATATGAAAATGGAAAATATCTCTCACTACCTGTCATAGCACATAGATTACCATAGAATTGGGAAAGGATCAAACCTCCACCACTTGGCGTAAGCATCTAGGATAAACTATCAAAGAGGTCTTTTAAAGGGTTATAACGTGAGGTGTAGGGATATGGTAAACACGGTTTTGTTGGATAAAGGCAATCTTTACTGGTGGTGAGTTAATCATCTTGGTCTATTACATGTACAATGTGGCGTTGTTAAGCTAAGACTCGACTTGACTTAAGCTAATCATAAACTAACAAAACATAAAATAAACATAAAAGGAAACGGGATGGTAGTCCGTATGTTTTTTCTCTTTTTCTTTTTCTTGATTTTTCGATTTTTTTTCTTCATACGCTTTTGCCCTACCATCCAAAATAATACATAGTAGGGAATTTGCATTCCCCTTACACTTTAACTTTTACATAATTTACAATTAACTATTCTAATGACGTCTTCCCCAATACTCCATAACAATAGTACTTTAACCATGAATCCCAATCGTCCCAAAACAATATGTACAAAATATGACTCGACTTAGCAACCATGTAATCAATTAGACAATAAACTAAGGGTTGAAACATGTAACAACAATGCACTAAAGATGAGTGCATACAAGGAAGGCTAAGGCGATTTGGTTGCGCATTTGGGATGGATTGTAAACAAGTTCTTCCTTTAAGTAAAATGCTTAAAGTTAGAAACGAAAAAGATAGGCTCGGAGGGGTGTACTAGGGGTATTGTGTACTAAAAATGAGTACAACGCAAAGGTGTATGAAAAATTAATTTACTTTATTATTCAAGTAGTTTGGCTTCATTGGTCAAGTAATTATGATACGGGTTTAAACAAAAAGGGTGATCCTAATGCCTCTTATATTGTAGTAAATCCTAACTACACGAATGTAGTCTCACTAGTGGTCTCGGGAGGCATCACTAACGCAAGTTCTAGAATCTAAGTACTACCAGTACACTCATAAGCATTTTTTCCTAACAGATCTAGGGGCTAACCTCACATATTTGGGGTGGTAAATTTGAATGGTACAGTTTTTCGTGCTAGTCATACAACTCCTATCCATGAGACGCTTATTAAGGCTAAAGCTTCACTCCTAAATGTCGTAAAAAAATTTTAGTTTGTCGCTAAAATCGCCCTAACAAGTATTTCTCTTAGTTTTGTTACACACCTACTTTTGAAGAAACAAACTCAAGTGCAATTGCATTCTCTAAGGTATCATCATTTACCCTCCCCTTACACTTAGGCTGAACATTGTCCCTAATGTTCAATAAAAATGATGTAAAAGTAATGAAGGTAAAAGAATGAGACAAATACTCCCCTAATTCGTTTGGTGTGGATAATGTGATAGCATGGTTAGATCCTCCTCCAAGAAAATGAACATTGAAAGCTTCCTTCCAGAAATACAAATCATCTTCTTGTCCAATATAACCTGTTAAACATGAGAAAACAATCATGGCAAACCTCGCGTAAAATCAGCGGCACACTCTATATATAATAAAATCCTAGAAAGCAATTTAAGATATAATGCTTGTGGAATGAATGTTTGCAGATTTCCTGGAGTTTATAAAACTAAAGATTTAAAAAAAAAAAAACTTTAAGACTCCGGTAGAAAAACAAAACTCGCAAAATTTTTCAGAATTTTACACCTGACGCCATCAGGTTATAACCTTGACGCCGTCAGAATGCTCTAACAGAAATCTTATGTTAAGTTTCCAGAAAATTTCAGGAAAAACTCACGCCTTAATTCCTGGAAATCCTGCAAAACATCATTATGACTCGCTACAAGCATTTGACTCACACAAATACTAATATGCATGTTCGTTTAATATCGTCGTGATTCATGTTCAATCTCGTTCTTAGAAACAAATTTAGATTTCCCTTACACTTATCTTTTGAGAAATACCTTTATATATAATCAAGACGAAGTTAAAGACAAAATAAAGCTTTTTCACAATTTACTTGAAACATGAGCCACAAATAATAAAAATAAAACATGCATACGGAAACAAATAAAATCAAACAAACAAACAATCAAACAAGTAAAGCTTGGGTTGCCTCACAAGAAGCGCTTTTTTTTTTTTTTATTTATGAGTCTTGTAGCTAGACTCAAGGTCATGGCCTACGTTTTCCTTTTCCACTTTTCAATCGATTCTCTTAACCTTTGAACTACTTCCATGTCAACTATATACTTAGGCCCGAGGGTTAAGTAATTTTTATAGTAAAGGCTCCTCTTCTCCCAAACAAAATTCATTCCTTTATTCTTATCTTCTTCGTTAATGTCCTCGATTGCACTAATGTTATCCATATCAAGTTTAGGCACATAACGAAATTCCTTCATTTTATTAGGCATCCTATATGTGATCCTATCGATTTCATTAGAAAATTGGACCGTTCCTTCTATTTGATCGTATTTCAACTTGGACTCCTCAATAAATGGCTTACCTAATACAACATGGAATAAGCGACAATCTATGACATTAGCCAAGTCTTCAACAACCATAAAGTCAACGATTTAAGTAAAGTTCCCAACAAAGACATGTAAACCTTTAATTCTCCCGAAAAAATTACAAACTCCACCGGGGTATTTGAGATCTTTCCTATGCTTGAGTCTTGTTTTTACTATATCATTATAAACACTTGAAGACATAATGTTAATCGGGGATTCGAAATCGATGTAGGCTTGATCAATGTGCTTATACCCAATCATGCATGGTTTCTCCACATTCCTAGGGTTACCTCTCTTAATCTTATGGTCAATCTTAACGAAAGAGGGCCGAGGATTATCAACAAGATTGTTATAGTAAGCGATTTCCTCCTTAGTGGGGTATAAATTGAAATAATCATCATCTAGATCCCCCTCTTCTTCATCCTTAACATCTTCCATAATTGCCAAGTCATTGGGTCCTAATTCTGTATCTAGGTCCATGGCTATAGCTAAGTCATTAAGCGCATAATCAAGTTCAATATCAACCAATCTATTGAGTTCTCTAAGTTCCCTAATCTCACTCTCAATCTGTTCACGCAACAAAGCAACTTCGCTAGGTGAAAGGGGTGGATTCGCATTTTCCATAGTGGCCAACGGAATAATCAATGAGGATTATACGAACAAACACACAAAGAAAAGATAGATTAAAGAAAACCTATAAAAATAAAATAAAAATCTTACTATAAAGGAATCTAGCAAGTAGACCTAATAGAAAGAAATTTCAACCTAAACAATAACTATTCCCTGGCAACGGCGCCAAAAACTTGATGCGTGGTTTTGCAACCTTGCAAAAGGTTTTACCTCTCAAGGGATAGTGTAGTGGCAAGTATCGGGGGATTGATCGTTCAACTAAAAGAATAGTGTTCGTTAGGATTGAAATTAATCTAACTAGGTCTAAAGGTGAGGGATGATTCTTTTTGTATTTTTATATTTTATGGAAAGCAAGTTAAAATCTCGGGTTTTGGAAGAAGGGGCAGAATTAGTTGCTAATCAACTAACGCAAAAGCTACTACTTAAACTAATGTGTAGGAAAATAAACTAGGGTTCTACGAGGGAAGTGAAGCGTATCTACCTATGATATATTACTCCTTGCTAGCTATCCAATTCTACCTATTGAATTGTCACACCTTGTTTTAATTGACGGGTTGTATTCCTTAATACCATTCATGGGGCCGTGTACGATCTTCCCCAACTCTATAAGCTTCTACCTCTTCCTATGTCGAGCCGACAACTAGCTCCTAACATGGCCTCCTTAGTAGTCACTTATGCATTAAATACAACCATTAAAATTGTAGTACACATCCGATTCATGTTTCTTAAGACATCAATGTGGAAAACTTCAATTAATGTTTTGAAAACTATACTTTGATCGAAATGATCAATTGAACATGTATATGTGTATATATTTATTTTATCCTTTTAGGTTGTTTGTAAAAGCTTTATTTTTGTGAATGAACTTTTAGTTTGATCTTTATGTGAAATCAATATTAGCACAATATGATAAGTTGTAACAATATGTAAATGTCTATGTCTACGTAAGTAAAAATGATTTAGATAAGATAATAAGTAAGAGATGGAAGGATCAAACCGAGACACAAGGGATTTATAGTGGTTCAGCTACAAGGACACTTTCCTTGCCCTACTTCACTCCTCGAGTCACCTACTCGAGAGTTTTCTTCACTAAATCAACGAACTCCCTTTTGGCGGAGAAACCTTACACGACTTTTGCTTACGCCAATTAACGACACTAAGCAAAATGTCGAGTTCTAATCATAGCTAGAACCAATCTCACGCTACTAGTCACTACACACCTTTTTCACAACTTCTTCACACCACACCTTCTCCTTCACAACACTACTTCTTCTTCTTCACAACACTACTTCTTCTACTTCACAACACAACTTCTTCTTCAAGACTTCTCTACACTACTAACACACCTAAATCTACCTATTACAAAACTTCTACACCTTTACAAGTAATTTACACAACTACTAACAATATTCACACATCTACAATACTTCTTAACTAGATGTTGAAGGAGTATTCTTCTCCTGCACTTTGAATGATGAGGGATTGGATCACTTGAAGCAAGAACTTATAATCTTGTGATCAAAGGATTTAGGAAGATGATTTGAGAGGATTTTGACAGAAAGTTATAGTGCAAAAGGTGAGAAAAAAATGCATGATTGAACCTGTATTTATAAGCAAAAGATTCTGACAACAGGAGCGTGCCGGACCCTTTAATTGTATGGTCGGCCCCCTTAAAATTAAGGGGGCCGCCTACCTGTAACGGCCAGAATCTTTTGTCTTTTCTGGGGAAAGTTTATTTGGTGAAAATTTAACTGATTTTGGTTAAAATTTTGAATTCATATATTTATTATTAATTAAACATTTTCCTTTAATTACCAAATGTGTTTTTCAAAATAAAAAAAATGTTTATACTATTTTATATAATTTGTAATGATTAAATAAACCTTCCTTTGATCATAAAATATATTAGGCAATTGTTTATTCATACCTTAAGTGATTAAGTTGGATATAATGATATTTTGTCACTTAATACTTGTTTACGTTTAATGATTTAAGATTTTGTGATCGTCAAAACATAGGGATATCGATAAATATTAATAACGTTTTTACGCATTATTTATATCAACAATCAAGCAAGTTACCAATTAGAAGTTAGCCAGTTTTCTTAAGCCTAACATCGATTATCAATCAATCAAACAAGAGACAATAGGAAACAAGAATTATAAACTAAACCAACTAGACCTATTGAAGTTGTCACACCCTAATTGATGAAGATAGACACAAACATCAACAAGGAATCAATAAGATCTAATCAATTATAAACAAGTTTCACACAATCATAGGTAAACACAAAGTGAATTAACCAAGCATGATGAATGAAGCGCAATCAATAATAACAATGAAAGACATAATTAAGATAGAATCAACAAACCAATACAAGATGTTTTTGGAGTGATTGAAACCCTCTAAGTTGCTGGAAAAACACCTACCCTAACCCTAAAATCGGACTTAGGGTTTGGGGCTTGCAAATAATGAAGTTATGAGGCTGTATTTATAGGCATTCTTTTTGTCAGCAAGGTCTGATGGTGTCAGCCTTTACAAGTGACGACGTCAGCCCACCATTTTCACCAAATCGAAGACCTTTTCGTCCTCTTCGTGTGGCCTTTTGAATCACCTAAATCTGAGTTCGTATGCAAAAGATATGGCCAAAACAAAATCAGCTATTTCGCGCACAAGTTGTGATTATCTTGATTAACTTGTGGCGGTTTCACTAAAGTTTCTTCTTGTGCAAGAATACTTTGACGTCGTCACTTTATATCTTCTGACGTCGTCAGGTTCATTCCTGACACTGTCACATTCAATAGTCTTCTGGGCCATCTCTCTTTAAGTTAATATGTGACGGTCTTGGCGTTTTATAACGTGACGCCGTCACGCTTTAAGTCCAAAAAACATTCTGGCGTGTCTCGTGTAACTTTTTATCCACCTCTTTGCCAATACGTGACACCATCATATGTAAGCCTTGACGCCGTCAGGTACTATTTCCAGCTTGATTCGGAGACTTTACCGTTTTCTTCACTTTTTGCTCCAAAAAGTCCAAAATGCTTCCTTTTCCAGATTTCTTTTCCAAAGTGCCTAAAATGAAAAAAGAAATGATTTGAGACAATATTTAATCAAATAATAACGACTTAGGGCTTAAATGACCCCCTAAAAGCGGTACACTTTTCGTCTCATCATTAGTCTATCTTTTTTCTTTGTTTCATTTGTTTGTAAACCTTCTCAATGGATAACAATAGCATTGATCGTTTGATTCCTATTATTCGTATCTTTCGTCGAAGAATTTTCCAACTACCCATTCCGATCCCTGTAGTGGAAAATGAGAACCCACCTAACCTCTCACCTGACCATCACTTTGGCAATGATTCTGAGATGGAGGAATCTGACCATGACAACGACCATAGAATTAGCCCTTTTTATTGTTCGGACTCCGATGAAGACCTAGATGATGGCGATATAATTAATGAGGATAGGATGGTGGAGGAAGTGAATCCTCTTGAGTATGTTGATCCTAGGACAAGAATTACATATAATAGCCTCTTTAACATGCAATTCCCATGTAAGATTGGATATAGGAGCTTTGATGCCTACCTTAACTCATCTTTGCCTATGAACATAATTTCGCATGCTAACTATAATAAAATCATGGTAAATGAGTTAGAATATCAAGGAAACAATGTCGTTGCTAGGATTGAGCCATTACACGTGTTTGTAGGAAGTTTTGTGTATTTTGTTGACTTTGTGGTTATGGAGAATTTAGGAGAATTCATTGATGATAAATTAACCCAGATCATATTTGGAAAACCTTTTAAATGATTAACAAATCTTGATGAAAAACTTATTGATGGGTTGATTAAATTTTCGGATGGAGATGAAGATTTTGTTTACCAAATGTCACGCTCACACCCTAGATTTAAGAACCATTCAATTGAGGCATGCAATAGACTTCCCCCTATTGAGTTGTTGAGCGAAAACGACAAAAAGAAAAGACTAAAATATTCCCATGAAAAGAATAAGAAATACTACCGTAGATGTCTTGAGCTTAATGATGAATATAAGAGAGACAAAGCAACTATTAGATGGCTCACACTTGGGTATGTGAGCATAGGTGATACACGGTAGGGTGTGACTTTGAGTCTAGCTACAAGACTCGTAAATAAAGAAAGCGCTTCTTGGGAGGCAACCCAAGCTTTTTATTTGTTTGTTTGTTTATTTGCTTTTATTTGTTTCCGTATGTATTTTTTATTCTCATTATTCATTGTTCATGTCTCAAATAAACTTGTGAAAATGCTTTATTTTGTTTTTAACCTCGTCTTAATTACATATAAAGGTATTTTGCAAAAAATAAGTGTAAGGGAAAATCCAAGTTTGTTAAAGAACGGACTGAACATGAACGTTAATAATAAGATATGAATGTACATATTAGTATTTGTTCGAGTCAAATGCTTTTATCGAGTCACAATGGATGTTTTGCAGGAATTCCAGGTCTTAAAACACAGGTTTTTCTAGAAATTTTCCGAAAACAAAAGCTAAAAATTTCTGTCAGGTACATCCTGATGGCGTCAGGCGTTACAACCTGAGTATATGACGGCGTCAGGCCCTGTTTTCTGGGAAAAAAAATTACAGGTTTTGTTTTGCTGCCGGAATGGTAAAGTTTCATAAAATCTCAAATTCTTGAACTCCAGGAATAGGCAAATATTTATTTTGCAAGCATTATATCTTTATTTGCTTTCTAGGATTTAGTTTTATATATAGTATACCACCGATTTTACGTGAGATTTCGTGTTTAGTTTTCTTTGTTATTTACAGGTTATATTAGACAAGAAGATGATTATATTTCAGGAGTGAAGCTTTACATATACATTTTCTTAGAGGAAGATTTAACCATGTTACCATATTTCCATACCGCGCAAATCTGAGGAGTACTAGTTTCTTTCATTCTCATTTATTTTTACTTCTACATCCTTTAAATGAACATTGGGGACAATGTTTGATTTAAGTGTAAGGGGGTAAAATTGGGATACCTTAGAAACTACAACTTCGCTTGATTTTTGTTTTGTTTAATAGTAGATGTGTAATAATAACTAAAAGAAATACTTGTTAGGGTAATTTTGGCACCAAATTTAAAATTTTTTGCAACATTTTGGAGTGAAACTTTAGTCTTAATAAGCGTCTCATGGATAGGAGTTATGTGACTAGCACAAAAACCCCACTCAAAAATTTTTACCCCAAAAATGTGAGGTTCGCCTTTAGATTTAGGGAAAAGGATTTATCTTTAGTGCTTGTGAGTGTACTGGTAGTATTTAGATTCTAGAACTTGCGTTAGTGATGCATCCCGAGACCGCTAGTGAGACTACATTCGTGTAGTTAGGATTTACTACATGATAAGAGGCATTAGGATAACCCTTGTTTTAAACCTGTATTATAATTGCATTGACTTCATTGGTCAAGAAATTTTCCTACACCTTTGCGATGTGCTCATTTTTAGTACACGATACCCCTAGTACAACCCTCAGAGCCTATGTTTTTCGTTTCTAACTTTAAGCTAAAGGAAGAATTTGTTTACAATCCACCCCCAAATGTACACCCAAATCGCCTTAGCCTACCTTGTATGCACTCATCTTTAGTGCATTATTGTTATTTGTTTAAACTCTTAGTTAGTTGTCTAATTGATTACATGGTTGCTAAGTCGAGTCATATCTTGTACATATTGTTTTCGAACAATTGGGACTCATGGGTAAAGTACTAGTGTTATGGAGTAAATGGGGAAGAACATCATTTATTACCCCCATATATACGTTAATGTTTTAAAGTACTCCTAATGTTTTGATTATCTTGATTCGAGTCTTTATTTTGATTTATGTAAAAGTTCAAGTGTAAGGGGAGGAAACGAGCCCCCTTGATGCATTATTTTGGATGGTAGGGACGAAAAAAATTGAAAAGACAAGAAAAACGAAAAAAAAGAGAAAAAGAAAAGTAGAAAAAATATTAGGACTGCCATCCCGTTTCTTTTATTTTTATGTTGGTCATAGTTAGCTTAAGTTGAGTCGAGTCTTGGCATAGCAACGCCGCATTGTATATGTAATTAACTAAGACAATTGACTTGCCACCAGTTAAATATCCTTTATCCAACTAACCGTGTTTTCCTTACCCCTACACCTAACGTTATAACCCTTTAAAAGACCTCTTTGATAGTTTATCCTAGGTGCTTACGCCAAAGTGATGGAGGCTTGATCCTTTCTCAAACCTATGGTAATCTATTTGCAATGATAGGTAGTGAGAGATATTTCTTCTATTTCCATTTGTGATATATACATTTATAGCACCCGAGAGATGAGAGTATCCAAACACTATTTGTGAGGTGCTAGTATATAATTTTCGTGCTTGTTTTAATTAGGGAGAATCAATCATTTGTTGTAATTGCTTTTATATTAATGTTAAATGACCCCTAACTTGTATTTTAATCGGCATAAAAGCTCATTTGCTTGAGGACAAGCAAATCCCAAGTGTAAGGGTATTTGATAAGGAAATATTTGTTACGCTTTTAGGGGGTGATTTAAGCCCTAAATCGTGTTTTAATGATCAAATACTACCTCAATTCGTTTCTTTTGTCATTTTAGGTACTTGGGACATGAATTCTGGAAAATGGAGCATTTTGGAGTTTTTAAGACGTTTTTATGCTCAAGAACGAAGAGAACAAGAAAAGTCAAGAAAGTCAGGATTTAACACCTGATGGCGTCATGCTTTGGATCTGACGCCGTCACCTTAAGATGAGATGCCATGGATTTTTATGCTGAGACGCCCGGGAAGGATTTGTCAAGTTAACACCTGACGGCTTCATGTGTATTTGGAGCAAGGCCGTCTCCCTTTAACTCAACACGAGACGGCCCAGAACAATTATAACGAGACGACGTCAGAAGTCTCTTGGGCGATACGAAACCCTAAGACACGGTGACCTAACGGCATCAGAGGCTAAAACATGATGCCGTCAGAATTGTATATCTATATATATTTTTCGATTTGTGTAACTTTAAGTGTGTAACTTTTGGGAGAAAAACCCTAGACGAATTTTCCAGCAAACTTAGGGTTTCCAAGCCCTCTTTTCTTTCATGTTCAATTAAAGATAAGTTAATTTTTTAAGCATTCAATATCTCTATGTGTTGTTTGATTATCTTTTATGCTTGTCTTTCTTTTAACATGCTAGCTTAGGTTTTTTAGTGTTTGCTTAGATCTAATGAAACCTAATTGTTAATTATTGATTGTTGGTATGTTTGATTGTATTAGGTGATTGATTTCGCATTAGGCTTAAGAAAACTGGCTAATCTCCTATATGGTAACAAGCTTGAACGCCTTAAGGAACGTATTCGGCTGAGTACACCGATGTTATTGGTTGTTTTTAATGCATAAGTGACTATTAAGGAGGCCATGATAGGATACCAAACATGTCATCATAGGAAGAGATAGAAGCTTATTGAGTTGGGGAAGGACGTACACGCCCCCACGACTGGTATTAAGGAAAACAATCCTTCATCCAAACAATTATAAGAAACCAATTAATTAATAAGAGATAGCTAGGGAGTACTGAAATCTAAGTAAACACACTTTTCTCACTATACGAAGTTCACCACATTTACTTTTCTTGTTATTTAATTTTATTTGCATTAGTAGTTATTTTGAGTTAGTTGACTAGCAACTAATTCTGCCCACTCTTCCAATACGCGAGATATTTTACTTGCTTTCATAAAAAAAATAAAAAAAAAATAAAAATACAAGAACAATCATCCCTCACCTTTAGACCTAGTTTACACAATTTTCAATCCTAACGACACTATTCCCTTAGAGAACGATCAATTCCACGGTACTTGCCACTCACTATAATACATCGGTCAGATACACTGTCTGGTGGGGACTGCAAGCTTCTCAAGATCTCTTGAGAAGTAAAACCTTTTGCAAGGTTGCAAAACCACGCATCATACAAACGTACTAATGCCGAATTAATGAGAATGCTAGTCCAAGAAAAACACAATAATAAACCAATACAATTTTTGAATATAAAAATTAAAATCGACCGAACAACAAAAGAGGGAGGAAAACAAGTTTAGGGTATTGTGTGTGTACAGAAGATTAGCAAACGATGAACCCCAAGCCTTGTTTATATAGTATATGAAACTTAGAGAACAAGTTAGGGTTGGATTGGGCTTCCCCCCAATCCCAACCAGTCGGTTCATCAATCCCAAGGGATTCCGGAACCTTCTTGTTCTCTATTTTCATCTATAGTCCTTCCATTTAATACTTAACGACCGTTAGTCAATTACCGTTAATTACTTAACACTCGTAAGTCGTTATTGTGTAATTAATAATTAAATATAACATTTTACATTAATTATTAAACATTAATTCTCATACGTAAAGTGTGCAATCCCGTGGTCTCAAGTTCGAATCCGGACATACATGTAATAAATATGTCCACAAAACTAACAGAACGAAGATGAAAACATTGCTCTTCCAGGAAATGAAAATGGCGTTTCTTCAATGAGAATGTTGCTTTATGAAGAAAAGTTATCATTGAGATTTATGGTTCAAGTGGAGATTTTAATTCTAATATTGCTACTTTTTCTAAAAGAGGCCCTTAGTGAAGCATTATGAACCGTTGTTTGAACTTTAAACAACTAGATCCTTCTCTCAATAACCTCATGGTAAGAAAAATATACAATGAAAGGAAAACATTCTTTTGGTATTGTAGAACCGTAGAGGGGGGGGGGTGAATACGGTCTTTTCGGCTCTTCGAAGTTTAGAGACTTCAAGCCTCAAAGATCACCAAGTGGTTATACAAGAATCCAACAACCACAAACACAGCCAAAGTATATAAAGCAAGTAAAGATACACCACAATATATATTGGTTTGGGATGGGGGTTTATACCATCCGTACGTCCAATAGCAAATCTACGAAACCAATACTATTTACTAAGTATAATCCTTTTGGTGGACCATAAACCGTTACAACTTCACTCCACTGATACTCCCAATGGTATTCCGCCCTCGGAAACCACCCAAAAGAATCTTGCGATTCGACTTTCCCTAAGGTCACTAAGATCACTACAAAGACTTCTCACAAAAAGTATCAAACCCCAACTAGATCCCCAATAATCTAGGCTTTGTCACCAAGATACAAGACTTCCCTTACAAACAAATTGAAAGAATAAGTGTTTGTTTGTTTAATCAAGCCCTAACCTAACCTAGTGACTCGATTCTAGTAGAAAGGGTATAGAGATAGAAGACCCTCGACACACTCACAAGAGTGGATTAGGTTCTTGTGATTCTTCCCTTGCAAGGATATGTGTTCTTTCAAAGAATGTTATGTGAAAGATCAAGAACACAAGAAGGAATTAGAGGATAAGAGATACAAAATATAGAGAGAAAGAATAATGGCAAGGCGTGAGGAATACAAGAGGCAAGGTGGGGTATTTATAGGCCAAGACCCAAAATGAGAAAAAGTTTAATGAGACTGGTGCATTGCCTATGCGTCGACGCGTGGGCAGCGCGCCAGGACCACTGTTACTTTTTCTCAAATTTGGGTGTTGGTCTTTTAAATACCTAACCTTGCTAAACCCCCAATTGTACTTCACGCATTTAGACCTTAACATTAATCATTCTAAAAGCCTGCCAACTCAAATAGCCATTTAGAAAAATGTTTTGTGAAATGTTTAAGACTAAGCCAATTATCAAAGAGAGAAAGATAGAAAGGATAATTAGACAGGGGTAGAATAGGTATTCCTCACATGGCATAGAAAAGAGAGAAAGAATACGCCATGCGATATACCTTTACTTGAAAAATAAGTGTGGATGTTAGAGATGGAAGAATTTGAATTTGAAATTCAAATGGTGTGAGAGGGAAGTGAGAGAGTGAGGTTGGGTTAAGTTGAACCAATGTTGAGTTTGAAAAGAAACCATGGTTGGATGAGAAGGGAGTGTGTTGAGAACTAACCATGGTTGGGTAAGAAAAAAAACCATGGTTGGGTTAGAAAAAAAACCATGGTTGAGTTAAGAAAGGAATATGCTAGAGGATATTCCATTTCTTGGAGAAGAAGGTGAAATAGAGGGTTGAGATGAGTTTGTGTGTAATGGATGGTTGAGATGAAAGGGAGCCTATAGTGAGAATTCAAGTTTGAAATTGAGAAGGATTTCCCTATGTGTTGAAATAAAGATGAGGGGATAAGGTGGTGAGTTGGATTGTGTAAGGAGGATGTCATATAAGATGTGATGGGAGCCTAGGAGGTGGACTCAAATTTGAATATGTGAGAGGATGAGTTGGCTAGTGTGTGTGTGAAGAAAGGTTGTGAGGGGAGTGTGTGTATTTTGAAAATATAGTTGTTGGAGGTTTAAGAGATGAGTTGGATAGGATGGGATGGGGAGCCTATGGCTTGATTTCAAATATGAAATACCCATGTGATGAAATAGGAAGTGTGTGGGATGTGTGGTATTTTGTGAGGAAGGTTTATTTGGTTTTGAAATAGATGGTTAGATGAAGAGGATGAAGATGTGGAGTAATCCTAGTGGTTGAAAGGGAATGTTAGGTGAGAATGTTTTGGAGATATGGTGTGGGAATGTAGGGGACAAGAAGTACATCAAGTACAAGGAATATAAGAGGATGTTGGGGATAAGATTTGGAAGGATTTTGAAATGGTGGGAGAATTAGTTTGAAGTGAGGAATAATCAAAGGAGTGATTAAGGCATAACCATAATGTCATTAAGGAAGAAAAGAGTTGACAATTATGATTATGGGTTGAGAGGAAGATTAGAAAATCAAAGGTTACTTATAATTCCAAGTAACTCAACGTCGAGAATTCATAATCTCATAACTCGTGAATTTCCACGACTCGACGAATCCAATAATCACCTTGATGCAAACAAAATAAGTGCTTTGCATCATTGTAAAGCATATCCCATACAGGAAAGGATGCGTTTACGCAAAGGGACATTTGACTTAGTTTGACCAATAAGGGAGTAAACTCGTTACGTGATTAGAGAAGATGTAAGCACGGGTTATGGCCATATGAATACTTTCACTTGATGTTACGTGAAGTATATAAGTTCTCTAGGTTTAGAAAAGCCTTGGCTAGAGGCATTAGTCAAAATACTTGAGTTGGCGTTTTGTCAAAACGGGTATTTGAAAAGTTGGATCTCTCTAATTCTAAAACTCGTTTCGAGTGTTCTCAATTAAGCACATAACACATACATACCTGTATTGAAAGATACACGTTTGTGGGGTAAGGGGAAAGCCGACTTTCAAAATTCGTCTTGAACTTCACGGAAGCCTGGCGCTCTGCTAGCGCGTCGGCGCGTAGGCAGCGCGTCAAGAGCAGATGTGGAATTCAGGGAATTTTGGCTATCGTTTGTTATTTTATGTGTTTCGAAAGTTTATTTGTCATCATTAAAACATAAGGAGACTTGGTCAATGTTGTCTCAACAGGTATGACAACCAGATTAGTGAGAATGGCCTTTAAGATGTCGTTTTCCTCGCTTATTTGCTCTCAAGAAGTATAGTTCTTGCTTAGTTTCATACCATTGGATCTTTGTTGATGTATATTGGCAATCCAATTGGCTTGGCAACGAAAACCCTCTGGCAGATGAATGGGGAGGTTCCAATGCTCTTAAATCTTCTTGATAGGCTGGTCTTAACTCCTTCTAAAGATGATAATTGGGTATGGTCTTTAGAACAGTCAGGTATCTTTATGAGGAGATTTATCTGGTTTTTTATAATTCTATTGATAAGAAAAGCTATGGATAAGAAGATTCTTGATTTTGATGCCAATGATGTAGATCAAATATTTTCTTGGAATTCATGGGTTTCTCATAAAGTAATTCATATGTGTTTGGTTGGTTTTTTAAATAGTCTTCCCACTCGATCTAAATCTATCTAGACGAGGCTTTCAAATTCAAAAATCTTCTTGTACTTTATGTGACGATAATGTGGAGACTCGGGACCATTGTTTTCATACTTGCCTGAAAATCAAGATTACATGGTTAAGATGGTGGAAGGTTCCACCTTCAATTAACCTTTCACTAGATGACATTTTTGTTTCTTTGTTTTTTTTATTATTATTTTTTTCATACAATAAGTCTTTGATTTTTCACTCGATAAAAGAAAGTCTAAAATTTTACATGCGGTTATATGGCTTTTACTTGGTATGTTTGGGCTTTGAGGGATAAAATAATTCACATATCGTCTCTTGAAGAGGCTAATTATGACCGTCATGATGATATCTTCCTTGCTATTCAACGATAATCTTTTGTCTGGATCTCTAATCATGCACCAAAGATTGTCCTCGTGGAACTTATTGATTTATATATCTAGATACAACACATGGAGTAACTTGTATTTTTTATTTTTTTTTTGGTAAAAGGATCTTTGTCCGCGACACATGTGGAGTTACTCTTGGTTTTTGGTTCTTTTTGTATATATTTGTTGTATATTTACTCGTTAGTCTCTTTCTGCCTATTGGCTTATAATATCTTCGTTTTGTTTAAAGATTAATCTGAGATAACACCAAACACTAATTCTTGTGATGCGACTGTAAGATGGAAACTCAACTGAAACAAACATCTCGATTGATGAACTTAATTAATTATACTAGTTAAAAATCAAAGGGTTTGTTTATCAATGTATCACATGTTGTGTTCTGTGAAGCTCTCTAATTAAATTGTTGTTGGTTCAAGTCCTGCTTAAGAAATGTGAGATAGATTTATGATATAAATATTGTAGGATAGTTATAGTTGAGACCAATATACATATCATATTTGTCATAGATCTAAAAAACCAATCTTAGCTATTTATTTTTCATCTATTTTAATAAAACATCATTTTCACCTTTATTTTTAAAACAACATATCTTGCAAACGATAAATCTTCAAGCTACAAAAAATACATTATCACGACGAGAATTAAATTATTCATCTATAGATATGCATTTCTTTATAATTTTGATGAACTTTTTTTTTTCAAAATTTTCGCCCAAAAAAAATCACATGTGATTTGTAAATATCAAATCACATGTGATTTTTACAAATCACAAATGATTCTTACAAATCACGTGTGATTTTTTTTTACAGAAATTTTAAAAAAAAAAATCATCGAAAGTATATAGAAATGCATATCTATATAAATATAATTTAATTCTCGTCTCGGTCGTATGATTTTTTTCGCGTAACGATTAACGGTTTGTGAGATACGAAGTACTTAACTTTTTAAAAAAATGTGAAAGTTTATTGTTTTTGTTTTAATAAAAAAAAATGAATGGCCAAAATTGGTTCATTTGATATATGACAAGAGGTGAGATCAATATAGAACTAATAATTGTCATATAACCAATGAACCAATTATAGTCATTTATTTTTTTTATATAAATTAATGAAAAATTATTTTCACATTTTTTTTTAAATAACATATCTTGCAAACGGTAAATTTTTAAGATACAAAAAATACACCATCTCGACGAGAATTAAATTATCTTTCTATAGATATGCATTGTTTTATACTTTCGACCATTTTTTTTTTTAAATTTCCGCCCAGAAAAATCACATGTGATTTGTAAAAATTACATATGATTTGATTTTTACAAATCACATATGATTTTTACGAATCATATTGATTTTTACAAATCACATGTGATTCGTAAAAATCACATGATTTTATTTTTACGAATCACATGTGATCTATCTGGGTGATTTAAAAAAAAAAAAAAAAAAAAAATCGTTGAAAGTTATATAACAATGCATATCTATAGAAAAATAATTTAATTCTTGTCACGATGGTATGATTTTTTTTCACGTAACGATTAACGGGTTGCGAGATATTTTTTTTTTTAAATGGTGAAAGTTTATTTATTTTATTTTTTTTTGATAAAAAAAATTGAATTAGTAGCATTGGTTCATTAGTTGTATAACAAATATGAGTTTTATATTAAACTTTTGTTTATATAACAAATACGAGATATATATTGAACTTTTGCGACCGGTTAATAATTTTGTTAATTTAATTTATACATGATTAATTTAATCATTTTATGATAGAGCCTATACAAATTGAACTTAAGTTCTTCACATACCGTGTAACTTATCCTAATTCGTCAATGAAAACGCGATTTGTTAGAGCATGTTTACTGGTAACGTAATTCTTGCGTTAAAGAGGAAATAAGAGGAAATAACGCACGTTAAATGGAAGTTACATGTTGCGCGTTCTTGCGTTAACTCCACGTTAACGTGTCGTGTTAAGGGGTTAACGCTACGTTAAGCTGCCATGTTTGTAAAAAAAAAAAAAAAAAAAAAAAAAAAAAAAAAAAAAAAAAATCAGTTTACCCCCTTAAATGAAGGAGTGTTTTTGTAAATTCTATTGAGTTAAGGTTGAGTTATTGTTGTGGGTGTTTTTTTGTGAGTTAAAGTTAAAGTGTTAAAGCTGATGTGGCGCTAACGTAGCGCTGAGTTAAGTTATAACGTGAGTTATTGATGTGGATACTCTTATGTGATCAAAAGTGTCAAGGAAAAACTTTTAGAAAGCTAATAAGTTATCAGGATGAGTACAGAGTAAATGAAGATTTTTTAAAATAAAAAGTTTTTTCTTCAATGAAAACGAGGAGTTAGTATGTGACAAATAGAATTACAAAAAGAATAATGGTCGTTATTCTTCAGTCAATGTAAATTTTAGCCCTTTTTTTGTTCACTTTGAACATAACACATAGTTACAAAAAATGGAAAAAAATATGATGTTACTGGTCGAGTACGTTTCTATTTCTTCTCAATTGTATTTAATCACGTAGATAACATTCTCACGATTAAAAAGTTTGTCTTCTATTTGTAACACCAAACTCTTATATAAACACCAAATTCCATCTCTTCAACCAAAGACATAAAAATGGAAGGAGCCAACAAGAACATCATTTGTGACTTCTACAAGGCATTGTCTGCCCACAACACCTACACGGTTCACCGCCTCCTAGCTCAAGACATCGACTGGTGGTTCCACGGCCCACCTGCTCATAAATACAACCTGATGCAAGTGCTAACCGGTACACGTAATTTTGATGATAATGACTCTTATGAGCCTCTTGTTGTTGTTAGTATTGGCTCGATGGTGGTGGCTGAGGGCTACCATATTCATGACAGGCGAAAAACATATTGGGTGCATGTGTGGACCGTAGAGAATGACAAGATTATAACACAAGTGAGGGAGTATCTGGATACTTCTGTTACAGTTACTCGTACCACAAAATCTAGTAATGTCTTAGAGGCCACACGGCGGTCACCTGAATGCAAGAAAATGTGGGAGAGCAAACTTGGTGATAGTGTTTCCGTGCCTCGTCTGCTTTTAGTACTTTAATTTATCACTTTTACATGGTTTTTGTATATTTCTTGGTTCTTTAAACATTCAACTTGAACAATACAAGAAAATGTTAGTTCGCCTATTTATGTTTTTGCCTAAACAGAAAAGGATCATGTTTGACTCGACTCATAATAGGATCAAAACTCAAGACTGGATTAGCTCAAATTTACTTGAGTCTTATAATCCATATAACTATATAAGCTGTTTAAACTGCCAACAAAATTTCGAAACTAAACTATGATCAGCTTGCAATGGGAGATGTTGTATTTTATTGATAACAAGTTGACGGATAGAATACTTATATATATAAACTGTGTTAAATTGAACAATCTTAATAAGTTTTTCACTCAGAGTAACTCTTTATCTTAATAACTTTGGTTTATTACAAGTAATTACTATGTGCAATGTTCTTTGAAAATGGTTTGATTGCAGTGTCATAGTGACTGTTATTTTGAAGTGATTTTATGTTAAAATTAGTATAGGATGGGTCAACAGAGTTGTGAATTTAGAGGTCAAAATGGGTTCATCTAAAAGTCAAGGCCCAAGAAAAAAGTTTTGATGGGTCGTTAAATGTTTTTTTAGGCTATCTCATGAGAAAAGTTGAGTATGTAATGGTGTGGTAAGTTTTTGCAATATATGTTGTATCATGGTTTAAATGTCATTACAATGTTGATGTACTAATATAATCCGTTTTGACAAGCATTCTGACTTTCTATATACATGAAAATCCATATTTTTTCCCAACTTTACTTCAATTGTTTTTATTCTATTAGCCAATTTGGGCCAAGCTATTATGCATGACTACTTCACGATGCTTCACCATTAACTATCAGCACCAGAATATATTAAGCAGTCAAGTTTCTCAATTTCAGTATCGTAACTGCTACGACGTCTTTCCTCTGCTTAACAGAATGTATGCCACCTTGAAATGAGCAGTCAATACCAACGAAAGCGAGTTCAACACGATATTGAAACTAGTCTCCAATTTCAACTCCCGGGACGGACCCACGTTGTTCTGACGGTTAACATTCTTGATATCGTTTTCAAAAAATGAGATTGTTTAGTCAAAGTCATCTCAATTGATTTGTTTAGATACCATAAATAACTCGTCAACATTTGGTCAAAGCTTTTGGCGAGGACATGTCCTCGCCAAAGGCAAAACCATGGCACCAACAACTGTTAATTGAAGTTTATAATTAAGTGGTCAGCTTTGGTCAACACTTTTGGCGAGGACGTATCAACACCAGAAGTTTGGGGTAGGGTGGGGTGAGGGTGGGTCTTGAATTAGCGGGAAATAATTAACGAAAATGAGAAAGAGGGAAAAAAAAAAGTCAGATAAAGTCAAACTTTTGGCGAGGACATCCCCTCGCCAAGAGTTTTGGTCAAATTGTCTTCACTTTTTGGCACAAAGAAAGCCTCAAACTTAAAATTTTTGTTGTTTAACTGTTTTTAGCGAGTACATGCATGTCTTCGCCAAAGCATTCGTCGTCTGTGCTAGTTTTCCTTGTAGTGACACTTCAATATCACATTTCATGTTAGCAAGAAACAGATGTATATTAATATGAAAATGCAGAGTTCATTAAGTGCTATTTTGTTATTTATATACTAAGTGGTGCATTTTAAAGCCCATCTCAACTAAAGTTTCATAAAAAGATTATGTTGATGTACCATTAGTCAAACCCCATCATTTATCTTCCTCTCCTACTCCTATATAACCCTTGTCATGCTTTTTTAGCTTCTCACATTTTATATCATAATCAAAGTCTCTCAACAGTCAACACACATACAAAATTATGGCTGATCAACACCACCCTACACCAGTAGAAGAATGCAACACGAATATGGTCTCTAACTTCTACAAGGCATTGAGCTCTCGAGACGCTGCCACTATCCACAGCCTTTTAGCTCCTGATATCGAATGGTGGTTTCACGGACCTCCATCATGCAACCGTCTTATGCGGTGGCTTACTGGCTCTACCTGCACCAACACCTTTGATGATCAGTTGTTTGCTTTCAACCCTATATCTGTCGTCTCCATTGGTTCAATAGTAATAGCAGAAGGGTACTTTCCAATGGACTGTAATGTCAGTTGGGTGCATGCATGGACAGTCACCGATGGTGTTATAACCCAGGTGAGTGGTGCATCGAGGAAAAGTTACATGGACGCAGTATATATTACTATTAACTAAAATACATTTATCAACGATACATAGCTAAATTATCAACGCCCAGTAGTCCGTTGGTAAGATCATTTGTTTAACAAAGCTTATAAGGGCGTGTTTGGTTAGAGAAAACTGGGACGTTTTCAAGAAATTAAGACAACTATAGCATGCTCGAAATGATTTTTTTTTTTTTTTTTTTTCCATGTGATTCTCTACTTTTATAAGTTAAGGTTAGGAAATTACTGGATTTTCAGCTTCTCAAAATTTTCCCTATCAAAATTTTTACGGGATTTCAAAATTTATTGTTTTTAATCTTACACCGGCCAGCATTTGAACATGTTTTCTAGCTAGTTTATCTAACCTGGAAAATACAACAACATTTGAACACGTTTTTATAGTTCAAGCCCATTTCTCATTCCAAGGACCAAGAATACGGAGATAAAACACTAAGAAAGTTTTTCTGAACCATTTTTAACGTGTAGATCCGCCCATGCAGGTAAGAGAGTACTTCAACACTTCAGTTACTGTCACCCGTTTTGCCAAACAGTCAGCTGACATACATACCGGCTTACAAGGTGTTGAAAAGTGTCAGTGTGTATGGCAGAGCAAACTTACAGATGATGCATCTATGCCTGGTCTTCTGCTTGCGGTTTAAGCTTCAAAGGACAAAGGTTCACGTTTCAAATGATTTTCTCAAGTAATGGTTTGCCAAAATTATTTTAGGTCTAGTCTTTCGACTGTAAGGTTTTGATAAACTTGCGAGAAAAAAGGGTCTCTTTGTACTATACAGTTGACAAGCTAGCCTCGCATAAAACGAGGTCTAATGTAATATTGTACTGTAATATATAACGTACTAATAAACTTCATTACTTCGTGCCTGCATGCATTGAGATCATGTTAGTTTCAATATTATACTAGCTAGGTTGTGTTGAGTCACTACGTGAGAAGTAAAAGATTAGTTGGCTCTTAATTTTAATCAAAATTGAACACTATACTATTTCTATGTAACTATCTCCTAATTGATTAGTAAATTTAATCTGTCATGTGATTTTAAGGTAAGAATACATGAATTTGTTTTAAATTAATACCACCTCCGTCCCATATTAAGTGTTCACTTTCATAATGCACAAAGTTTTAGGAGATTCCACTAACTAAACTCTCCACCAATCAAATATTACTTTTACCCACTAAACTCTCATCTTATTGGTTGAAAGGTATATTAATAAGGTATAAGTGGACACTTAATTTTGAACATTCGAAAATTTCATTGTGGACACTTAATATGAGACGGGGGAGTATCAAATATAATAGATGTGCAGTGTAGTGACGCGGTATCCAGTTGATTTGCGTATATTTTGACCCATGTTGACATGTCATATTTGAGAGTTCTTTATTTTCCCAAACGGCAACTTACTCACGAACCTAAATACCACCAAATATCTTACGCAGTCTCACAAATTAAATGTCTCATACAAAACTCGAACCTAACACCTATAGGTTGATGGGCTACTCGCATACCATTGAAATCGAACGAGAGCCCTTTCATAGTTGAGAGTACTTTTATTCTTTTTAACGTTAAATGAATTAGACAACCCAACCTAGCAAGAAGCTAGGTAGGAGAGATTGTAAGGTGATGAAAAGAGCGTTATAAAGAATTAAAGATAGCAAAACCAGCCGATTCGTTTTACGTCTTTCTTTTTCTTTCTAGTAAAACCATTCAAATGTATATCAAACGAGTGTAAATTGACCACGCTTCACCTTGGAAGACACTTACTAACAATAACCGGCATAATATTTGTATTTAAAAAGTATAAAAGTTGTCACACGTGACTTCTAAAAAATGGTGTTGAAATATTGAAAGTTATCTGTATTTCTTATTACCAAGTTTGTAGCTTTTATTTAAAAGCTAAGTAATAAATATAGAAAATTATTTTTATTCATTTTTTCTTAACAATATTTTAGAGAAAAAAAATATTTTTAGAAAAAAAATAAAAAAAATTTAGAAAAATATTTGAATAAAAATATTTTTTAAAAAACATTTTTTCTAAAAAATATTTTTATTCAAATATTTTTTTTAAATTTATTCGAAAAAAAAATTTATTCGATTTTTTTTATAAAATATTTTTTAGAATTTTTTTTTTATTTTTTCTAAAAAATATTTTTAGAAATTTTTAGAAATTCAAAAAAAAATTAGAAATGTCAAAAAATAATTAGAAAATTTTTCGAATTTTTTAAATTTTTTTTCGAAAAATATTTGAAAATTATCTAAAAATGCATCATATTTGACATTTTTTACCATTGTGTGTACCTAGGACAAGCTGAGTTGGCAAGCTACCGGCTCCACCCGGTTATCAGGTCACCGGGTACACACAATGTACCAAATCACAAAGTTTAGTGATACATTAGGAAAAAAAAAGTTGAGTACATACAACGGTAAAAAGTGTCAAATATGATGCTTTTTTGGATAATTTTCCCTTAAATTTATAAGATGCAAAAATTGTCAAAGTTTTATAGAAATCTAAAATCACATAAATTCACTTTTAATTGTTAAACAAGAAAAATATATTTTTCGTTAAGTCAAATATGTAAATTGTATTGGTTAAAGGTAATTAAAAATGTAATTTTCTAGTTAGTCTATATGATCAGTCTTTGTAGGAGTAAGAATGAAAGTTTTAGCCAAGTCATAGATTGAGGAAAAATAAACGCCAAAAGTTAAAGTAATTATTGAAATAATATTGGTCTCATCCTAGTCTAAATGATCACTTGAATTATTACGATTCGATTGAAATAATTTGGCTACAGAGTTTTTTATTTGGTGAAACTTGTGAAGAGTATATTAGCACAAAAACTATAAAGATTACAAAAGTTCAATGAAGAAACATGCATGGACATGCCCATGATCTATAAATCAAACCTTATGACAGAATCCAGAATACTACTAAAACATACTCCATTTCCTATACCAGTAATGTGAGTAAAAGCTAATCCAGTAAAGACCAACTTAAACCACACTAGCCTCATCGTTGGCTAGTGAGTTAACTCACCATATACGCATTAATGGGTACAACAACTTATAGGTTAAAACAAATCCGATATAAATATGAATTTATCTGGTACGTTTGCCACGAATATTCTTTAATTCCAAGATATTTTTTTTATATGTATCGTGAAAAAAGAGATAATTAATGCACAAGCCACACTTCTTGTATTCCTATTTGAAATATATTTTTTTTAAAGGCATTCCTATTTGAAATATATATTGGATTACCGTCCATGCTTCATAGACTAGAAAAAGATATCATTAACACGAAGATTAAATTTGAACCACTAATAAATGTTATTTTAGAGAATGCAAAGAAACACCATTAGAACACACGCAAAAAGTTAAATATATAAAGGTAACAATAACGTTTTGGATTTTAGTGAAAACTAAGGGTGTCAGTAGGGATGTCAACGGGTCGGATTCGGGGCGGGTTTTAGTGTACCCGTACCCATTTACAATATTCAAACCCGTATCCGCCCCATTATCCGCTGGGTACCCGATTAATATTATCCCTAATTGAATATTATATGAAAAAAATGGCGGTATTAATATTAAGTCAAACTAAAATCCAAAAAAAAAAAACAAAGAAAAATACTCTAATGTATTCATTTTTTTTAAAAGTTAAAGAAAACGAATATCGTATCAAACGATTTAACGCTTTTAAATAATTCGTGTACATAATAAAAAATGTTATGTAATAAAGATACATATATAAAAAAATATAATGGAAGAAATTATATGTAGTGTATATATATCCTAGTTAATTATAATATATATAAAGCGAGTATAGATTCGGGTAAACAGATACGGGTGCGGGTACGGGTAATCGGATGGGTATTACTAGAACCCGTACCCGGCTAAAAAAATATATCAATACCCAAACCCGCATCCAAACCCGCCAACCCGCCCCCAAACCCGACCCAACCGGTTCGGGTTTCGGTTTTCCCCGTCGGTTTCGGGTGCTTTTGCCATCCCTAGGTGTCAGTAGGGTCGGGTGACCCGACAAAAACCTGAACTTGAACCCGATAAACCTTTTCGGGTTGAGTTAAATCGGGTTAAATAATTTTGTCCGGTTGTTTTGATCCGAACTCGATAACCTGATAGTATTATCGGGTCAGGTTATAGTTAAATAATTAATGATATCGGTTATCGGGTCAACCTGACTAGACTCGAAAAGAATTTAGCAGTGTACATATACCCCTTTGGCTATTTATTTGCCTGAAAACGCAATCCAAAACACCTGATAAACATTTGCTTTTGATTATCAGTTCTGCAATAATATTCGTATTCAAAATAATAATTATATAACTCATATTTTGGGGACTTGGAAAAGAATTTCAACATCGTATCATGAGCATAAATAGCTTTTATGAGGGTATAAGAACATCCATTGCTATAGTTTTTTTTCTAGGAAGCAATTCTTCACCGCTTGTCGTATTCCTTCGATTTTGGCTTTCGACATGTAGTTCTAGGCGAAGTATAGTGAAATATCATCATGGACCGTATAAACGAATAGCTGCTCATGAATTCTTAATGTTACAACAAGAAGATGCAAAATAAATCAAAGGTTTTAAATATCGTGAGGCGTGACGTGATGGCATGACCAAGCCTTATGCTTTTATGGCTAAGGCGAAATTTTTGCGTTTATAAGGCGTGGTATAAAACAGCACAAAATATGAAAATATTTATATATTGATATTATATTTCATATATATCGATTTTACAAAAAGACGTGGCATAAGGCGGCGTGACGACATGATCAAGGCTCACGCCTTTGCGAGCCTTTTAGAACCATGAAATAAATACTACGTTACTAAAGACACTAATTATTGTAAGGATTTGTGTCTCAATTGTACTCATTGTTTTGTGAGAAGCTCTCAACAAAAATAGTTGTTTCAAACCATGTTTAAGACATGTGAGATAGTATGTAGTGTCTATATTATAAGATAGTTAGCAGCTATTAAAATAATAATAATAATAATAATAATAATAATAATAATAAATTAAAAAAAAAAAAAAAGTGTAATTTGACATATATAGGTAGAAATTTGATAAATAGATTTGTGTATGGGACTTTAGCCGGAATTAAACTTATTATATTTTTCAATAATTATCACAAGCTTTTACCACTTGGCCACCCCTAACAGGTTAACACTTATATACATTTGCTATCACTTGATTATTAAATTTGTCATTGTATAGCATCTTTTTTATATAATAAAATAAAATCCTATTGAAAATTTTGCATTTCAAAAAAATTAATTCATACCTGATTTAATAATAATTTTATTAAAAAAAAGATTATTTTCTTATTAGATAATAATTTATATTTATCAATATACAAATAGAAGATAAATACAAAAAATATAGATAAGATATTTAAAAAAAAATTATTTATTTTATATTTATCCACAACACAAGTAGAAAATAAATACAAAAAATATAGATAAGATGCAATTAACAATGGTATTAAAATTTTTAAATAATTATTTCAAAAAATTAAAAAAAAAAAAAAAAAAAAAAAAAAAAAAAAAAAAAAAAAACTCGCGCCTGCGCGAGAATTATAACTAGTAAAGTCAATACAAAAGGATCTTCTTCAAACTTTCTCAAAAAAGATAGGAGCATTTACTCTAACGTATACGGTTTAAACCAGTATTTTCATGGTCGTTTCCGTACTTCTAGTTTTTCCTAATCTTCATAAGGTATCCATAAGGCCACGTTAAAGATAATCTCATCGTTTAACTTGTTAGATAATTTCTTTTGGGCTCTTTTAATTAGGCCCACTAAGTAAAACAAATTGGCCCATTCTTGCAACTAATAAAAAAAAATACAGTCCAATATTCGAAAATCTGTTTAGTCGGTTAACTTTAAATAAAAAGCTGTGTTCTTGTAACATCTGGAATATCGTAGAATTCGTAAATATCAGAATCAATTGTTTTTAAAAGCAATACTTATTTCATTTGTTCTTACATAATTTCTGTTTGATTGATAAATAATGGCCTTAAACCCGCAATTGTATGGAAACGGGATGCCGGTTGCATTCGTGAATGAGATGTTTGTTTTGATAAGAGATGGTGTCGAGTTCGAGGTTAATAATATCTACGGGTATGTATATATCATGTATTCTTCTTTTCAATTATTTATATACTTATATATATGTTATTGTTTGAAATTAATTTGATTGGAAGCTTGTTAGGATCCTTTTTTATTTTTATTTTTTTATTATTATTGTTTGTTACCTACGGTTTTCTTTTATTGATGTAAAGATTTAATAATTAACAAGTGAAAATATATATTAATGATCATGATCAGTTTTGCCTACGTAAAACTACTACTATTCATATTAATAGGTCTAGTGTTTTGATGAATAAGTCATAAACGAATGAGCTAATTTCAGGTATAAATCGTTCCCCATTTACCATGTTACATGCATATTTATAATGTGAACAAAAGTATTAAGTTACATTATGTTGTAATTAACCATGATGGATGTTGTTTCTGTAATTTCGATATAGTAATCCGAAGTAAAAAACTTATTAATACAAGTTATACTGATGTAAGTTATGTAAACCTATATCGGTAGAAATTTTCAAAAAACATTAGCAACAAAAGTTCACTATGCTTGTATGCTAGCTATTGAAATGTATTGCTACTTACTAAAGGATTTAAAATGTGATTTTATCTTTTTTTATATATCTTATTGTTAAAGATCATTTGATTTCATACAATGACAGATAGTCTGCGTAAGATACCCGTAATACATCGATAGCGTATGGTAAGTCCTAAGACATAGTGGCCAATAGATTTCTTTGACAATAGAGTGCATAAAAGAAAATGAATAGATCGATGGCTTTCTCTGTAAGCCAGGAACCAGGCCAAATTGGTTAATCAGAAGAGGTATGAAGCCGATATCAAATTTTTAGTCTAAACGCAGCTCATCTGTACTTTGGCCATTTGGTTGAATTTGACTTAATTTCATCTTTGGATTTGGCAGTTTGACCATACACCTCCAAATAGTATAATTATGAAAATTTCATTGTTGATCATTGCATTTGAGAAGAATAGTTGAAGCTTGGTGTATCAAACACCGGTACCTTAGAATCTAAGAAGTATCTGTTATTACATCTAATTTGTATGAGGCAAATTACTTTATTGTTGCCATCGTGTTATTCAAAGATTGTCTTATCTAATAATAAAATATATGTATATTTTAGCTCGTGTACCATAGACATTGTTAATCTGTGTACAGAACTTTAGCGGCAGAGCTACAAATGAAGTATATCTATTCTGAACTCAATCTGACATAGCTTATTAATATGTTCAGGGCACCTAGAGGAACTGTGAAAGCAAAGGGTAGGATCTTTTTGTCAAATGTTCGGATGGTGTTTGTTGCTGATAAACCTACACAGATCTTTACTGCTTTCGACATGCCCCTGGTACGGATACAACCTTTCATGTTGTTGCTTGAACTCTGATTGTTTTCATGCCCTTTGTAAGAGATTTAGTTTTCTACCAAAAAATATAGAATGTATTCATTTGTTGCCTTATTGATTGTTTGCCAGACAGATATATTATAGGCTTAGCCAATATGACAAAGTTTTGCATATTTATCCCCTAAATAATTATGCGGCGTAAGATTTTGGCCTACAAATTTGACTTGTTTGTTGGTACTTGGAAAATACCAAATTTATGACAAGCTTGTTTGTCAATCTTGAAACTATACTTGGTCAAATTTATTGGCATATGTCATTGTTTATCAAATTGACAAATAATTGCCTCTTAGTCCTCTAAATAATAATCCTTAATTAAATCAACTTGTGTCTTGAAATATGTAGCGCCAAACTTATATAAAATTTAGTCGCGCCATTGTTATTGGTCATCATATTGATAAATGATTGTTAGTATGTACTATGTAGGTCCTTATGATGATTTAAACTTGATCTTATTGCAAGGTCAAGCATTTTCTAATTTCTGATATTTTGTTTATTCCTGCAGCTTTACGTGCATGATGAAAAATTTCACCAACCAGTCTTTCACTGCAACAATATATCTGGAGTTGTGGAACCTGTAAGTAAACAATAAATGATGTTTTGGGTTGTAAATTGTAATGGCCTATGTCGGTTACTTATGGGATCGTGTTTCTACTTGCAGGTAGTACCAAATGACCAGAATAGGGCAATGTACCCTGCTCACTCTTTCAAAATTCTGTTCAAGAATGGAGGTTGTGGAACTTTTGTGCCCTTGTTTCTCAACCTGATAAAATCAGTGAGACAGTATAATCAACAGTTTGTTGCTAGTAATGCAACCCATGTTGACCCTTTAAGGGCTGCCCAAACTCCCATTGGTGATATGGTGAACTGCGCGTAAGTATTGTTTCTTCTTTTCTAGTTTCTTTTAATCTGCATGCGTATGATAGATTGATAGGTAGGAATTTTGACCCATTTACATATGAATGGGTCGATTCTGGTTATGTATTATGTATCACGGAAATGGGCTAAAGTATATTAGCTGAAATAGTAAAACGAGTGAAACGGTTGAAAGTCATGGATACCATATTTTATGTGCACACAAAATACTAAATCGCTTATTTCAAAAGCTATATCGTTTTTATAGTCATACCGAACACAATGGTTATTTATTTTAGAACTGGATATGGAGAAAAAGTAACGGGTTAACCTGACCTGTACGATGATTACCGTTCTAGCCCATTGCTCTGCCTGCCGAGTATTCCACTTCTAATAGGCACTAATTTAATGGAATAAAGAGTTATTGACATCTTTGACAGTCTCCATTTTAGCCAGTTATTTTTGGCAAATTATCATGGATGTATACTTATGTTGATCCCTTTTTGTTTGAGCAGGTATGTTGATCCGAGTGATCCGACAAAGATATATCTGCAGCAACCTGCCTTGGAAGGACAAAGACGTGATACATACCATTAATTGAATAATCAACTTCACTCGATATATATGGCCCACGCCTTGGTGATATGATTATACATCCTTAAAAAGCATACACTTGTCTAAGGTTTTGCGTGTTTTCTGCACAGTATCTGTAGTAGTTTGATCACATTGTCCTGCACTCTTGTTACATTTGAACATGTCTTGTACTAAATACCAAGTAGTTAAGAATTGTATATTTCCATATATGTCATGTTTATGTTTCGTTCTTCTGTTCGTGTGTGCTAGAGGGACCAGATTTAGACCGTTATCTTTATATTCACATATGTTTCTGATCATAATCGATGCACGAGTTATTATGAAAGCCGAAATATTTGGCAGCTTAACAGAGCTAACCTGTCATGGCCCATACTGAAGATGACTTGCTTTGACCGTTGCTTGTCTCGACACTTTGTCTATGCTGTTAGTATATTTCAGTTGCCTGTACAAAAGGTCTCAACTTGTTTAAGAATATTGTTAACAGTACTGAGCGTTATTGGTCTCCTGATTTGTCATATTATTCTGATGTATACGAGGGGCTTATGATTTATCAGTGCTACTTATTTAATTATCAGTTTTAATGGAATCAAATCAAGTACGATGTTATTTGAGGGTGAATATCAGTTTCTGAGTGGCTTATTCAGACTACTTATTTTACTAGGAACATTTTATGTGCGAAGTGCTTAAATAGTTAGAATTCTCGCACTAACACAACCAAGGTTGCAAAAATCGCTAAGTGGTAGCGTGGCGGCCGGGTACCACCTAGCGATTAATCGGTTAGGCGGGGATTAATCGGGGATTAATCTGATTGGATTTTTTATATATAAAATTCAAAAATTTGGGAGCTATATGCCCGATTTGGCCGATCTAGCCATTTTTTTTTTCGATTTGGCCAATTTATCCCTTATTTGACCGATTTCTATCCGTAACTGAGTTGGCCGATTTTTGTCCGATTTAGCCGATTTATGCTTGATTTGGCCGATTTTATTCGATTAATCGGTATGTTGACTGATTTTTTACCAAACCGATTAATAAGGCCGATTAGTGAAAATCGTGGCGGTTAATCCCCGCCTAGCGATTAATCACCGATTAATCGGCCTCCAAGGCCGATTTTTGCAACACTGAACACAACTGATATCCGGTAATTGCCGTTCGTACAACGTACTGCACGTACCTGCAAGCTCAAGAATCTCTACCGCATACCTTTCCTAGCAAAGGAACATCCCTGTGGTGGAACATGTGACTGAGATGCCCATAAAAAAATTTCAGCGGACCAAAATCAATTATAGAAAACTCATGATGTACAAAGGCTATAGTCTTATGTAACAATGTTGTAGAAGAAGATGTCAATGATATTATCATCTACATAAAGTAATAAATAAGCAACATCATTTCCTTGTTTATAGATTGAGAGTATAGGTGTTAAGGGTGTCAAGTCATAACTTGAGGTTAATGTGATACTCAGCTACATTCTATTTTAATTAAATGTTTTGAATGATTAATATATTTTACCGAAATAATTCTTTTTAAAAGAAAAGAAAAAAAAAAAAAAAAATCCTTAGCGTAGACAAAAGTTTGAACTTTGCTTGCTAAACATCTTAAAATGTTATGAGAAAAGTCAGGAAACGATCACATAATGTGCATACAGGTAAGGCCACATACACATGAGCCAAAATGGCTCGGTTTTCTCGGGTAACCTACGCAATGATTGTCACTGTTTACGTTTGTTGAACGTTCGTATTGTATTAGCTTTTTGTGGTGTGGTCATTACGCGCGTGTGGTTTCAAGTAGGAAAAAAGAAGCATGCAAGCTATACATTCTCTAGAACGTGTTTGTCATGCTATATTATACATGTATTTCAAAAGAAATTAAAATATTGTTTTTATTTTTTCAAGTTTGAAAACATAAATATACGCCTTTAGAGACGTGATCAATGGCTTTGTAGGGACGAGAGTACGAGACGCACGTCAAACGATCACATAAGATACGGAGAGCCTACATGCACCGCATGTTACATGCCTTGTGTCCCTTTATTGTCTATGGTTACTACTTACTACAAAACTTTATTATATTATCTCCGGGCATTGAATTTCTCTTGAACGTTTTATTTTCTATTAATGGACCTTATTTTCTTGTAAACCAATCGAGGCTTCTATTAATATTTAAGTTTATGGTTGAAATTAGATGATTTTACGGGGAGATCCAAGTTTTGAAGAAGTGTCCAACTTTTATATTAAACAATGCTGGTCAGAACGTTATAATAAAATCTTGTTGGTCAAAAGACAAGAGTAGCTACTACTTACTAACACTAGAACCAAAATGGGCGTGTGTAGGTTTAGGTAGCTTTTCCCATGTTGTTAAATTTAAGGCGGTTAATTTACAAACTTAAACCAATGGGAAAATCGCTATCCGTGTAAACACACTTTATTCCCCTAAAAAAATGTGTTTGACATTCGTTCCATTTTTCTCATTTCTAATTTTGCGAAAAAGACTCTCTAAGTTGTACGGACTTTTTTAGTCTTTGAAAGCAAAAGGACGTACGTGTGTCACAAGGTGTATGTAATTCTAGATCGAGCTATAGAAAACTTGCAGAATATTTTGGAATAACAGACTTAGGATCAAATTTTCTCCTCGTCGGTGTATATTTTAAATTTGTTCAAAAAAAAATTAAATTTGATATAATCCAAGCTAATTAAGCTAAGCTTCAATCTGTTCAATTATAAGATAATTTAGAAGGGGAATTAGATAACTATATAGAATTATCATAAAATGATGCATGTAAATATGTAATGATGGGACCATAGGAAACTTCCATGTAAAATTCATGTAAGAATTGGTACACTTCCACCATTGACTTTCTTGTTCTTATAATCTCCTTCCCTCCATATACTACTATTTCATAAATTTTCATACATAAATACTCCGTACATAATTGCATAAATGATAAATCTATCTATATAAATACTAAAACTCTTTTCTAAACACAATTTTCTCAAACACATCCTACAAATTCCCTCATGTCTTCTTCAGGTATATCTTTTGAATCATCATCAAACTCACCACCACCACTACTACCATCAACAACCACAACTGGTGTACCTAAATTTAAGTCAGTACCACCACCTTCACTTCCCATTTCTCCACCGTCGTTTTCGCCTTCTTCTTATTTTTCATTTTCGGGTGGCCTTACCGCGGCTGACCTTCTCGATTCCCCTGCACTCATTTCTTCTTCACAAGTACTGTTTACAATAGTTAATCTGCTATTAATGGTTTCTTGATCTATGCTCAACTCTCACCATGCATAAAAAGTCTTTTTTTCTTACCAAAATTTAAATTATACTAGTTTTTAGTGTATAACAGATGGGTTTTTTGAGATATTAAAAACCCATGTGACAAAATTTGAACTTTGTAACTTTTATCACCATTTTTTTAATAAATCCAACTTTTTTACAATTTTTGCTACCATTTTTCTTTTTAAATCAAGAACATGTTTTTCTCCTTATATGTGTAGATCTTTTTGTTAAAACCAAACGGGGTATTGAAAATATTAAAAACCCATGTCACAAGTTTTGAAATATTCACTTATGTTAACATTTTTATGATCATGAACACATGATTGATTATATATTCTGACTTTATTTTTACAAATTTCGTGTAGATTTTATCATCTCCAACTACTGGCTCCTTTCCTTTTCATGCCTTCAATTGGGACAACAATAATCAGATTCAAGAACAAAGTATAAAGAAAGAACACAACAATTTCAATGGTTTCCAGTTTCAAAACCAATCAAATCCTCCATCAGTAAGTTTTACTATTTATTTCACTTTTTATATGTTTGTTTGGCTTTTAACACGACTAATAAACAATTTTCGTGTACAATTTCGATAGTGTTTGGTATCGATTATTTGCTAGCGAAATAAGCTGCAGACTAAATACTCCCTTAATCATCAAGCAACAACTTTTATCGTGAAAAGTGAAATAAAAAACTTTTTGAAAAAAACATATATGGATTTTCTTTCGTCCGTAAGAAAACAATACTGACTCGATTCAAACGTTTCAGGGAATTTATGGCAAAAACTTGGTAAAAGCAGAGTACTCTGCTCTGAAACAAAGCCTTGGGTCGAATTATACACGTGATCACAACAACTTTAATCAGCAATCAGCTCCAAAAAAGCTAGACGACGGATATAATTGGAGAAAATACGGACAAAAGCATGTTAAAGGTAGCGAGAATCCAAGAAGTTATTACAAATGCTCGTATCAAAATTGTCCCATGAGGAAAAAGGTGGAGACATCCTTAGAAGGAGATATTACAGAAATCGTTTATAAAGGAAGTCATAATCATCCAAAACCGCAATCTAATAAACGATCAGCTTCTTCATTGGGTTCGAGTAGCTCATTTGGAGTTACTCAAATGAATGATCTCCAAGATCAATCTAATAGTTCTAAGCAATGGGAGTTTGTTGGGACCCCAGAAAATTCGTCGGTTTCGATTGGAGATGATGAGTTTGTGGAAGATGAAGCGCAAGCAAAAAAATTGTGAGTTCCATTTTTCCAAAGTACAAATTCTAGTAGTTTGTATGCAATAACTAGCTAGGTTTTTACTATAAATGTAACTATTTATATTGTGTACTCTTATACTACCAATTTGGTATTGTCATTGTTGATGACTTACTTATTGCTTATTTTCGTCTGATAGAAAGATGGAGAATGAAAATGAAGGGACATCGATTGAAGGAAGTAGGACTGTAAGAGAGCCGAGAGTGGTAGTTCAAACTGTAAGTGATATTGATATACTTGATGATGGATATAGATGGAGAAAATATGGTCAAAAAGTGGTTAAAGGGAATCCTAACCCGAGGTAATTAATCTTTTTATTTTGTTTAATTCAAATTGCATACTTTACTAGCGAGTGTATACGCTTTGGTTGAAAAGATAGCAACTTTGCACAATAAAATTCGTCTGTTTTTAACGCGTCATATGATCAATTCATGCAGGAGCTACTACAAGTGCACTACTCCTGGTTGTGGTGTAAGGAAACATGTAGAACGAGCATCCAGTGATATGAGGTCAGTCATAACGACTTATGAAGGGAAGCACAACCATGATGTGCCAGTGGCTCGTGGCATGGGTCATCGACAATTACTGCCAATCAACTCTAACAACGATGCAGCCACCATGACAACTAAGCCATCACAATTGTCATATATGCATTCTACCAACTTTATGATTGATCAAACTCGTGGTACCAATTTGCCACCATCGTCACAATTTACATTAGAGATGGTGCACAACCCACAAGGTTTTGGGTTCTCGGGCTTCGAGAACCCTATACGTGCTGCTTTCACGAATCGCCAACCAAATTATGATAGTGTGTTTTCTAAAGCTAAAGACGAACCTCAAGATGACAACTTTCTAGAGTCTTTGTTATGCTGAAATTGTTATCAGCAAGTTAAAGTGTTGATGTACATATACATAGGGTCTCGATCTATAGAAAAGTTGTGATGGTACCCATTGGTTTGATTCTTTTGTTGTTTATTGTATGTAATACTTTTTGGTCTTTGGGGGGATATTGCCCTTTTTTTCTTTTACAAACATGATGTATATTCTTTCAGATGTCATATAATAAAAGGATTTCTGTCACTGTAACTTAGCAACATAAACTACTAGTGGAGAAATAGTATTTTATATGAAGCGTGTTGATGGTGTCATTTTAACTAACAATATCAGATCAAGCAATCAATAGGAACTTTGTAATTAAATTACACAATTAAGATAAGTTGGTAAGATAACAGCATATTTGGTGAGATTAATAACAACATGTGTACAAACAAAGTTACACAATTTTATATTGTGTAATTTTACGTCGTGAAGTCATAAACATTTATTTTTTCTGTTTCATAGGATTGAACAACTGAAACATTTGATCTTGTACTATATTTGACTAAAAAGTTTTCCGATTGAATAAATCCGTACAACCAAGATAAAATCAAAGCATATAAATATAATGTTTGTCCTATTTTTTTATTTTTTTTTTTTTTGAACGGCGAATTTATTAAGAAACAACTAGCAAGAAGCTAGAAAAGACATTGCAGAGTAATAAGAGAAGGGGTTTTAAACCAATCGAACCAACTAAAACTAGCTTTGCATCTATATCTACACCAATAAAATGAGCGAGAAACTAAGTCATCAAACATAACCACTTTGTAGGGAATGCTTGAACCAAATAGACTTTTGTTCCGAAAGCTCCATACAAGCCACCACATGATGTAGAAAACACCTTCCAAAATCTCCTTACGGTCGGAATGAATTCTAAGATTTAGAAACCAATCCAACCACTCCTCATAAGAAGAAAACACCGAATAACTAATATTCCACCATAAAGAAATCTTACGGTAAAGATCTCTCACCATAGGACAAGCAAAAAAAAAAAATATGACTTGTGGATTCAACTTCCTTATTACAATTTGAACAGAGAATGGATTGGAGATCCAATCCTCTACGAGAAAGGTTAAGACGAGTGGGAAGAAAACCAAACCTAACTTTCCAAGCCATGACATTTATCTTTATTGGAACCGCTTTAACCCATCGAGTTTTAGACGTAGAACCGATTAACTGATGGTCGTCTATATACTTTCTCATTGAAGCGACAGAAAAATCCCCGAACCCGCTAGCGACCAAGACCATCTATCTTTCATCATAGGCAATTGAATATCATCGATATTCGCCTTCAATTCAGAAAACTGCACCAATTCAGCTCCATCTCTCGACGAGCGACGCAAAGAAGAACCTAAATCTGCATGAGCGAGTTTAGCAGCCACCGTGATCAGTTTATTAGATTCCAGCGCATACACTCTGGGAAAATGAGACTTAAAAGTATAATCACCCCTCCATGCTTCCTCCCAGAATAACGTATCAACACCATTACCTACTTTTTTCTTCATCAGGCTAAGGAGGTCCATGTCTTGATTTTTAAGCATAATCAACTCGTTTACAATATTCCCCCAAACAGAATGATAAGACAATTTTGATAATTTACCAAGTCTTCCATCTTCACCATGCAAAGCTTTAATAAACCTTGACCACAACGAGTTACTGTCATTATGAAAACGCCAAACCCATTTAAACATCAAAGCCCGATTTAATGCAAAGAAACTCGACACACCCAACCCCCCTTTGTCTTTGGATGCCAAAACTCTACTCCACGTAACCCACAACATCTTCTTCTCCTTAGCATCAGCCCCATTAAAGACATATAGTAAATAGGTGTCGAAACTAAAACCGATTTTAGGAGCGTTAATCTACCTCCAATAGAGAGGGTCTTCATCTTCCACTTGGAAAGACGAGAGTATAAGCTAGCTACGACCTCGTCCCAAGAGTTTATACGAGACATCAAACCACCAACTTTTATGCCTAGATAAGAAAAAGGCATCTTAAAAGTCGAACATCCCATCTTCAACGCTGCTCTATTCACTTTCTCATCCTCTACTGCTACCCCCATTAATTTGCGTTTTTGCAGATTCATACGAAGACCAGATGCTTTATGAAAGCACTTTAACGCATGAACAATAGTAGTAATGTTAGAATCGCTCCATTGTCCCATGAAAATGACATCATCAACATAAAATAGATGAGATAATTGCAACGACGAGCTCAAATAAACTCCTTTAAAAAGGCCTTCATTAACTACTTTTTGGAAGGAAATGTGAAGGCTTTCCATAATTAATATGAAAAGGAATGGCGATAAAGGATCTCCTTATTTATGACCTTTTTGAAATTGAAATTCACGTGTAGGGCTCCCATTCACAAGGATCGAACCTCTAGACGAATGTAAACAATTTTGAATCCATCCCCTCCATTTCGTACCAAAGCTGAAATTTTTTATTACATCATCGAGATAATCCCATCTAACCGAATCATAAGCCTTCTCAAAATCAATTTTGAAAATCATAGTTTGCTTTTTCTTGGATTTGCACCAATGAATTAATTCGTTTAGAATGAAAGAACCATCTAGGATATGCCTATTTGTGACAAAAGCGGATTGAACTTCATTCATAATATCACCCAAAACAACAACAAGCCGATTTGCCAAAATCTTAGCAATGATTTTATACATGCTTCCAATCAAACTAATAGGTCTATAATCTTTTACCAATTTTGCATCTTGCATTTTCGGAATCAAAGCAATAAAAGATGAATTACCACCTTTAGGAAATGAACCGTCTTTGAAGAAATATGACACCGCATCCATTACATCCTTTTCTAAGATACCCCAATACCTTCTATAAAAGCCAAACGTAAAACCGTCCGGCCCCGGAGATTTATCCGTACCACAATCCCATACAGCCCTTTTAATTTCTTCGTTAATAACATTCCTTTCTAAATCATCTTTCTGGTCCGAATTCAATCTATTTGGAAAAACCGTATCTAACAGCAACCGCGATGAGCAAGGTCTATCAAAACGATCCTTGAAGTGCAATAAAAATTTATTTTTTACCATATCAGGAGAGTCAATCCACACTCCATCTACTAAAATACCGCCAATTGCAAGTTGATTTCTCTCCTTATTTAGTATTCCATGAAAATATTTAGTATTTTCATCTCCTTCAATCGACCATTTTATCTTAGCTTTTTGAGCTACCTCCAACGACTCTATTTTCTCCAAATCATGTAAAGAATTCATAACATGCACTCTCTTATTTAAAAGCTCCTGATCAACATTTCTATTATCAATTAAAGAGTCAATATCAGATAACACACCTTTCAACTTTGATTTCTGAGTTAACGAACTTTCTTTCTTAGCTTTAGTCCACACACGAATTTTCTCTTTTAAGCATTTCAACTTCTTCATGAACATGGAAATAGCATTGGAATCGGAAATAGTCGACTCACTCCATGTTTCTTCAACAAGTTTATCAAAACCCTCCCACTCAAACCAATAGTGGAACAGACGAAATGGGGTAGGACCATAATCAAACCAAGCTTCACGCAAAAGAATAGGCCGATGATCCAATAAATAACGATCGAGAGTAATAGCAGAAATGTTAAGACACGATCCCATCAAACCTTCCAAAATGAGAAAACGATCCAATTTACTCATTTTTTGCCCCGATTTATGCACCACGTAAAAGAGCAACCTCTTAAAGGAACTTCCACCAATCCTACTAAAGAAATGAAAGAATTAAAAACAGATGCGCTCTGAACATTAAATAAAGAACCATAACGTTCATCTTTCGAGCGAACTTCATTGAAATCTCCCATAATAACAATTTCACCACTCCAATTATCAATGACGTGATTTAAATAATTCCATAACATCCTCTTTTCACAAACTTCTTGAGGAGCGTATACAGAGATTATAAGACATTTCTTAGCATTTGGAATCCATTCACCTTGAATAGCAACAAAATAATCTGACACCGTTGAGTTATGCTTATGAAACATCCTAGGATCCCAAACACAAAGAATTCCATCGGAGTTACCAACAGACGGGCCACACACGAACTTGATGCGTAGGGATTGCACCAGGCTTTACCTCTCGAGGGATCTCGAGAAGCTTACAACCCCCACTAGGCAGTGTACCTGATCGATGTAGTATAGTATAATGACAAGTACCGGGGGATTGATCGTTCAGCTAGGAATAGTGTCGCTAGGATTAGAAAACCTAAAGACTAGGTCTAGAGATAAGGGATGATTCTTTTTGTATTTTTATATTTTTATTAAAAGCAATTAAAAATCTCGGGTTTGAAGAAGTTGGGCGGAATTAGTTGCTAGTCAACTAACCCAATTACTAAGATGCAATCAAAATAAAATACTAGAAATGAAAATAAACTAAATTTAACTAAAGGTGTGAGCAATATATGGGAGAATTGTGTTTATTTAGATTTCACTACTCCCTAGATATCTTTTACATGTTAATTACTTGTTACAGTTGCGTGGATGACGGATTGTATTCCTTAATACCATTCATGGGGTGGCGTACTTACTTCCCCAATCCTATAAGCGCCTACTTCACTCCTATGTCGAGCCGGCTAAGAAGCTCCTAACATGGGATCATTAGAATTTGCTCATGCATTAAATACAACCAATAAAACCTAGTACACATCGGTTCATGTTTTCTAAGACGTTCAAGCATGTTACACAATGGAGATCTGCCAATTTTCTTAAGCCTAACATTAAAATCATTCATCCAATACAACTATAAACAAGTAATCAACATATAATTAACATCTAGGTTTCATTACATCTAAGCAAACACATGATAGATCTAGCCTAGCATGTTGAAATCAAGACTAGCATAAGATATTTTCAAACAACACATAGACATATTGAATGAATTAAGAGAAGACTTATCTCAATTGAACATGAAAGGATTCAAGGGGTGAAAACCCTTGAAAATACTTTAAAATACGACTTAGGGTTTCACAAGTTCGGCCCTAGTATTCTCCACACAAGTTCCTCTTTTATGAATGAAAAATAGAAAACTATATATAGATTCTGAAAGGTGACGGCGTCAAGAACAAATCTCTGACGCCGTCATCTCGCCGCCAAATAATTTCTCGGACTGCCTAGATCTGGGTTTGACGTCGTCATGTGTACTCCTTATGCAGGCCGTCACCAAAAATACTCTTGACGCCCTTGTTGTGACGCCTTCAGGTTTTCACTGGGTCGTCACGGATTTTACTCTTGACGCCGTCAGGATTTTCTTCTTGACGCCGTCAGGTACTATTTTCAGCATGGAAAATTAAGTCTTTGCCGTTTTCTTCACTTTTATGCTCCAAAAACGTCCAAAATGCTTCCTTTTCCAGAATTCACTCCAAAAGTACCTAAAATCACAAAAGGAACGATTTAGGGCAATATTTGATCAAATAAATTCAATTCCGGGCTTAAATGACCCCCTAAAAGTGGTTCATTTTTCGCCTCATCATATACCCTTACACTTGAGATTTGCTTGTCCTCAAGCAAATGCGCTTTTATTCAAATCAAAATACAAGTTAGGGGTCATTTAACACTAATATAAAAGTAATTACAACATATAATCGTTCCACTAAAGACCAAAGACAAGCACGGAGGTCATATACTAGCACCTCACAAATAGTGTTTAGATACTCACATCTCTCGGGTGTAATAAAGTAATATCACAATATGGAAATGGAAAACATCTCTCACTACCTGTCATAGCAAAATAGATTACCATAGGCTTGGGAAAGGATCAAACCTCCACCACATGGCATAAGCACCTAGGATAAACTATCAAAGAGGTCTTTTAAAGGGATGTAACGTTAGGTGTAGGGATATGGAATACATGGTTTTGTTGGATATAGGCAGTCTTTACTGGTGGCGAGTTAACAATCTTGGTTAATTACATGTACAATATGGCGTTGCTAAGCCAAGACTAGACTCGACTTAAGCTAATAAATGAAAAATAACAAAAACATAAAATAAACATAGAATGAAACTGGATGGCAGTCTGTATGTTTTTCCTCTTTTCTTTTTTTTTTTTTTTATATTTTTTTCTTTTTCTTGATTTTTCAATTTTTTTTTTTTTTTTTTTTTTTTTTTTTTTTTTTTTTTTTTTTTTTTTTTTTTGCATACACTCTTACCCTACCATCCAAAATAATACATCATAGGGAATGAAAATTCCCCTTACACATGAATTTTTATATACTTTACAATAAACGAATCTAATGACTCGAATTAAGAAAATCAAAACACTTGGAGCACTTTTAAGATTAACGTACATACGGGGGTAATAATATGATGTTCTTCCCCATTACTCCATAAAATAAGTACTTTACCCATGAGTCCCAATCGTCCCAAAACAATATGTACAAGGATATGACTCGACTTAGCAACAATGTAATCAATTAGATAATTAACTTAGGGTTTAACAAATAACAATAATGCACTAAAGATGAGTGCATACATGGAAGGCTAAGGCGATTTGGTTGTACATTTAAGTGGGGTGTAACAAATTCTTCCTTTAAGTAAGATGTTTAAAGTTAGAAACGAAAAGATAGGCTCGGAGGGGTGTACTAGGGGTTTCGTGTACTAAAAATGAGTACAACGCTAATGGTGTGGGAAAAATTAGTTGACTTAACTAGCCAAGTAATATGACTTAAATGGTCAAGTAATTATGATACGGGTTTAACACAAGGGTGATCCTAATGCCTCTTATCATGTAGTAAATCCTACTACACGAATGTAGTCTCACTAGCGGTCTCGGGATGCATGACTAACGCAAGTTCTAGAATCTAAATGCTACTGGTACACTCATAAGCACTAATAGTAAATGCTTTTCCTATCAAATCTAAAGGCGAACCTCACATATTTGGGTGGAAATTTTTTCTGAATGGTACGGTTTTGTGCTAGTCATACAATCTCCTATCCATGAGACGCTTGCTATGGCTAAAGTTTCACTCCTAAATGTTGTAAAAAATTTTAAATTTGGCGCTAAAATTACACTAACAAGTATTTCTCATAGTTTTATTACACATCTACTATTAAACAAACAAACTCAAGCGAAAGTGTATCTATAAGGTATCATCATTTTACCCTCCCCTTACACTTAGGATGAACATTGTCCCTAATGTTCAAGTAAAGAATGTAAAAGTGAAATAAGTAAAACAAATGAAATCAAATACTCCCCTGATTCGCTCGGTATGGATAATAAGGCGGCCAGGTTAGATCTTCCTTCAAGAAAATGAACAATCAAAGCTTCCCTTACAGAATATAAATCATCTTCTTGTCATACATAAGCTGTAAAACATGAGAAAACAGACAAGGCAACCTAGCATAAAATCGGCGGCAATCTACATATGCTAATAAATCCTAGAAAACAAAATAAGATATAATGCTTGTGGAATGATGTTTGTAGATCTCCTGGAGATTATAAAACTAATGATTCAATAAAAACTTTAAGACTCCGTTAGAAAAACAAAACTGGTAAAATTTCCAGAATTTTACACGTGACGCCGTCAAGAGGAAACTCGTGACGCCGTCATAAGTGATCTGCAGAAATTATTATGTTAAGTTTCCGGAAAATTTATGGAAAAACTTGGTCCTACTTCCTGGAAAATCCTGCAAAACATCATTATGACTCGATACAAACATTTGACTCTAACAAATATGAATATACATGTTCACTTAATATTGTGGAGAATCATAATCAGTTTTGTTTCTTAAAAACATATTTGGGGTTTCCCCTTACACTTATCTTTTGCAAAAACACCTTTGGTTGAAGTTAAGACTAGGCCAAACAACAAAATAAAGTATTTTCACTTTTTAGTTTTGAAACATGATCTACCAACAATAAAAATAAAGCATGCATACGGAAGCAAATAACAAAAAAACAAAATAAAAATCACACAAAACATGGGTTGCCTCCCAAGAAGCGCTTTTCTTTATTTACGAGTCTTGTAGCTAGACTCAAGGTCATGGGTTACGACGTTTTCCTTTCCTACTTTTGTGCCGACTCAAAACATCTAACCCAATTCTCATCACGCTTGTATTCTGGGCCTAGATTCTTGCAACCCGAATAATATGTTCGCCTCCTCTCATAATAGGCGTCATCATCAATTCCATATTCCTTAACCTCATTGGGTCGAATCTCATCAATTTTTAGATTCTTGATGCCCTTTAATTCTTCCTTCATGTGAGGCATCATAAAAGTGATCTTCTCAATCCCATTAGTAAACTGAACTATCCCCTTCTCATGATCATAACACATCTTAGTCCTCTCAACAAAAGGTCGTCCTAGAACCATCTCTCCAAGGATTCAAGGGGTAAAAACCCTTGAAAATACTGTAAAATACGACTTAGGGTTTCACAAGTTCGGCCCTAGTATTCTCCACACAAGTTCCTCTTTTATGAATGAAAAATAGAAAACTATATATAGATTCTTAAAGGTGACGGCGTCAAGAACAAATCTCTGACGCCGTCATCTCGCCGCCAAATAATTTCTCGGACTGCCTAGATCTGGGTTTGAAGCCGTCATGTGTACTCCTTATGCAGGCCGTCACCAAAAATACTCTTGACGCCCTTGTTGTGACGCTTTCAGGTTTTCACTGGGTCGTCACGGATTTTACTCTTGACGCCGTCAGGATTTTCTTCTTGACGCCGACAAGTACTGTTCTCAGCATGGAAAATTAAGTCTTTGCCGTTTTCTTCACTTTTATGCTCCAAAAACGTCCAAAATGCTTCCTTTTCCAGAATTTACTCCAAAAGTGCCTAAAATCACAAAAGGAACGATTTAGGGCAATATTTGATCAAATAAATTCAATTCCGGGCTTAAATGAGCCCCTAAAAGTGGTTCATTTTTCGCCTCATCAGAACTCAAAAGAAAGATTACCCCAACAATTCTTGATGCAAAAATGATCAACATTCTCCATTTTTGTTTCTTGAAGCGACATAAAATTAACCTTATTCTTAATACATAACTCCTTTACCCAATCTTTTTTAGCCTTTTGGGCAAGGCCTTGAACATTTAGAGATTGAAAATTCATTGACAAAACTCGTTCTCTCCACGAGTCTCAATGATCTCTTCTATATTTCTCACACCCCTCCATCCTGTAAGGTTTTTTTTGGCCACTCAAACTACATATCACACGCTATAAGGTTTTTTTCGCCCCATCAAACTACATCAGTGGTTGTGCCATTTGCGTGATATCTGGCCACTCACTAGCCCTTTCACAGGCGTTATTTGATTTTTGACAAAAATACATCGTTGGTCTATGAACTTTCCCAAAAAAATCATTTGGGCTCCAAACATGGAAAAAATCGTCGCCAGGAGTCCAAAACCCAATTTTTTGAGGCCCAATGCATCCCTTGACCCGTTTGGTATCGGTCAACGCACGTTTTGTGTTATATTTTGAGGGGCATAATAGTCCTTTCACGATTTAACTATGTATCTAAACTCAAGCTAAACCCGACGCTCAACTTGAGGGATCAACGGTGTACTCATATTACTGTTTCCGCGGGAACCAATAAACACACACCCAACCATTGACAATTGAGTAAAACCCGATCATCTGCCACACACATTGTCACATACAAGATGCAAACTTTATCGAACAAAGCCCTCAACAAGCTACCCACGTTATATCTTATTTCATCTGATCAAATCACACACTCACAAACACATACCATTGGAAGTTGCAAGGCATGCAAAATCAAACAACACACATACATGTAATAATTTTTACTGCTTTTTAATTCATTCAAACGTTATTTTTTTTAAATCTAAAGCGTTAATGCAGTAGCTATGTATTGGAATCAATTTCTTTGCACTGTGCAGGATCCTGAATATGTTTTGGATGAGTTTGTAAGTTAACACCATATATGAATTAACTGTTATTTCTCTAAGAAAATAGTTTTAAGAATTTAACAATGCTTAAAACTTAATTATGATATACCAGAACTACATAAGGATTACGTTTTAGGAGGTTCCTTATAATTGTAATTTTAGAGGTTAAGTATTCCAAAGAAATACTCGTGAAAGTATTTCCCTGGGTCGTGATCCAAGTGAAGGTATGAATGGAATTGTTATTCGGTTCGTGATTCGTGAAGTGAATGGTGATAGAAGTGATAATTTGGAATTTTACACTACAATATATGAATTAATAACTAGAAAAAACAAATAAAGCTATAACGTAAAAGATAAGAAGACTAAAGCGTGATCTAAACTAAATACGCGAAAACTAATTGAAATAAACTACGTATGTGCGCAACTTTAAAAGAGAATTTTAAGCAAAACTAATCCTAAGAGCTTGAAAACAAGCTTCCTACATTCTAAAAGGTAAAAATTATGAGAAAAAAAAATGTTTTTTTCGACTTTTTATTTATTTATTATGATTTAAAAACTATTTAAAGGAAATTAAATGTTTAAAAATACTAAATTATCATAGAAAATTCTGAAAAATTTATGATAACTACTTTAATGTATTCTAAATCTAAGAAAAATAAAAATTCTGATAAAGCTAAATTAATAGCTAGTAAAAGCTTAAACAGATTTATAAGCTAGTGGAAAAGGTAAATGAAAAGGGATAAAAGAATAAAAATGTAGAGTATAACAAGAAAATCCCAAGGGTGCAATGGTTTGGACTTGTGTTGTGAGGCTTGGTAAAGGCTATGTTTGGCACACAAGATTGTTGGGAGATTGTGCTTACTTTTTCAAAAAATAAGCTACTTAAAAAATAATCTTTGTTTGGCAGACATAACTTATAAGAGATTCTAAATAAAAAATCTTTCATAATCTCTTAAAATCAAAGGTTACTTCATGTAACTTATAAAAATAATCTCTTTTTATAATCTCCAGCACCAGCACCATCTCCAGCAACAGCACTAGTTCCAGCAACAGTTATTTTCACCAAACATAATCAAAGGGTAGTGACCAGGGTTCGAATCCTGGCACTATCCTTTTGTTTAAACTTTTTATTTTTGGGCTTTTTCTTTTTGAAACTGATAAAATACTAAAATATAACAACTTTTTGTGAAAATCTATTTATTGAAAACTAACTAATGAGCTGGATTACGCAAATTCGATGTACCAGTTGACAAGAAAAATGAATGCAAGCAATTACCTCAACCATTTAAACTCAACAAGCACATATAGAAATTTAAACAAACTAATTCTTAACAAGATAAGCTAAATCTAAGGCACTATAAGCTACAAGCAAAAAGGGACAAATAAACTTAAACTAACTAATACTATCCTAATCTAGCTGGAACAATCAAACACATAAGCTAATAAGCGCAAATAATCTGATCTACACCTAAGGGCTGAAACAGCTAAAACTAGGCTAAAGAGAAAAATAACAGGCACCTAAAAGCTATGTACAGCCCTATCTTAGGGCTACAAAATAAGCACAAAACAAATAAATAAGCTGAAGCAGCTGATGAACTAACTTCTAACCACCAGTACTGATAGGTGGGGTTGCGCCCTCGCAACAGGTTTTGCCTCTCAAGGGATCTTGAAAAGCTTGCAATCCCCGCCAGGCAGTGTACCTGATCGTTGTAGTATAGTATAGTGACAAGTACCGGGGGATTGATCGTTCAACTCAGGAATAGTGTCGCTAGGATTGAAATTAATCTAACTAAGTCTAGAGGTGAGGGATGATTCTTTTTGTATTTTTATATTTTATGGAAAGCAAGTAAAAATCTTGGGTTTTGGAAGAAGGGGCGGAATTAGTTGCTAATCAACTAACCCAAAAGCTACTAATTAAACTAATAAACAAGAAAAGTAAACTAGGGTTCTACAAGGTAAGTGAAGCGTATCTACCTATGATGTATTACTCCTTGCTAGCTATCCAATTCTACCTATTAAATTGTCACATCCTTGTTTTAATTGACGGGTTGTATTCGTTAATACCATTCGTAGGGCCGTGTACAATATTCCCGGACTCTATAAGCTACTACTTCACTTCTATGTTGAGCCGACTAAAAGCTCCTAACATGGGATCACTAGAATTCACTAATGCATTAAATACAACCAAAAATTGTAGTACACCTCCGATCATGTTTCTTAAGACGTTCAAGCAAGTTACCAATTGGAAGTCTGTCAGTTTTCTTAAGCCTAACATCGAATACAATCAACCAAACAAGAGACAATAGGAATCAAGAATTATAAGCTAAATCAACTAGACCTATTGAAGTTGTCACACTTTAATTGATGAAGATAGACACAAACATCAACAAAGACATCAATAAGATCTAATCAATTATATAAAAGTTTCACACAATCATATGTAGACACAAGGTGAATTAGCCAAGCATAATTAATGAAGAACAAGCAACAATAATGATAATTGAAGACATGAATTAAGATAGAATCATCAAACCATTATAAGATTTTTATGGAGTGATTGAAACCCTCTAAGTTGCTGGAAAAACACCTACCTAAACCCAGGAATCGACCTTAGGGTTTAGGGCTTACAAAAAGTGAAGTTATGATGTTATATTTATAGGCTGTTTTCTGCTTGGCCCGTCTTGACGGCGTCAAGACCAACTCTTCTTCACCAAATTTTAGATCTCTTCGTCCTCTTCGCGTGGGCTTTTGAATCACCTAAATCCGAGTTCGTATGCAAAAGTTATGACCAAAACAATATCAGCTACTCCGCGCGCAAGTTGTGATTGTCTTGATCATTTTGTGACGGTTTCACTAAGGTTTCTTCTTGTGTATGCCTTCTTCCTGACATCGTCACTCTATAACATCTGACATCGTTAGGTTAAATCCTGACGCCGTCATGTATAATTTAACTCTGGGCCGTCACATGTATTCTGACCCTGACGGCCGTGGTGACGCCGTCAGGCTAAATTGCCTTGAAATAGTTCTGGGCCGTCATGTGTATTAGCTATATCCACCTCTTTTTCCAAGCTTGACGCCGTCACTAGTAAACCCTTGACGCCGTCATGTACTGTTTCCAGCAAGAATTTGAGACTTTGTCGTTTTCTTCACTTTTCAGCTCCAAAAACGTCCAAAATGCTTCCTTTTGTAAAATTCCTCTCAAAAGTACCTAAAATGACAAAAAGAACGATTTAGGGCAATATTTGATCTAATAATATCGACTTTGGCCTTAAATGACCCCCGAAAAGCGGTACATTTCGCTTCATCAAATACCCTTACACTTGAGATTTTCTTGTCCTCAAGCAAATGCGCCTTTATTCTAATCAAAATACAAGTTAGGGGTCATTTAACACTAATATAAAAGTAATTACAACAAATAATCGTTCCACTTCAACCAAAAACAAGCACGGAAATTATATACTAGCACCTCACAAATAGTGTTTAGATACTCACATCTCTCGGGTGTAATATAGTATATATCACAAAAAGGAAATGGAAAACATCTCTCACTACATGTCATAGCAAATAGATTACCATAGGCTTGGGAAAGGATCAAACCTCCACCACTTGGCGTAAGCACCTAGAATAAACTATCAAAGAGGTATTTTAAAGGGTTATAACGTTAGGTGTAGATATAGGATAAACACGGTTTTGTTAGATAAAGACAATATTTACTGGTGGCGAGTTAATCATCTTAGTCAATTACATGTACAATGTGGCGTTGCTAAGCCAAGACTCGACTCGACTTAAGCTAATCAAAAACTAATAAAAACATAAAATAAACATAGAAGGAAACGGGATGGTAGTCCGTATGTTTTTTCTCTTTTTTTTTTTTCTTTTTTCTTGATTTTTTCGGATTTTTTTATTTTTTATTTATTATTATTATTATTATTATTATTATTATTATTATTATTATTATTATTTTTTTTTTTTTTTTTTTTTTTTTTTTTGCATACACTCTTACCTTACCATCCAAAATAATACATCATAGGGGATTTGCATTCCTCTTACACTTGAATTTTACATACTTTACAATAAACTACTCTAATGACTCGAATCAAGATAATCAAAACACTTGGAGTACTTTTAAAGATTAATGCACATATGGGGGTAATATATGATGTTCGTCCTCATTAATCCATAACACTAGTACTTTACCCATGAGTCCCAATCATCCCAAAACAATATGTATAAGATATGACTCGACTTAGCAACCATGTAATCAATTAGAAAATTAACTAAGGGTTTAAACATGTAACAATAATACACTAAAGATGAGTGAATACAAGGAAGGCTAAGGCGATTTGGGTGTACATTTGGGTGGATTGTTAACAAATTCTTCCTTTAAGTAAAATGCTTAAAGTTAGAAACAAAAAGATAGGCTCGGAGGGGTGTACTAGGGGTATCGTGTACTAAAAATGAGTACAACGCTAAGGTGTGGGAAAATTAATTGACTTTGTTAGTCAAGGTAATTGACTTAAATGGTCAAGTAATTATGATACGGGTTTAAACACAAGGGTGATCCTAATGCCTCTTATCATGTAGTAAATCCTAACTACACGAATGTAGTCTCACTAGCGGTCTCGGGATGCATCACTAACGCAAGTTCTAGAATCTAAGTACTACCGATACACTCATAAGCACTAATAATGAATGTTTTTCCTATCAAATCTAAAGGCGAACCTCACGTATTTGGATGGAATTTTTTTTAAGTGGTACGTTTTGTGCTAGTAATACAACTCCTATCCATAAGACGCTTATTAAGGCTAAAGTTTCACTCCTAAATGCTGTAAAAAAATTTAAATTTGGCGCTCAAATTGCCCTAACAAGTATTTCTCTTAGTTTTATTACACACCTACTATCAAACAAACAAACTCAAGTGCAATTGTATCCTATAAGGTATCATCATTTACCCTCCCCTTACACTTAGGCTGAACATTGTCCCCAATGTTGAATAAAAAGATGTAAAAGTAAATAAGGTAAAAGAATGAAAACAAATACTCCCCTGATTCGTTCGGTGTGGATAATGGGGTAACAAGGTTATGTCTTCCTCCAAGAAAATGAACGTTGAAAGCTTCCCTCCAGAAATATAAATCATCTTCTTGTCCAATATAACCTGTTAAACCTGAGAAAACAAACACAAAAAACCAAAGCATCAAACCGAACAAAGAAAACTCACAACTAGATGTAATTCCAGACTTAGAAATAAAAATAAAATAATTAAAGATATAATGCTTGTGGAATGAATATTTGCAGATTTCCTGGAGTTTATAAACCTAAAGATTTAACAAAAACTTTAAGACTCCAGTATAAACAAAACTTGCAAAATTTTTCATAATTTTTGTACCTGACGCCGTCAGGTTATAACTCCTGACGCCGTCAGAATGTTCCTGCAAAAATCTCATGTTAAGTTTCCAGAAAATTTCTGGAAAAGCTTATGTCTTACTTCCTGAAAAATCCTGCAAAACATCATTATGACTCGATACAAGCATTTGACTCAAACAATTACTAATATACATGTTCATTTAATATTGTTGTGGTTCATGCTCAATTTCGTTCTTATAAACAAATTTGGGTTTCCCTTTACACTTAGCTTTTGCAAAATATCTTTATATGTAATTAAGACGAAGTTAAAAACAAAATAAAGCATTTTCACAATTTACTTTGAAACATGATTTACCAACAATAAAAATAAAACACGCATACGAAAACAAATTAAATCAAACAAATAAAACTTGGGTTGCCTCCCAAAAAGCGTTTGTTTTTGTTCGAGTCACGAGCCTGACTCTACCCTTATTTAATGGAAATAGGGGAGGTTTCCCTACACTTTGGATTAACTGCGGGTGGAAGAAGCGATACACACCCTTAGGGTGGAAATAGGTCACGTGAGGTGAAGGGGGTGAGTGAATGGCTTCCTTCAACCTAAAACTACCCAGGTAATATTGGTTGATGGGTGGGTCGGTTCCTCTTTTGTCTCCTAGAATTAAATCTAAGGATGGGAAGTTATGTAAAGATTGAGGTTCCGGTTTATCAACACTAGGAAATTCCCTAGAACCAAGAGTAAGGTTATGGCTACAAGTATTCAAACTTATATCCTCAAGTTGTGTTTGGTTTAAAGGTTCTACTGATGAGTGTGTAAATACTCATCATTTCTGTTACATTTAAACTGCAAAAACATATGAAAACACACAGGAATGCCTTAAATTACATAAAATATCCCTGGATTGTGTTTTTATGCAAAAGGATTGAAAACTGATGATAAACAATACATTTCACATAATTTACAGTTTCAGTTCCTGAACTTTGAAAAATTGGCAAAACTAGTCCCTGGTAAATCAAAAACATGAAATATATCATCAAAGGTCCTTAGGGATTTATAAGTTGTCAAGTATAGTCCTTTAAAGTTAAAAATTGCAAAATGACAACTTTAATCCCTCAAGTTTGAAAAATATCAAAAATAGTCCCTAAGGTTTTGTAAATGGAAAAATATGAAAAATAAGCCTTGCACTATTCTTAAATGGCATATTTGGTCCTTATAATAACTTTTGAGAAATTACAAGTTAAACCCTTCAACTTTTAGAAAATTACAAGTTTGGTCCCTGGAGTTTAAGGAATTGGCAGAAAAGGTCCCTGGGTTTTGAAAATGGAAAAATCACACTTTTGGTCCTTGGGTTATTCATAAATGACAAAAATAGTCCTTATTAATACTTTGGACAAGTTGCTAAACCAGCCCTTATATTTTGTCAAAATTACAAAAATGGTCCTTGTGTAAACTTCAACCAACCGGACCCTTTTATTTATTATAAACCCCAAAACAAATCCAATCCAAATCCAATACCCAGCCCAACCCCCTTTCCTTTTTCTTTGGCCCAAAATAAGCCCAGTCCACACCCCTTATATTAAAACCAGGTTTGACCCTGGTCAACCCCCGCCAAAACCACCTCCACTGTATACCCTTCTCCCCCATCCTTGCAACGCCAAAACCAGGTGGTTTTGCACCACCACCTCATCACCCCAGCTGTCTATCCACTCCCTTCCACCTCCACAAACTCCCAAAAACCTTTAATTACAAAATTACGGCCCCAAGTTACCTACACGACTTTTGGCGCCAAAATTGATCCAACGATCAATTTTGCTCATAAGTGATCCAATGGCCATAAATATTGATGGGATTTGTTCAGACGCATGTGGGGAGCCCAAAAAGTCTATAAAGTTGAAGGAAGATGCAGTGTGGAAACCTATCTAGTTTAATTTTCAATTATGTATGTCGATTAGTTAAGTTTTCAAATTCCAGTGTTGTTCTAAGCTTTAAATTGTTGTTTTTATCTAATTCAGTGTATGAAGGAACCTTTTGAAGTATCAATAATCAGTTTTATTTAATAGTTCAAATTGTGTGAATTTATATTAAAAATCTATTATTAGTGTATTGTTCTTATTTCCTGTTATCATGGACTAAAATAGAAAACCTAAGCTCCCAGGAAGCTGATAAGAGCTTCTAGTAACTTAAAACTTAATCTAGCTTAAAAAACTCACAAATACAAAGTTTGGTCAATGAAAGTCAAACTGAGGAGATTTGGGTTTGGATTCAGATTCAGAGGTGATTTGGGAAGGGAAGCAGCTTTGGAATGTGGGTTAGTGGCTTATGGAAGCCTTAGGATTGATCTTGGTACTTGGTTCTGTGGTTTAAGCAGGATTGCACAAAGTGAGTTTGGTTTTAGCTTTTTCATTTTCTGATTGATTCATAGTTATTAAGCTGCTTTGTGTTGTTGTTTTGTTAAGTTTATTTCAAGTTTGATTAGTTATAATTTAGACTAAATATTAGTTGGTTATAGATTAGTTTAACTTGTGCTTAAAAAATTGTATGTAACTGCCTATTTTTTTTTTTACTTAGTAGTCTTTGATACTTGTGTTCTAATTGTGATTTTGTGATTGACAAGTGATAAGTTGAGCATAATAGGTCTGTGGAACTCATTTCCTTAGGATTTAAGAAGCTTGTTCATCAAAATCTTTCATAACAGTCAACATAAGGGTGTGTTTGGCATATGTATGTCCTAGGTGTTCTAGTTGATTTTCCTTGTCACATTTAGTTTAAACAAGTTCCTTTAGTCAATAATGGGTTAAGGAAAACATAAAATCCAGGTTGTTTGTGAAAGAAAGTCAAAATCAAGGTTTAGGCTCTTAATTTGACCATCTGTTGGATCAGTGGGATCTAAACCCACTCAAATCTTCTCATTAATAGTTGTTTAAGCTTCATTTCATGTTAGAATAGCCCAACATATCATTTTCAGTTAGATTAGACCAATCAAAACTCATAAAAGTCAAAGTGCAAGGTTATTAGAAAAAGTAAAAAAAAAGTGCTTGTGCAGAAAATCTCCAAAATGGCATGAATATTTGTGATTTTTGTGTTGTGATCTAGGGTCTGAAATTGCTAGGGTATCTAGTCTATCAGTAGAACTTGTGATTTTCACAAGTTTTATAATTTTGTGATTTTTTTAAGTGGACCAAATTGCCCTTGTAACACACCTGCAGGGCAAGCTTGTGCCCTGTGCACTCAGACCCCATTTCACCCACCCAACTTTGGTGGTCATTTGTGGTTACCCCAGTGGGTCCTACACCTCAAATTTGGATTCTTACAACCCCCTCCTACCAGAGATTAAGGGTTGACCTTTTGTTTGACCTCTAGACCAGTGGACCCCACTTTATTTTGCCTCCTAAGACTGTCCCCTTTCTGTCTCAGAATCATATTAAGCTAAGTGCTTATTTGTGTTTAGTGGCTTATTTAAGCTGCTTATTTGTGATTATCTTGCTTAATATTGTTCATACAACTCAGAGAGACAAACTTTTACCCTTGTGGACCCCACAATAGTCCATTTGTTCTTAAATCCCTCCACAGTCAACAAAAGTCAACTGTTTGGGTAATAAGCACTCTTAGTGCTTATTCTGAGTTTATAAATTATTTTCCTTTATTAAAGTTTCTTATTTTAAGTATTTTATTAGTTTTATAAAAGAAAAACCAGAAAAAAAAATCAAACTTAATTATAGTGATAGCTTCTATTTAATAGAAATTATCTATTTAATTTTCTTTTTAGCTTATTTATAAGCACTTCTGTATTTTTATATTTTTAATAAATCTCTATAATATTAAAGAATTTTTATAAATTTTTCCAGAATTTTCCTTTGTCATTTAGTAATATTTAGAATTAATATTAGTTTAATTAATAATTAATTAATAAATAAGAATTAAATAGCATAATTATATTTTATAAAGTACCACATAGTTTTTATAATTTTTTATAGCTTTTATATAAGGTAAAACAATTCTATAAAATTTTATAGGATTTATACTGTTCATTTTCTATTTTTGATAATATAATTAGTTTAATTGATAATTAATTATAAATAGAATAATACTTAGTAAATTAGATTAAAAATACATAATATGAACTTTTTATAATTTTTTAGGATTCCTGTGATGGTTAATTAGATATATAAAAATTTTCATAATTATCCAAGTCTTTTTAGTATTTATAATAATTTAAATCAATATAATTAGTTAAATAATAATTAAATAATAATTAATTAATAATAATTAGATAAATAGTGTGAAAAATATAATTTTAGTTTTAAAATAAGTTTTATAATATTTTAGACTTTTAGAAATTTTAATTTTATATTTCTAGACTTATTTTACATTTTTCTATTTATTAGTGAATTATTAACTAATTAAAAATAGTTATTAAATAGTAATAATTAATTAAATAGTTATAAAAATAATTTTAATTTTCTAATAAGTTTAGGATTCCAAAAATATAAATTTCATATTTGTGAGAGTTTCATTTGACAGAATTCACATTTACTTTTTGTACGATTACGTTTACTTAAATATAAACGTGCATTTTATATTTTTTTTACATTTTTTAGGTTTTATTAAATTTTAAATAAATTAGTAATATTAAAATAAATATTTCAAGTTTATTTAATTTGCATTTAAGCCCCTAAGGCTTACAAACTCCTACTATAGTTAAAGTTGTTTTTGTTTACGTTTAAATAATAAACGTTTACATTTTCCAGTCCCTTTTCACTTGTACTTATCTGATTTCACGTATTAGTTGATATAGCTTATTAAAGCTATTCACACTTATATTTCAGTAGTACAATCACTTAAACCCTTTTCCTGTTCAATTCACCTGATCTCAAAGTCGTTTTATTTCAGATTTCACGCCTCGTTGGGATCTAACGATCAGGGGAAACACTAAACTCCACGGAGTATTGGCCTAAGCTGTTTGACTTATTGACCATTACTTGGTTGATATTATCTGACTGTTTGAGGCCAATCAAAATTTGGCGCCGCTGCCGGCGAGGTGTGCTGCGTATTACGACTTTTTGAAGTATCTGTGAGTTTGAATTATTACACTTTGTTATATATCATCTTTTTGTCTATATTTCTTTTCTTTTTTTAAAATTTCCCGTCACTCCAAGTATTCTTAGAGTCGTCTCTAGTGCATGCGCACTCGTTCTTCTAGGTCAACAAGCCCTTTACGTGAGCTTGTCAGAATTCCTCGAAGACGCCGTAGACGTTCTGCCCCAACAGCCATATCTGAGATACGTGTTGTTTCTCCAAAGAAAGTTATCATAGCGGAAGACCGTCCGATGAATGAGCTTCTCCAAGCACCCATTGAGGGTTACGGAGACACTATTGTTGTCCCAACCATTGTGGCTGAATACTTTGAGCTCAAAACCGGGTTACTAAATCTAGTAACCTCAAGCCAATTTTATGGTTTTGAGAGGGATGATCCTCATGCTCATATTCGATGGTTTAATAAAATTACCTCTACCATCAAATACAAGAACGTCCCTTCCGAAGCAGTCAAACTTCTTCTTTTCCCATTTTTTCTTGAGGGTGCAGCCCGGATTTGGCTGGAAAAACAACCTCCTCGTTCAATAACGTCATGGGAAGATTTAGTTACCAAATTTGTAAACGAATTTTTTCCCCCGTCCAGAACAACAAGTCTTAAAAATGAAATCATCAAATTTACTCAAAGGTTTGATGAATCGTTTGGTGACGCATGGGATCGTTTCAAAGAATTGCTTCGTCGATGTCCTCATCATGGTTTCACTGAATTAATGCAAATTGACACGTTTTATAATGGTGTGAGTCAATCTGACCAAGATTCTCTCAATGCCTCCACGGGAGGTAATTTTTTGAGTAAAACCACTAAAGAAGCTTTAGAAATCATTGAAAATAAGTCCACGGTCCGCACTACACGCACAAAGCCATATAACTCCCAAGTGAGTGCTGGTCCTTCTTCTTCATCACCCGTGAGTACTTCTAGCACCGATGCTAAGATAGACAAACTCACAGACGCCTTTCAAGCTTTGGTTCTCTCAAACCAAAAAAAAGTCACTTTCACACAAAACCCTTCACATGCTGAAGTAAAAAAGGTAGAAGTTTGAGTCACTTGTGGTGGCCCACATGCTTACTACAATTGTACTGCCACCGATGGTAGTCCTTTTGAAGCCAATGCCTTAGCCGGTACTACAAATCAGGGAGGTAATCAATACCGTCCTCAAATGGAACCAAGTTACCGTGCTAACACACATATGGGACCACCCGGGTTTAACGAAAACCCGAATTTGCAAAACAGAAACCAGAACCAACCTCGAATGAACCAAGGTTATCAAAACCAAGGGAATTTCAATCCTGGACAGAATCAAGGTTTCCATAATCAAGGAAACTTTAACAGAAACAATTTCAACCCCGGAAATCAATTTCAGGGAAATGGTCATCCAAATCAGGGAAATTTTCAGCCACAACAAGGTTATAATCAAAATAACCGTGTCCAAAATTTCCCTAACCAAACACAAGCCATTCTCCCAGCTCCACAATCATCATCTGATGAATTGTTGAAGCAGTTCATGAAAACTCAAGAAGAGACAAACAGGTTGTTGGTCAGCCAGATTTCTGAAATTAAGAAATCTTTAAATGAACGACCCTCAGGCTCTGGAAAACTTCCGAGCAACACGATCGCAAACCCGAGGGACGATGCAAAGGCGATCACGACCAGGGGCGGAGTTTCATATGATGGACCCACTGTTCCCACTACCCCTTCTTCTCCTTCTCCCAAGGTAGTGGAAAATAACGCTGAAGTAAATAAGGACGAAGTACTTCCTACTTATAATGGGGGTACCCAAGACGTCCCACCTCATGTTGTCCCGAAACCCAAACCAAAACCTAGAGTTGTTTTTGAACCAAATGATATTCCGGTTGAGACATCTAAGTCCAAACCTTCTACCTCATCTATTCCTTACCCCTCACGCTTGAGTGAGCAAAAGCTCCGTGAAAAAGCTAGTCACCAGATGGATAAATTCTTTCAAATCTTCCAAGATTTGCATTTTGACATTAGCTTTGCGGATGCTATTATTCTGATGCCCAAATTTGCATCGACAATCAAACACTTGTTAAGCAACAAGGAGAAACTGTTTGAAATGGCAAAGACTCCCTTGAATGAGAACTGCTCAGCAGTTCTTTTAAAGAAGCTTCCCGAGAAGCTGGGAGATCCTGGAAAATTTCTAATACCATGTGTATTTCCGGGAATGGTTGATTGCTATGCCTTGGCTGATCTTGGTGCAAGTATCAACCTAATGCCATATTCAGTTTGGAAGAAACGTTCTCTTCCTGATCTTACTCCTACCTGCATGACTTTAGAGCTTGCAGACCGATCGATATCTCGTCCTCTCGGCATTACCGAGGACGTATTTGTGAAGGTAGGAGAATTTCATCTCCCCGCTGACTTTGTAGTGGTTGATTTCGATGCTGATCAAAGGGTCCCTCTCATTGTTGGGAGGGGTTTCCTTAGAACGGGCCGTGCTCTTATCGATGTATTTGAGCAAGAAATCACTCTGCGTGTGGGTAATGATGCTGTTACATTTAACCTCGATCAAACCTCGAGGTACTCCTCCAATTATGATTCTGAAGCAGTTAATCAAATAGATATCATAGACATTGCTTCAGAGGAGTACTCTCAAGAGTTTCTTGGTTATTCTCATAATTCTGTGAGTGGGGATGCCACTCCATCATCTGAACCTATCATTTCCGACTCTTCCCCTTCTCTCACTCCGTTTGAGGGAAGTGATTTCCTTTTGGAAGAAGTCGAGGCTTTTCTCAAAAGTGATTCAGTTCCATCGGGAATTGATAACACTGAGATTGATCTGGAGGGAGATATTCTTCTCCTTAAGAGATTGCTAAATCAAGACAATTCTCCTCTACTCCCTCCCGTACAACTTCATAATCAGGAAGTCAAATATGTTGAGAAAACTGATGATTTTCCTGAGGTCGAACTCAAGGACTTACCTCCTCATCTTGAATACGCATTTTTTGAGGGTGATGATAAATTACCCGTCATTATTGCTAAAGGTTTAAGTGTTGAGGAGAAGATTGCTCTCATCAAGGTCTTGAAGTCACACAAGCAAGCAATTGCTTGGAAACTCTCCGATATTAAAGGTATTAACCCAGATTTTTGTACACACAAAATCTTGATGGAGGATGACTTCTAGCCTGCAGTGCAACATCAAAGAAGGGTGAATCCAAAAATCCATGATGTGATTAAACAAGAGGTTCTTAAACTTCTTGATGCAGGATTGATTTACCCTATCTCTAACAGTCCATGGGTTAGTCCCATTCATTGCGTCCCAAAAAAGGGTGGCATTACTGTTGTCACTAATGAGGAAAATGAGTTGATTCCAACTTGGCTGGTTACCGAATGGCGTGTTTGCATTGACTATCGTAAGTTAAATGACGCCACCCGCAAAGACCACTTTCCGCTGCCCTTTATGGACCAGATGCTTGAGAGATTAGCAGGAAACGAGTACTATTGTTTCCTTGATGGTTTCTCAGGATACTTCCAAATCCCCATTGATCCATCGGATCAAGAAAATACTACCTTTACATGCCCTTATGGAACCTTTGCTTATAAACGTATGCATTTTGGCTTAAGTAATGCTCCAGGTACGTTCCAAAGGTGCATGATGGCCATATTTACCGACATGATCGGTAAAACCATGGAGGTCTTTATGGATGACTTCTCGGTCATTGGGGATTCATTTTAAACATGTCTCACCAATTTAGAAAAAATGTTAAAAAGGTTTGAAGACACCAATCTATGTCTAAATTGGGAAAAGAGTCACTTTATGGTCAAAGAGGGCATTGTCCTCGGCCATAAGATTTCCAAGAATGGGATTGAGGTTGACAGAGCTAAGGTTGAAGTCATTGCTAAATTGCCTCACCCTACTACCGTCAAAGGTATTAGGAGTTTCTTGGGTCATGCCGGTTTCTATCGTCGATTTATATAAGATTTTTCTAAAATCTCACGGCCTATGACTCATCTCCTTGAAAAGGATACTCCTTTTATCTTCTCACTAGAGTGCATCGAAGCTTTTGAAACATTAAAGAAAAAGCTTACTGAGGCACCCATTCTTATTGCCCCCGACTGGGATTTACCCTTTGAACTTATGTGCGATGCAAGTGATTTTGCTATCGGTGCAGTCTTGGGGCAACGCAAAACGAAACACTTTCAGCCTATCCACTACGCAAGCAAAACTATGAACGAAGCTCAAACTCATTACACCACTACAGAAAAATAATTATTAGCTGTGGTGTATGCTTTTGAGAAATTTCGGACATACTTAATCTTGACTAAAAGCGTAGTGTATACGGATCACTCGGCTCTAAAACATCTATTTGCAAAACAAGATGCAAAGCCGAGATTGCTCCGTTGGGTTCTCCTCCTCCAGGAATTTGATATCATTATTCGTGATAAAAAAAAGGAGCTGAGAACCTGGCTGCTGATCATTTGTCCCGATTAGAGAACCCTCATCAAGATGTGTATGAGAAAAAGGAAATAAATGAAACATTTCCTCTCGAAACACTCAATGCGGTTGCTTTTTGCGGAGATTCTACTACCCCATGGTTTGCCGACTTCGCAAACTATCATGCGGGTAACTTTGTTGTGAAAGGGATGTCAACCCAACAGAAGAATAAATTCTTTAAGGATGTTAAACATTACTTCTGGGATGACCCCTACTTATTCAAAATCTGTGCGGATCAAGTCATCCGACGGTGTGTATACGGACAGGAAGCCACTGAAATTCTCAAGGCTTGCCATGCTGGACCCACTAGGGGACATCATAGTCCCAATTACACCGCCAGAAAGGTGTTTGATTCCGGATTCTTTTGGCCCACAATTTATAAAGATGCCCAGGATCTCATTAAAACCTGTGACGCTTGTCAACGTCATGGAAACATTTCACAAAGAAATGAGATGCCACAAAATGCTATACAAGTATGTGAAATATTTGATATCTGGGGCATTGATTTTATGGGGCCATTTCCATCATCTAGAGGAAACAAGTACATACTTGTGGCTGTTGATTATTTATCAAAATGGGTTGAAGCGAAAGCTTTACCCACAAATGATGCCCGAGTTGTAGTGAAATTCCTTAAATCTCTTTTTGCCCGTTTTGGAACTCCACGTGCTATCATAAGTGATCGTGGTACGCATTTCTGCAATGACAAATTTGACAAAGTCATGCAAAAGTATGGTGTAACTCACCGTCTTTCTACCGCGTATCACCCACAAACAAGTGGGCAAGTGGAGGTTTCAAACCGTGGTATCAAAAGGATACTTGAGAGGACTGTTGGTGAAAACCGTGCTGCCTGGTCGGATAAATTAGATGACGCATTATGGGCTTTTCGTACAACTTATAAAACACCTATTGGGTGTACACCTTACAAGCTTGTGTACGGAAAGACATGTCATCTACCGATGGAACTTGAGCACAAAGCCTACTGGGCATTGAAACATGCCAACTTTGACCTCAAAACTGCGGGTGATCACAGAAAAGTTCAAATGAATGAATTAAATGAACTATGTGATCAGGCTTACGAGAACTCTTTAATCTATAAAGAAAAAACAAAGAGAATTCATGATTCAAAAATAAAGAACCGCGTTTTTAACATTGGTGATCGAGTACTTCTCTTTAATTCTAGATTAAAGATCTTCTCGGGTAAATTAAAAACCCGTTGGACTGGTCCATTCACTTTCACTAAGGTTTATCCATATGGTACCGTTGAGTTATCTCAAAATGACGGTCCATGTTTTAAAGTGAATGGCCATCGTGTGAAACACTACTTTGGAGAGGACATCCCAAACATGGTTGTCCCGGATCTCCAAACTTTCCCCAAGGACAATTAAATTCGGGGTCGAGTCAAGCTAGCGACTCGGTTAACAAAAACAGTAGCTTCCTCATGGACAATTCAATTCGAGGTCGAGTCAAGCTAGCGACTCGGTAATCAAAAACAGTAGCAATATGGGTTTTCACTCATATTTCTGATTTCTTTCTCTTTTCTACCACCCTAGTGTGGGGGAGATGCCCCACATGTTGTATATATGTATATAGGTAAAAAAAAATGTAAATAGCCTAAAAAATAAAGGTTATTAATATTTCCTTCTTACGTTCTAAGTATCGGTTTAACACCCGGTGTTTTAAATATTGAGGGCAATATTCATTTTTAAGTGTGTGGGGGGAGGGGGGGATTCTCACGAATTCAAAAACATGTTCCATCAAGCACCCTCATTTGATCAAAATTTAAAGTTTTTTCACACTTAGAAATGCAATAAATGGTTATCAGTCCGCCATGTCTAACCCACATAAGGATTGGCTAATCCAGGAGCAAACGGCTCTTGGTAAAGATATCTCAAAACCGTTGATGGCTTGCAATTTGCCAAAAATTGTATGGTTCCTCAACTCCCCATATCCCATAAAGCGAATGAGTTGGCTAGCCCGCAAGATTATGGCTTGTGGTAAAGGCCGTGGAAAAACCATAATTGGTAATCAGCTCACCAAGATGTTGACTATTCCATCAAGAGTTGGCTAGTCCAGAAGCAAACGGCTTTTGGTAAAGACAAATCAAATCCGTTGACAGCAGGTGGTTTGCTAAAAATCACACGGTTATCAGGTGTGCCACAGTTCTTACACCTGGCTACTCCAGAAGTGATGGCTTTTGGTAAAGAGTAAAAATCCATTAAAATTTTCTCAAAAGATTGCAAGGGACTAGCAATAGTTTAGTGTGGGGGATTGATGAGTGTGTAAATACCCATCATTTCTGTTACATTTAAACTGCAAAAACATATGAAAACACACAGGAATGCCTTAAATTACATAAAATATCCCTGGATTGTGTTTTTATGCAAAAGGATTGAAAACTGATGATAAACAATACATTTCACATAATTTACAGTTTCAGTCCCTGAACTTTGAAAAATTGGCAAAACTAGTCCCTGGTAAATCAAAAACATGAAATATATCATCAAAGGTCCTTAGGGATTTATAAGTTGTCAAGTATAGTCCTTTAAAGTTAAAAATTGCAAAATGACAACTTTAATCCCTCAAGTTTGAAAAATGTCAAAAATAGTCCCTAAGGTTTTGTAAATGGAAAAATATGAAAAATAAGCCTTGCACTATTCTTAAATGGCATATTTGGTCCTTATGATAACTTTTGAGAAATTACAAGTTAAACCCTTCAACTTTTAGAAAATTACAAGTTTGGTCCCTGGAGTTTAAGGAATTGGCAGAAAAGGTCCCTGGGTTTTGAAAATGGAAAAATCACACTTTTGGTCCTTGGGTTATTCATAAATGACAAAAATAGTCCTTATTAATACTTTGGACAAGTTGCTAAACCAGCCCTTATATTTTGTCAAAATTACAAAAATGGTCCTTGTGTAAACTTAAACCAACCGGACCCTTTTATTTATTATAAACCCCAAAACAAATCCAATCCAAATCCAATACCCAGCCCAACCCCCTTTCCTTTTTCTTTAGCCCAAAATAAGCCCAGTCCACACCCCTTATATTAAAACCAGGTTTGACCCTGGTCAACCCCCGCCAAAACCACCTCCACTGTACACCCTTCTCCCCCATCCCTGCAACGCCAAAACCAGGTGGTTTTGCACCACCACCTCATCACCCCAGCTGTCTATCCACTCCCTTCCACCTCCACAAACTCCCAAAAACCTTTAATAACAAAATTACGGCCCCAAGTTACCTACACGACTTTTGGCGCCAAAATTGATCCAACGATCAATTTTGCTCATAAGTGATCCAATGGCCATAAATATTGATGGGATTTGTTCAGACGCATGTGGGGAGCCCAAAAAGTCTATAAAGTTGAAGGAAGATGCAGTGTGGAAACCTATCTAGTTTAATTTTCAATTATGTATGTCGATTAGTTAAGTTTTCAAATTCCAGTGTTGTTCTAAGCTTTAAATTGTTGTTTTTATCTAATTCAGTGTATGAAGGAACCTTTTGAAGTATCAATAATCAGTTTTATTTAATAGTTCAAATTGTGTGAATTTATATTAAAAATCTATTATTAGTGTATTGTTCTTATTTCCTGTTATCATGGACTAAAATAGAAAACCTAAGCTCCCAGGAAGCTGATAAGAGCTTCTAGTAACTTAAAACTTAATCTAGCTTAAACAATTCACAAATACAAAGTTTGGTCAATGAAAGTCAAACTGAGGAGATTTGGGTTTGGATTCTGATTCAGAGGTGATTTGGGAAGGGAAGCAGCTTTGGAATGTGGGTTAGTGGCTTATGGAAGCCTTAGGATTGATCTTGGTACTTGGTTCTGTGGTTTGAGCAGGATTGCACAAAGTGAGTTTGGTTTTAGCTTTTTCATTTTCTGATTGATTCATAGTTATTAAGATGCTTTGTGTTGTTGTTTTGTTAAGTTTATTTCAAGTTTGATTAGTTATAATTTAGACTAAATATTAGTTGGTGATAGATTAGTTTAACTTGTGCTTAAAAAATTGTATGTGACTGCCTATTTTTTTTTTTTTTTTTTTACTTAGTAGTCTTTGATACTTGTGTTCTAATTGTGATTTTGTGATTGACAAGTGATAAGTTGAGCATAATAGGTCTGTGGAACTCATTTCCTTAGGATTTAAGAAGCTTGTTCATCAAAATCTTTCATAACAGTCAACATAAGGGTGTGTTTGGCATATGTATGTCCTAGGTGTTCTAGTTGATTTTCCTTGTCACATTTAGTTTAAACAAGTTCTTTTAGTCAATAATAGGTTAAGGAAAACATAAAATCCAGGTTGAGTGTGAAAGAAAGTCAAAATCAAGGTTTAGGCTCTTAATTTGACCATCTGTTGGATCAGTGGGATCTAAACCCACTCAAATCTTCTCATTAATAGTTGTTTAAGCTTCATTTCATGTTAGAATAGCCCAACATATCATTTTTAGTTAGATTAGACCAATCAAAACTCCTAAAAGTCAAAGTGCAAGGTTATTAGAAAAAGTCAAAAAAAAAAAAAAAAAAAAAAAAAGTGCTTGTGCAGAAAATCTCCAAAATGGCATGAATATTTGTGATTTTTGTGTTGTGATCTAGGGTCTGAAATTGCTAGGGTATCTAGTCTATCAGTAGAACTTGTGATTTTCACAAGTTTTATAATTTTGTGATTTTTTTAAGTGGACCAAATTGCCCTTGTAACACACCTGCAGGGCAAGCTTGTGCCCTGTGCACTCAGACCCCATTTCACCCACCCAACTTTGGTGGTCATTTGTGGTTACCCCAGTGGGTCCCACACCTCAAATTTGGATTCTTACAACCCCCCTCCTACCAGAGATTAATGGTTGACCTTTTGTTTGACCTCTAGACCAGTGCGTATTTGTGTTTAGTGGCTTATTTAAGCTGCTTATTTGTGATTATCTTGCTTTATATTGTTCATGAAACTTAGAGAGACAAACTTTTACCCTTGTGGACCCCACAATAGTCCATTTGTTCTTAAATCCCTCCACAGTCAACAAAAGTCAACTGTTTGGGTAATAAGCACTCTTAGTGCTTATTCTGAGTTTATAAATTATTTTTCTTTATTAAAGTTTCTTATTTTAAGTATTTTATTAGTTTTATAAAAGAAAAACCAGAAAAAAAACCAAACTTAATTATAGTGATAGCTTCGATTTAATAGAAATTATCTATTTAATTTTCTTTTTAGCTTATTTATAAGCACTTCTGTATTTTTATATTTTTAATAAATCTCTATAATATTAAAGTATTTTTATAAATTTTTCCAGAATTTTCCTTTGTCATTTAGTAATATTTAGAATTAATATTAGTTTAATTAATAATTAATTAATAAATAAGAATTAAATAGCATAATTATATTTTATAAAGTACCACATAGTTTTTATAATTTTTTATAGCTTTTATATAAGGTAAAACAATTTTATAAAATTTTCTAGGATTTATACTGTTCATTTTCTATTTTTGATAATATAATTAGTTTAATTGATAATTAATTAATAAATAGAATAAGAATTAGTAAATTAGATTAAAAATACATAATATAAACTTTTTTAATTGTTTAGGATCCATGTGATGGTTAATTAGATATATAAAATTTTTCATAATTATCCAAGTCTTTTTAGTATTTATAATAATTTAAATCAATATAATTAGTTAAATAATAATTAATTAATAATAATTAGAAAAATAGTGTGAAAAATATAATTTTAGTTTTAAAATAAGTTTTATAATATTTTAGACTTTTAGAAATTTTAATTTTATATTTCTAGACTTATTTTACATTTTTCTATTTATTAGTGAATTATTAACTAATTAAAAATAGTTATTAAATAATAACAATTATTTAAATAGTAATAAAAATAATTTTAATTTTATAATAATTTTCTAATAAGTTTAGGATTCCAAAAATATAAATTTCATATTTGTGAGAGTTTCATTTGACAGAATTCACGTTTACTTTTTGTACGATTACGTTTACTTAAATATAAACGTGCATTTTATATTTTTTTACATTTTTTAGGTTTTATTAAATTTTAAATAAATTAGTAATATTAAAATAAATATTTCAAGTTTATTTAATTTGCATTTAAGCCCCTAAGGCTTACAAACTCCTACTATAGTTAAAGTTGTTTTTTTTTACGTTTAAATAATAAACGTTTACATTTTCCAGTCCCTTTTCACTTGTAGTTATCTGATTTCACGTATTAGTTGATATAGCTTATTAAAGCTATTCACACTTATATTTCAGTAGTACAATCACTTAAACCCTTTTCCTGTTCAATTCACCTGATCTCGAAGTCGTTTTATTTCAGATTTCACGCCTCGTTGGGATCTAACGATCAGGGGAAACACTAAACTCCACGGAGTATTGGCCTAAGCTGTTTAACTTATTGACCATTACTTGGTTGATATTATCTGACTGTTTGAGGCCAATCATCTACCTCCATTGGGGTTCCTATAGTCTCTTCTACTTCTTCCGGGTAAGTCACGGGCGGTGTGTGTGCCTCAAATGATGGTTGAGTATTTTGTGGGCTTATGTTATTGACCTCACCATTCCATGTGTCAAGATCACCTATATCCTCATCATGTGTTTTGGTAGAATCTATCCTAAGCATTCTCCTAAGTATCTCACGTGCTTCTCTAGGCATCTCAACTTCAATGTATGAATCATAAGGATCTTCCTCAATAATCTTATGTTCAATTTGCCTAAAGGATTCATCATGTGTTCCTTGAGATTCAAAGTCATTGGTCATAAAACCTAGGTCTTTTTGATCAATGTGATCATGCTCGGCTAAATCCTCCTCAATTGTTTTCTTAGGTAGTGATAACAGCAAACTTAGTGCTTCATCCAACTTATGGTTTGTTGCAACGGCTCTCTCCATAATTCCTTGGCAAACTAGGTCGCATTTCCTATTGGCCTCACTAAAACGAGATCTTAAACATCGAGGTTGTTCATAAGAATCTATCCTAGGTGAAGGCTCATATAATTCATAGGTGTCTCTAAATGAGGTATTTTGAAATCTTTGGTGTTCTAGCTACTCAACCTTATCTTGCAATCTTAGAAGTCTAAGTGAAAAATCCATTTGAAGCAAGTTACAAACAAAATCACAAAGAAAAGATAGACAACAAGAAAGCTACAAAATAAAAAAAAAAATAATAAAAAAAAAAAAAAAAAAAAAAAAAAAAAAAAAAAATCTCACTTGATAGGAATCTAATGAGTAGACCTAATCAAAATAAATTTCAACCTAAACAATAACTATTCCCCGGGCTGCGGCCCAAAAACTTGATACGCGGGATTGCGCCCTCGCAACAGGTTTTACCTCTCAAGGGATCTTGAGAAGCTTGCAATCCCCGCCAGGCAGTGTACCTGATCATTGTAGTATAGTATAGTGACAAGTACCGGGGGATTGATCGTTCAACTCAAGAATAGTGTCGCTAGGATTGAAATTAATCTAACTAAGTCTAGAGGTGAGAGATGATTCTTTTTGTATTTTTATATTTTATGGAAAGCAAGTAAAAATCTTGGGTTTTGGAAGAAGGGGTGGAATTAGTTGCTAATCAACTAACCCAAAAGCTACTAATTAAACTAATAAACAAGAAAAGTAAACTAGGGTTCTACAAGGTAAGTAAAGCGTATCTACCTATGATGTATTACTCCTTGCTAGCTATCCAATTCTACCTATTGAATTGTCACATCCTTGTTTTAATTGATGGGTTGTATTCCTTAATACCATTTGTAGGGCCGTGTACAATATTCCCTAACTCTATAAGCTCCTACTTCACTCCTATGTCGAGCCGACTAAAAGCTCCTCACATTGGATCACTACAATTCACTTATGCATTAAATACAACCAAAAATCGTAGTACACCTCCGATCATGTTTCTTAAGACGTTCAAGCAAGTTACCAATTGGAAGTCTGCCAGTTTTCTTAAGCCTAACATCGAATACAATCAACCAAACAAGAGACAATAGGAATCAAGAATTATAAGCTAAATCAACTAGACCTATTGAAATTGTCACACCTTAATTGATGAAGATAGACACAAACATCAACAAAGACAACAATAAGATCTAATCAATTATATACAAGTTTCACACAATAATAAGTAGACACAAGGTGAATTAGCCAAGCATAATTAATGAAGAACAAGCAACAATAATGATAATTGAAGACATGAATTAAGATAGAATCATCAAACCATTACAAGATGTTTATGGAGTGATTGAAACCCTCTAAGTTGCTGGAAAAACACCAATCTAAACCCAGGAATCGACCTTAGGGTTTAGGGCTTACAAAAAGTGAAGTTATGATGTTATATTTATAAGCTGTTTTCTGCCCGGCCCATCTTGACGGCGTCAGATCAACCTTGACATCGTCAAGACCAACTTTTCTTCACCAAATTGTAGATCTCTTCGTGTGGGCTTTTGAATCACCTAAATCCGAGTTCGTATGCAAAAGTTATGACCTAAATCCGGTTTCACTAAGGTTTCTTCTTGTGTATGCCTTCTTCCTGACATCGTCACTCTATAACATCTGACATTGTCAGGTTAAATCCTGACACCGTCATGTATAATTTAACTCTGGGGCGTCACATGTATTCTGACCCTGACGGCCTTGGTGACGCCGTCAGGCCAAATTGCCTTGAAATAGTTCTGGGCCGTCATGTGTATTAACCATATCCACCTCTTTTTCCAAGCTTCACGCCGTCACTAGTAAACCCTTGACGCCGTCAGGTACTGTTTCCAACAAGAAGTTGAGCCTTTGTAGTTTTCTTCACTTTATAGCTCCAAAAACGTCCAAAATGCTTCCTTTTGTAAAATTCCTCTCAAAAGTACCTAAAATGACAAAAGGGACGATTTAGGGCAATATTTGATCAAATAATCTCGACTTTGGCCTTAAATGACCCCCGAAAGCGGTATGCATCTCGCTTCATCAAGTACAAGCAAATTCTAATTAAATCTATCTGAAGCTAAACTATATCAAGATTCAAAAAGTGACAGGTTGAGACAGTTATAAAGCAGGAGAGCAAACAGTCCAAAGGGTTGACTTCTGGCTTAAAACTAAGCACTCTAAACAAGCTGTAGAACCCACATAAAGATCAAATACTACAAATCTATACTGAAATCTAATAGCAAACCAAATTTAGACTTATAGCACCTATGGTTAAGCAGATATTGGGCTGCAAAAGTGACAAGTGGGACAGTTATATCTGCTGAAACAATGAGTCATAAGTGGGGCAAAACTGAGATTTGACTTTTAAAATTCTTATACCAGAATTTTCAAAGAGTGCACCAGCATATTGCGAACTAGTTTTTATCCAAAGTCAACAACTAACAAGGCTTAAGCAATTTTCTAACCTAAACTACTATTTAAAACAGATTTATGCTAGATCCTATGGAAATATACTCAAAACCTGTAAATCTACTAGAAACTGATTTAAAACACTTAAAAACTACTCCTATTATGATTTAAAAGCTGAAGCAAATTCATTAAGAGACCAAATCAGATTTTAACTCTAAAAATTGCCTTATCTCAAACACTCTTATATACTATAGATTACACTATGAAACACGGATATAAAGTTCAAATCATCAATCCAATCATCAAACTAAGTTTTATAACAACAAGAGATGGAAAATCAGCAGCAAACTACAACAATCAACAACAAAAACACAGAATCATAGATCAAACAATAACCTGCAAAATCAAACTTATATTAAGCATAATCATCTATAAGCATTCAATTAACATCAAACAAGCTACAATAGAAGAATACAAGAAACACTGATCAAATCAAATCTAAATGGACAAGTTCTATGCTACGAAATGATAAGTGCAGATTCATGCTAGAGAAATGGAAATGAGATCTCATAAACTAACCTCAACTGAGCAGAGTGAACATTCGAGACATGCCTATCTGTACATAGGCTCAACAACACCAGAAAAGGAACCATGAATCTAACAACTTACTACCCAGAATTATCAGCATGAAGGAACATTGACTTTCATTGATTGAATTACCATCAACTATTTAAAACAGAAGTAGAGTAATAGAACTCACGACAAGCTATTGATAAGCTTGAATGAGCTTATGAGAACAGGAGTTAAAAGAGTATGAAAGCTTAATTGAACTTAATAAAAACTTTGAAATTAGATTGCATAAGAATGAAAACTGGATTTTATTTGAAAAGAGATTACAATACAATACTTGAGAAAATTAAAAACAGGAATCTAAAATCTTAATAAGCTAAACTATTACACTAAAATAAGCTACACACTACACTACTCTTACTCCTAAAGCTAACTCACTAACCGTCTTAATGTGGAGAGGTCAGGGGCTTTTTATAGCCTGAGGGTAAGCTTTGAGGTGAGGTCAGCAGAAGCTCCCAGAAGCTTGATTCTTGGCCCTTAGATCATCTGTGTTTCTTTAATCCAATAATAGCCCTTGGATAAGATTTGGATGAGGTGTATGAGCCAATAAGATAGCTTCGTTGGTCCAAGTTGGCAATCCTTGGGTATAGTCTCTCTGACACGTGCTCAGGGCTTCTAGAATAAGTATCCAATGATTGGGTGATGTGTTTCACCCATTCATTGATCACCATTAGTCCACGTTGCCATTCTTCAACACGTATCTCCTCTGGTCATGTTTCTGGCACATGGGGTATGCTTCTAGAAGTAGTAATTAATGGTTAATTAGTGTAGGAATGGGTAATTGTTGTAAGTAAATTTTAGGGTTCATGGTGAGGGAATGAAGAAGGTACGGGGTTAATTTGGGGGGAGGGAAAGGTGAGAAATTTTTATTATTGTTTGACCGTAAGGTTATTAGGTTTGACTGAGGTTTTTGGGTCACGGGTTATTCAAAGGGGAATGGACTTTTTAAAGTTGGGCTTGGAAGGGTTTTAGGTTTTATTTGGATTGGACCAGATTTGTTGTAGTTTTAGGATTAGGAATTTAGTAATAGAAATAAACAAGGACCAAAATTGCAATTCCTGAAATTCCAAGGACCATATTTGCCAATCTCTAAAACTTGAGGGACCAATCTTGTAATTTCTTGAAACTTCAACCAAGGGTCAATCTTGTCATTTCTGCTACTTCAAGGACCTCTTTTGACTTTATGAGTTCTGATTTGACTTTTAGCATCCCAGCTTTGACTTTCTACACTCATTCCACTCTCGTGCTCGTTTTTGCCGGTTTTTTATCGTTTTTTGTCTTTTTGTGAAATATCCGTCCCTGCACATTCACAATCTCAAAAACACACTTTCTTTGTCTACTTAGGTTAGTTTTTTGGATTATTTAGTCTTATTTTGGTCAAGAAACGGTTAGTAAATAAGTACTCACCAGTTCCTATCATGGGAATCGTCATATTTACTTAGTTAACTGTACCGGCATTAGATGGAGAGTAAGTGTTAGGAGAGTGTCAGAGTTAGTTTATATTGTTGAGGGAGCTAGGTGGAATGATTTTGTTATGCACAACATCACCTGTTCGGATGTTACTTACATACATTTTGTAAAAGAGGGTGAGGATATGTTTTTTGTAAGTTGCTACAATGAGTATGGGGAGGAGTTTCATAATTATGAACCCGAGAGTGCTCAGTTTTGGAGATGTTTAGTGCCAGTGACAGACACATCTCTTAGTATGCAGTGGTTGCCAAAAGATTTTCTGGAGTATATGAATGGTCCAACCCTTACTGATCATATAGTGGTTACCACTAACACGACTGAGTACAATAGGATAACCCTTGTTTTAAACATGTTTTAAAATTACTTGACCAATGAAGCCAAGCTACTTGACTAATAGAGTCAAGTAGTTCTCTCACACCTTTGCGATGTACTCATTTTTAGTACACGATATAGGTGATGTATGAATATAAAATATATAAGAATCAAATAAACGTAGCGGAACAACATCACCCACACGGATCTCACATAGCCATATGATTAATCAAAATTAAACAACACATGATTATACCTTTGTAGCGTGATCGGTAGCAACGAATGGAGATTATCACCAATACATCGACTCACCAACAAAACCAAGTGATCAAAGGAGATCACCTCTATGAATAGTCCACACTACACCTCACCGTATACCCCTTGGATGCTATTCCTTCTACCCGTAACCTTCAAATAGCATTTGATTAAACAAGAATCAAAGTATTTTATCAAGAAAACAAAACCCTAGGTGGGTTTGTTTGTTTTTCCGTCCAAAAGAAGAGAGGAGGAGAGGGAGAGAGATTTGGTAATTAGTTATCCAAATTAATAGGAGATCATGCCTTTTAATTAGATAATAATTCAAACCATAACCCCCCCTTTGACCCTCCCATTAGGCCGGCCACATAGGCCCAAAATGGGCTTCCCATTTTGTTTTCAAGTCCGATGGATTAAGTACTATACTTAAGCATTAGAAGCCCAATAGTGTTTCCTTGTTACGTTATCCTATTTGTATGTCGTAAGTACAATAAACACGACATATAAGAAGTACCTAAGTGTATATGTGTGTGGCTCCATAGGCTCACATATGTCTAGCCATATAATTATTTATTATGACACGAGCATACTCCAACAGCTCCCACTTGCGACGTCATAATAATCAAGTAATTATACAAGCAAAGGTTAGCGTCCAGCAACACGCCAATACCCCTAGAAATATGCGAGGGTAGTTTCTTAAACGTCTCAATTAAATGGTTTTAATGCCATCTTTCCTTTTGTTACAGATACTATGTTGAACACTAGACATGGATCAAAGTCATTCCATTTGTTCAACTATTCTGTTTCTCGATCTAAATATTAAACAAGATTACCAAGTGAATTAAGATTCATCTTAATCTCATTTGGGTATGGCCTTACAAACATCTGTTCAATTCATCGAGGGGCCCAACGGTATCTAACTCCATGACATGTGGAGGAACAAATCCTATTTTGATTGCACGTGTCATTCATGTGTTTCAAATCACTCCTGAAAATGGTTTTTATAACTACCATATTCAGGACAGCGTTTAACCATATCAAAGAATAAAATTCCGCACATGCAAGACCTACTTACATCTCAAGTCTAAGGATAAGAGACATAACCATTTACGAGATTCACTATTGACGCCGATCCATGCAGTGAATACTCGAAGGTTGGGTCAGTCCAATGTTCATCACAATGAACAACATATGAGTTTGGCAAATAAATCACCAACACGCTCACATTTGCCTTAATTCGATGATACTCCCGTATCGTCAACTAGCAATGGACAATTTTAGAATAAATAAATTATTCATGGATTAAACATGCAAATATAGAACACAGTAGTATAAATGAAGACGATAATACTCGGTATATCAATTCATTATATAATACGGCTGCTTACAGTTCCATTATCCAAATACTAAAAACAGATATGCACAAGACTACATACAGATCGGAATCCGATGTTTCCACCATGATCAATTTTGTTGTACAAGACAACAAGTAGTCATCTGAGTAAACTTTGAGAATACTTGTTTCAAAATTCAAAAATGTTTTGAATGATGATTGTCCTTTTGTATGTGCACAATCAAGTACAATACGAGTATTGCAACAATACATTCCATAGTGTATTTGAAGCTAGCAAAACACCTACATTAGACAGTCATTATAATAGTTTCCCAAACTGTAAAGTATTCTTATTGTTTTAATGTATAATGCAGTAATGCTCTCAATTGAGCATTTCTAGTTAGAGGTGTCATTATTCATGATGTCATCCTACTATGACTAGGGTTGAGCATCATCTCAGTTATATATGCATCAATGAATGAAAGTGTAACAGAGCTCCTTGAATATCCGTAAACATTTTGAACAAATCTTTAGTCCTTTGCAGGTCCATTAGGTTGTTCGTTTAACAATTATCTAATAACTTTCACTTAGATATTTGTTGTTATCAACTCATCTTGCATTCTTGCAAATGATATAAATAATCCAATACATAATATGACTTACATAATGAATCCTTTAGTCAAACTTAAGATTTCCATTCATGCATTTAATCTCATCACGTAAGATTGATCATTGAGACTCCCCTCAATGACATGACATTTTGTGTTTAGATTATTCACCGCTTATGTTTATTCTAATAAATACATGCAACAAGGTTTTATGTTTTATTTCCTAAATTCCTTAATTGAAACTTCATTCCAGACTAAGGATTAAAGTCTAGCTTAGATGGAATATTGTTTCTTATATGTTAACAACATATGAGATTTAAGAAAATAAATTCATTTATCCTACTTGCACTTTGAGTTCTCGGGAGTAATCTTATTTAATCAAAATCAAATTAATGATTAAATTAAGATCTCTGCTCCTAGATGCATGATCTAATCCACACCTTGATTCTAATGTCTTGTATACATAATAAAGATTATACAGATTCATAAACCCTTTTGATTACTCATCGTCCTCGCAAAAGTAATCAAAAAGTGTTTTGAAATCCCATTGTCATATTTCATTTACATGAAAACAGGTATGACAATTAATCATTTTTATACATTTAATGTTTGTAGGTATGAAGATTTAATCATAATCAATTTCTTGAGTATGAGTAAACTCCTTCTAGTACGCATGCATTAAATATGTGTACAAGTTTGTCCTTATGAGTCTTCTAGTTCAAGAAACTCATTTTAAACCTCACAGTCTAACTGATTTGGTAAGAGATCAATCAAGCTCCATGAGTGATTATCTTTCAAGGACTGCATCTTATCATTCATAGTTTTGAGCTATTCATCAGATTCAAGATCTGATAATGCATCTCTTTAGTTAGCAGGTTCACTATGATCCTTCAACTTATGTCCCTTAACATTGATATAAAAAATATATCATTCAGGTGTTAGGGGTATCCTTGCGGATTTATGAATGAGAGATATCAATCTATGGTTTAACATATGCATGTTCAACCTTAGTATGACATTAGCAAATGTACTCAAAAGGTTGTGTATTTAGCTCTTGAATAACTTCAAGATCTAAAGGTGCTCCCACCTGCTTTTGTAAGTGGAGACTAATCTCCAAGTACTCAGCATCTTGATAACAATAAATTGTTTTCAAGTGGGGCATCCAAAATACATCGTTAGTTCTTGATTCTAGTTTGTTAATTACTTACTCTCAAGTATTTAACAAATTCAGAACTTCAATCAAGACATAATGGGATTCATCCCATTCCATAATACAATGGTGTCCTAAATTCCTTCTGGGTTGGAACCATATTAGGTGTACTCATGGCACATCCAATTTTCTAACCTTGATTGCTTTTGAGGTAAAAGAGTTTGTCATCAAAGATCAAATGATATCCATGATGGACATACCATAAAGTTGTGGTATTCCACGTGGATAGATGTTGTGAGACTATCACACAACTCATTATAGATGAACTTATACTCTTTGGTTTACGTATCTACCAACCAAGTCATACCAGATGGCATCAATAGTATTTTTAGCCTACTGCATACTTTATATTTAAAGTCTTTGACCAAGTCAATGACTTCATGTGTATGTTTTAACTAGAAAACATAAACATTAAATATTTTATTATACGTCATAAGTGTACATGTCTTTAACAAGAAGACATAACAAATTAACGTCTTTACTTTACGTTATAAGTCTTTCAACAATTAACGGAATTGATGTTTATATCTTTACAAGAGACCTAAACATATTCAACTAAAGTAATTATGAGTGCCGATAATTGGCCTCTATAGTAATTTCAAGTTAATTACATACTTCATGATTATGAATTTACAAGAAGACATAATCATATTTACTAAAAAATTCAGCAAATATGTTGAAGTAGCTTTTCATGTTATCTTGGCATTTTTTCTAATTAGGGCAACATACATTTTATGTGTATAAGTCCTAGTAGAACCTTATTTTTCTTATCTTGCAGTCAAGAAAAACCATTAGTCATATTGTTATATGTTGTACCTTGCACACAATTATGATTTCTCCCACTTGTGCATGGCACAACATTATGCAAGCAAATATGACAATGTCATAGATAACATATGATTTTAGTCAAAATCAAAATATAGATATGTAGAACTTTATCGCTTTATAATGAATCATGCATAACAATTTTATTGATAACATTTCAGGAAGCAACATCAGGAACGCGACAAGTTATCTAATAAAATTCATGCAATGGTTCTCATAAAAACTATGATGCTTCATATGTGAAAAGTAATGTATTATTTCAAGACAATCTAGAAATAAGATGAGCAACTTATAAGTTAATGGATCTTACAACTCCCACTGGATTAGAGAATATTACATGTGTTTCGTCACCAGTAATACAATCATTTAGCTCCCACTGGATTAGACAACATTAAAAGTATTACATCACCAATGGAGAGTGAGTGATGATTGGATACTTTCCTGCTTTCTTTGAATATCTACACATTATTGCTAATGTGAGTCACTATGACTAGTAACATGTACTTAGGTATTCAAGGAAGTGCATCAAGTTCTAATATATAGATGATGGGCTAGCCATCATTTTAAACTTGAAAATTAGGCATGCAGTTCCTCCATGTTTATCGGGTTAAGACACATTGCTAGGTAATCATGCTAGTAATTGCATTTACCACTTTTCGGTTTATTGATATTTCCGTTTTCTAATTATTTTAACTCATATTAGTTTGGTAGCTATAGAAAACATGTTCTCTAGTTATCCAAATATCTTATATTTCTTGAAGGTTTCAAAACCAAAACTAGGGTTATAAAACGAACTTGAAAGAATAAGATGTGCAAACATACTTAACCGTTTTGACTTTACAAGACATCACGATTTCTAGAGTAGGTGTTCTTTGAGTTTGATTAGAATTAGGACAATTCAAATATTCCTATTATGGCTTTTCCTCATAAGGAAAAGGATAGGAACAAGTCTCTTTCTTACAAGGAAAGGAAGACTTAGTTTGATCCTTTTAACAAGAAAAGAACAACTTTTGTTTACGATTTGTGTTGCATTAATTCATTAATTGAATTCTTAAAGTTCATATTTAGTATTTTCGACAAGTATCCTTTTATGAATTAATTACCCCATGTTTACACTTTAAAACAATTAATTTACGTAAAAGGCTAAGATCCACATTGTGCTTCTACTATCACATCAGTTGATCTGCTAGCAATAGTATATTCAATTAGTAGGCGACGATCACAATTGCATTACAAGTGCAACTCTTAGATCTTTATGGGATCCATGGCACTAGTAACAAGCAACTAGTGTCATGTAGGCATGTTTAGTCCCATCTTTGCCTCGGGTCAAGGTCTCACCGCTTAACTCGATTAAGTCATCCAATTTGAGAACGTGCGAGAATATATCTAGGTCCCACGCATAGAGAATAGTCACCTTGGGTTACAATTCAACCTAGGTCCCATGCATAGGCAAAAAGTAATTGCAAGTGTTCTCAAAAATTGGACGGCTTGACTTAAATTTTGACGGGTAAAAGTTTTGATGCGAATCAAAAGGTGTACAAAAAGAGCATGCATTCATCCTTCGTAGCACAAGTTAAAAACATTTCTTAACTTAAGTCTAATCATTGTTTTAATTTATGTGTGTCAAGTTGTCCATTTTCATGACTAATATAAATCCTACATGGATAATAAAGTTTGGACAATACATAAATAAAAATAACATACATAACAAGTTTAGGTGTTATTATAAAACAATGATTTCAAGTTTCAAAAACTTAGTAAAACTAAACCAAAAGGACTTAGTTTTGAAAATGGTTTGTGTTTCATTTTAAGTTTATAGAAAACTATTTGCAATTTTACATATGATCACAAGATATATAAAAACCAAAACAAACACACAACCACAATATGCAAAGCCTCAACCGATGAAAAAACCTATGCTTGGTCTCGTGAGCCATCACAAGAACCAAGAGTCAACTAGGGACAACCACAAAACCACACGGAGGACTCCCACTTGCTCCAAGACAATCAAGAGCAAGTAGAAAGCCCATAATGCACATGAAAAGTAGTTGCTGTCCTTCCAGAATTTCTGTGTTCGGGCGCCCAAAAGTCCATGAAGGAGGCTTCCCCGGGCTTAGCTCAAAACTAGGAAGTTGTAGGCCCATGTCTTGGGTACCTGCAAAAAATATTTCAGCCAAAAAGACCTTACCAATCACCGGAAAACTCCGTTTTACCAACTGGTGTTCCAGCAGTCATTTTTCGGCAAAAACTTCTTTAACTCTTTCGCCATTCACCACCAAGCCACGATTACATTATATTGAAAGTAAAATACAATTAATCTACTTTTAATCTACTGTAAAAGTGCCCAAACAATGGCTACAACCAAAAGAATATAATTACATAAATGCCGAAACAATGGCAAAAAACCCCAAAACACGAAATTAAATAACATTCACAACCATTCAATGCACAAGTGGTCTAGGTTTTCATCGGCTTTGCATATAAACATAATAATACCATAATATTATGAATGAAACATGGTTTTGGCTAACTCCATGGACAAACATGCATGTATTTGCCATGGAAAACAAAATAATAACAAGAATTAAATTGTTAGCCAACGAAAATGAAGAAATTAATTGACAAGAATTAAAACCCCGTTAGGTACGTGTTTCCTATGACTTAAGGGTCAAAACCCACTGATATTAAGACCTTCCAAATACCATTTAACCACAGAAAATATGGCCTTAGGGGCTGAATTAAAACCGTTTCAAAAACCGATCAAAAACACGCGTTTTAGGCCATTTTTTATGTACCCGACAAGTAACCAATTAGCGTATGCATAACAAATTGCCATGGGACCAAAAAGTGCAGATCATAAGACCCCTAAAGGGTCGTCCTATGAGGAAAAAATTGGAGCCCTAGGGCTGTTTTAACCATGACTTCAAAAATTATCAAAAAAAACACCCGTTTTAGCCATTTTTATGCATACCCGATAATCATATGGCACATATGATGGCTCGTGATACCACTATAGGTGATGTATGAATATAAAATATATAAGAATCAAATAAAAGCAGTGGAACAACATTACCCACACGGATCTCATATAGCCATATGATTAATCAAAATTAAACAACACATGATTATACCTTTGTAGCGTGATCGGTAGCAACGAATGGAGATTATCACCAATGCATCGACTCACCAACAAAACCAAGTGATCAAAGGAGATCACCTCTATGAATAGTCCACACTACACCTCACCGTATACCCCTTGGATGCTAGTCCTTCTACCCGTAACCTTCAAATAGCATTTGATTAAACAAGAATCAAAGTATTTGATCAAGAAAACAAAACCCTAGGTGGGTTTGTTTGTTTTTCCGTCCAAAAGAAGAGAGGAGGAGAGGGAGAGAGATTTGGTAATTAGTTATCCAAATTAATAGGAGATCATGCCGTTTAATTAGATAATAATTCAAACCATAACCCCCCCCCCCCCCCTTTGACCCTCCCATTAGGCCGGCCACCATAGGCCCAAAATGGGCTTCCCATTTTGTTTCAAGTTAAATGGATTAAGTACTATACTTAAGCATTAGAAGCCCAATAGTGTTTCCTTGTTACGTTAGCTTATTTGTATGTCGTAAGTACAATAAACACGACATATAAGAAGTACCTAAGTGTATATGTGTGTGACCCCATAGGCTCACATATGTCTAGTCATATAATTATTTATTATGACACGAGCATACTCCAACACACGATACCCCTTGTACACCCCTCAGAGCCTATCTTTTTCGTTTCTAACTTTAAGCATATTACTTAAAGGAAGAATTTGTTTACAATCTACCCCAAATGTACACCCAAATCGCCTTAGCCTTCCTTGTATGCACTCATCTTTAGTGCATTATTGTTATTTGTGTAAACCCTTAGTTAATTGTCTAATTGATTACATGGTTGCTAAGTCGAGTCATATCTTGTACATATTGTTTTGGGACGATTGGGACTCATGGGTAATGTACTAATGATATGAAGAAATGGGGAAGAACATCAATTATTACCCCCATATGTGCAAAACATTTTAAAGTACTCTAAGTGTTTTGATTATCTTAATTCGAGTCATTAGATTAGTTACATGTAAAGTATGTAAAAGTTCAAGTGTAAGGGGAGAACCGATGCCCCTATGATGTATTATTTTGGATGATAGGGCAAGAGTGTTTGGCAAAAAAATAAAAAATAAAAAAATAAAAAATCGAAAAAATCAAGAAAAAAAAAGACATAGAAAAAGAAAAGAGAAAAAACATACGGACTACCATCCCGTTTCTTTCATTTATGTTTATGTTTATGATTTTGATTAGCTTAAGTTGAGTCGAGTCTTGGCTTAGTAACGCTGCATTGTACATGTAATTGACCTAGATGATTAACTTGCCACCAGTAAAATATCATTTATCCAACAAACCGTGTTTTCCATATTCCTACACCCAACATTATAACCCTTGAAAAGCCCTCTTTGATATTTTATCTTAGGTACTTACGCCTAGTGGAGGAGGTTTCTGATCCTTTCCCAAGCCTATGGTAATCTATTTGCTATGACAGGTAGTGAGTGATATTTTTCCATTTCCATTAGTTATATAGGTTTATAACACCCGAGAGATGAGAGTATCCAAACACTATTTGTGGGGTGCTAGTGTATGATTTCCGTGCTTATTTTGATTAAGGTGGAACAATTATTTGTTGTAATTACTTTTATATTAATGTTAAATGACCTCTAACTTGTATTTTGATTAGAATAAAAACTCATTTTCTTGAGGACAAGCAAATCCCAAGTGTAAGGGTATTTGATGAGACGAAAAGTGTTATGCTTTTATGGGATCATTTAAGCCTTAAATCGTGATTATATGATCAAATATTGCCTTAAATCGTTTCTTTTGTCATTTTAGGTACTTTTGAGAGTAATTATGAAAAATGAAGCATTTTGGACGTTTTTGGAGCATAAAAGTGAAGAATACGACAAAGTCTCAAATTATGCTGGAAACAGTACCTGACGGCGTCACGCATTACTTGGTGACGGCGTCACTTGTTGACAAAGAGGTGGATAATTATTTTAAACTAGATGCGCCAGAAAGGAATTTGGAAGTTAAATAGTGACGGCGTCACGTTATAATTCACCAAGGCCATCACGTATTGAAGTAAAAGGAGACGACCCAGAAAACTTGACAAGGTGACAGTGTCAAGAGTAGATCTATGCCATCAAGGAACCCTAAACACGGTGAGGTGACGGCGTCACGTCCCATAAGGTGATGCCGTCAAAGTTGTAACATCTATATATACTCTTCTAATTTTCATTCATTGTATGTGGGGAACTTTGGAGAAACTTAGGGTACGAACCCTAGTCGACTTTTGCAGCTATTTTGAGGTTTCTAAACCTTTTTTTTTCCATGATTAATTGAAGATAAGTATTCTATCAATCATTCAATATGTCTATGTGTTGTTTGATTCTATCTTACGCTTGTCTTTCTTTTAACATGCTAGACTAGGTTTGTTTGTGTTTGCTTAGATGTAATAAAACCTAGCTATTGATTATTGATTGATGGTTTGTTATTAATTGTTGTTGGATGAATGATATCAATGTTAGGCTTAATAAAACTGTCTAATCTCCTATTGGTAACTTGCTTGATGTCTTAAGAAACATGAATCGGATGTGTACTATGATTAATCGGTTGTGTTTAATGCATAAGAGAATATTAATGAGGCCATGATAGGATACTAAACGTGTCGTCATAGGAAGAGATAGGATCTTATAGAGTTGGGGAAGGACGTACACGCCCCCACGAATGGTATTAAGGAATACAACCCGTCATCCACGCAATTGTAACAAATCTATCAATCAATGAAAGATAGCTAGGGAGTAGTGAAACCTAAGTAAACACGTTTTTCTCCATATCAGTTTTACACAAATTTATTTTATTTTTATTGCATTTGTAGTTAATTGGGTTAGTTGACTAGCAACTAATTCCGCCCACTCTTTCAAAAACCGAGATTTTACTTGCTTTCCATTAAATATAAAAATACAAAAAGAATCATCCCTCACCTCTAGACCTAGTTTAGATCAATTTCAATCCTAACGAACACTATTCCCTGTGGAGAACTGTAGAACCCTGTAAAAATTTCTTGTAATTAAATCGTTAATAAATAAATAATCCTTCGTTATCGTTACTAATTCCCATTTTCTCGGAAAAATTTGAAATTTTTCTTATTATATTATTTTGACGATTATCGCAAAATAATATAATTCACGAAATAACGGAATTAATCCTCGACACGTTACACGAAACTTAAACTTTTCGTTTAATCCTAAACATATTTCCTAATCCTAATTATATTTCCTAAATATAATTAAATTTCCTAATTACACTTAATTAGCCAAACGAACCCTTAATTGTTTCAGCCCACTTCACAGTCACTATTCATAAGCCCAACAAACAAAGCCCAAAATCCAAATCTTAATTTTTCATCCGATCGACTAGCACCAAACCCTCCCCAAAACGTCTCGTTTAATTTCGTTTCTTACACACGACCCCCCAATATTTTTGCACCATCTCGTTAAAAACCTAGCCAAATAATAGTGTGTCAAATTCCAAGATCATTGGACGACGTTTGATACATTTTTAAGAGGCAGTTCGACCCATACTCAACCAAATCGAATTGTAATTTATTCAAAACTTAATCGTTTTGATTCCCGTTTGTTTCTAATTGTTCCTAATAATATTTCTGAGATGATTTTATGTTCAAATGTCGAATATGACCAGTTATATGCAAGTAGTATACGATTTTGTAAATCGTATACATAGATATATATGAGTCGACATCAAGCATGAATCACCACTATATCTCCCATATTTTGTGCTCTCTCATCTTATTTTATAGCAATATAAAATCACCTAGGAGCCTAGTTCACTGACATGGAATAGTGTATGAAGGTTTCTTAGGAAATTTTCTCACTTACGTGTTATATATTGAAACCATATATAATGTACATGCATGCACTTACTCTTTACCATTCTCATACACTTTCACATATTTAATTCGTCCTTAAAACTATTCTTACAAGACCAGAGATCGATTGCTACATTGTTTGGAAGCAAGAAAAGGATATCGGGTTTGATTTATAAGTATAACGTTTGGGTTATACTTTGAAACGAGATTTCCTTGTGTTCCATACTTTCACTCTCGACTCTCTATCACCTAAAGGGTGTTTGTAAGTCATTTATACTTGTTTTCATTCCAAATCACACGTTAAATTCATTACATGCACTATATTTATTTTGTTTCGAATGTATATATATATATATATATATATATATATATATATATATATATATATATATATATATATATATATATATATATATCACGCATATATTAACAATTAGTACACAAATCATGACTAGCCTCTATCTTGGAAGGCCTAGGAGTCACGTAGCACACCAAGTTCACTTTAGTTTAAACGATACATGCATCACACGCACCTATTTTAAACCATGTCCATCGTATGAAAATTTGGTATAACACTTAGTAATATTTCTAAGTTTTTCAAAATATATAATCGGTTCATACATGCTACAAACTACACGTATAACTTTAAAATTCACTCAACAAGAGTACTATATTATTTCACGACTCAATAGACCACCTAGAAAACTATCAATTTCATTTATACAACTTATAAAAATATTCAGGTTTCGACACCTCAATCGATCCATTTGAAATCGACACAAACCAGTTTTTCAAATCCAAAATTCTATTTAATATATCGATTGGGCTCGTTCCAAGCCCAATAAGAATTTAAGATACGTAAGCCCACTGGGCCCATATGAAATGTTTTTAGAATCATAAAAATAGCCCAAAGCCAAGCCCAAAACATTTTCCATGCCCTCGCCTCCAAAACTCTTAACGGGCCTTGTATTGTCTCGTTAAGGGCCCATAAGCTAAAAAAATAAGCTTTTCAATAAATAAGCAGTTAAAATAAGCTTATTACTCACTAAATAAGCCTCGGAAAATTTTAGAAAATTTTTATAATTATTTTTGTAATTTTGGACTAAAAATGTAACGCGACGTCACCTAGAGGGACTAAAAGTGTAAATATTGAAAAGAAAGGACTAAACCTGTAAAAATAGAAACTTAAGGGTAAAAATTAATAAAAGTTGATATTCTAAGCTTAGTAATGATTATTGGACAAATTAGAGGACTATAGTTGAAATTATTTATAAAAAGGACTAACGGTGTAACGCAAATGTCGTTAGACTAAAAATGGTAAAATTGGAAAATGAGACAAAGACTAAACATAATCTATTTATCATTCTTATTTATTTTCTATTTTCGTAAATTTATTTCGTATTACATTTAAATTTTATTTTCATTATATATATATATATATATATATATATATATATATATATATATATATATATATATATATATATATATATATATATATATTATTTAACGTAACGTTAATAATATATATAACAATATTTCAAAAGTTAATATTTTACTTACGATTAAAAAAGTAAAACTTCGATGGATAAATTAAATAACATATTTTGTAATATCATGCATATCACAAGAATTACACTGCACATCACTTATTCGTCATAACGAATATTTATTATTCGTTATTCATTCGTATTTACCAAATAGTATTTGGTCAAGTTCTCAGATAAATTTATTTATCAGGTTGTGTTTCGAAGCCGTTATCATAAATTCGTCCGACTTTATTTTCTTCATTTCAGTATCAATCTAAGGTGAGTCATAGCCTCACATTTACTTATTTTCAAAACTCCATGAGGGGGATACATGTTATAAACAGATCGCAAGTAATTTTCTGTATGCTTCCTGACTTAATATATGCCTAAGTTAGCTATTGCCAAAAGACCCTTAATCATGAGCCATTAATCACTGTTAAGTGAACGCGAATATAATGAATAGATCTATTTAAGGTTTGACAGCCTGTCCCATTAATACTTGACGGAATGCCATTATGCATGTGGTTAGTCGTATTAGTCGTGATAATTATATTTGAGTAAAAATAGGAATTGGCAAATCACCTATTACACGAGGGCAAAATTATCATTGATTTGATAAACACATCCGTTTTTACGGTATTTGTTAACGTTTGCGTGTCATGAGACTTAGAGCAATATATAAACTGCAATATCAATATTTTCAAACTGATTGTATTTTCCATTACAATCTTACTTGTGTATCAAAATGATTATTAAATTCAAACTCTATGATATCACTCAACATTTTTGTTGACTTTTAAGCATGTATCTCAGGTATTTAGCAGAGGAAGCAAGCATGGAACGGGCGGCAAAAACTTCAAAACTTGTTTACTTTATTTCAATAATGGTGTAAAATAAAAGATGTTTGATTTAGTTCAAAACATCAAGACTTTTATTATAATACTCTGATAAGGACCTCTTGTATTTGAATTTTTATAAATGAAATTATGTTTTAAAACGTCTCTTTCGAGCCGTTTTCTATCATTATGACTTGGATCCTCACCGTAACACCCTAATTACTATTCCGCTGCCGCATTTCAAATTAGGGGGTGTTACAAGAACGATCAATTCCCTGGTTCTTACCACTACACTATACTACATCGGTCAGGTACACTTGCCTGGCGAGGATTGTAAGCTTCTCAAGATCCCTTGAGAAGTAAAACTTTTGTGTGACAATCCAAATCGCATAAAATGGAAGAATTGTCAGAATTCTTACAAAGCACAATTCAAACAGGGGGATCACAAATATTTGACAATAATGCTTAAAGCAGTTGCATAACAAGATTTGTAAACTTGGCATGCATTTTTTTTTTTTTTTTTTTTTTTTTTTTTTTTTTTTTTTTTTGTAATGGGTGCAAATAATGACCTTAATGTTCTATATCATTCAAACTTCTATGACGACCTCTTTGACGATGTCGCTCTCGAGGCCCTGTTTACTATAAATGGTAAAACATACACCAAAGGATATTACCTAACCGACGGTATTTATCCCACTTGGGCTAACCTTTGTCAAGTCATACATGGTCGCACAAACCAAGCTAATTTATATTTAAAGAGCTCAAGAAAGTAACCAAAACCAAAAAAATAAATAAATAAATAAATAAAAAGGGATGTGGAACTGGCTTTTGGTGTCCTTCAATGTTGCGGGGGGATTATATCACAACTCGTGCGTACTTACCAGGTAAGTAAAATATGTAGGATTATGAATTTTTGCATTGCATTGCATAACATGATACTAAAAGTTTAAAAATTCCAAATAACTGGATTTAACGAGATATATGTTAATCGCGTAGCGAATATGCAATGTACATGGGTCGAGATATGTGACACACAGAGAAAGAAACAAAAGGATCTATGCGACAAAGAGATGCATACCAACCTTTGACATGATCTTGTGGATCATCTTTGGCAACGACAACATGAACGACAACAACAAGGCGAAATGTAGTTTCTTTATGTATTGTACTTTTATTTTTATCGAAATGTCGAATTCTATTTTATGTAGTGTAATTTTGTTTATAATTTCAATGAAATGTGCTTGTTAAAAAAAAAAGAAAAAAAAAACGGAGACCTACATGCGCCTATAACATGTTATAGCTGAGAAGGGTGTTTTAATTATAATAGTGTTATAGTGTGTATTTTGAGTTCTCTAATATTAAGATGTACAAGAGAGAGTTATGATCAAATAATAATTATAATTAAAATGAGAAGGGTGATTTACAACCACATATTTCATATGCATCTATAAAAATAGTTGCATCTCCTCTAAATTTCTCCCTTTAATTTAAAATGTGTAGCTAAAAATCCTACTTATTTTTTCTTTTTATTGGGTCTATTCGGATACAAGAGATACAACTTAAGTTTTTGACTGAATTATGAAATGTTAAAAAATGTTAGTGCAAATATGAAGATATTTAAACTAAATGGTCCCATATGTTTTAATGATAATAAATATGTAGCATGTAATATATAACGTAAAATGCGTAAATTGCTCGTAACTATAAATTGTCAAAAACAAATATTCCTCACCACTTCTCGTCTTCGACGTTTCGAGTCTTCCCGTGCTTTGACACACGTTCAAATATGTTTGTTATGTTGCATTATAATCAAAACATTTAACAAATTATTGAGATGTTTATAATTTGTTTTATAGTCATGATGTCTTAAATGTTTAAATAAATATGGTTTTTCTATAAATTAAACATCCAACACATTTTAAACTTGCTCATACTCAATCAAGCAAGTTCTATCATATGCATCAAAATGATTTTCATCATTTACATTAGATCATACTTTCATATTTTAGCATTAGTCTTAATCTTATTTTTCATAAATTGCCTTCAAATAAAGTATTTTAATCTTGCATTTTCTAACGAGCAAGAAATCTTCCTCTAAAGGAAGTATTTCAAATTACATTATTGGTTTGAAAACATAAACAACCTCTTTTAGTTTAAATCAAACTAATTCAGACATTTTAGGGAACACATATTATGCACATTTGCATCAAACCTTTCATAAAGTATGTTTAGGTGTAGATTGTTCAACACTATAGACAAGCATCAAGCATACTTTCCCTAGTCAATTATCTCAGTAAACTAAAAAGAAACAAAAGCTAACAAGTGTTGAATGACAATTCAAAATAGTCTTATCTCAAATTCACATACCCACAGTTCCTGCAGAGTGGATAGAGACTACCAGAATCCATGGATCTGTCAGGGTCTGATCTTCTTTGGTTCTCCTATTTAAATAACCATTTTTACCACTATTTAAATTAAGTTTTTGCAATGCACTGTTAGGCATTCTCAATCCTTCATAACACTCAATAACCCTTGATCATAATATTTCTAACTCACATCTACTGAAAGCGTATTAGCATGTGAAGATCCACAAAAACAAGCTTATAGCTCTTGTCATCTTCATCCATTGAAAGCTTCTTATCAAGAGAAGATCAATCATATCAATCTTAGATTTCTTGATGTCTAGATTAGTTATTTAAATCTATTAGACAATCATGTCTTGTGTCGCCATTATACAACACCATATATCACTACCATACAACACCTTGTATCACACATTATATTCCAAACTATAGTTTTGAAAGGTTTGTGTTTAGGCCTTAAAACACAAGGGTTATAGGTTTGTTGTGTTTGGGCCTCAAAACACAATGGGTTTGGTTGTATCCGAAAAACTCTCGAGTAGGAAATCGTGGAAATGAAGTAGGGGGAAGAGAAGTTTCGTGACGAACCACTATAAATCATCGTGTCTGCTTTGATCTCTCCTTTAGTTTTTGTTTTGCATTATGTTGATAAGTGTTCTTTCAACCTCCCTATTATTAGTGTTGTAGAATTATTGTTTTCAGTTATCATACTTAATTGTTTATCCGATACAATAAATAAATAAATAAATAAATAATAAAAATTAAAAGGTAATGTGTTCACCCTCTCTACGTTTCCAAACAAAAGTAAGCTATCGATTGACAGACGTGGTTGCAAGATCCTAGGAAGTGCTATCAAGAAATCTGAGTTTGTTATTGCTTGCCAGTAGTCATTTGGTTGGATTGCTGCTGTTTTGTTTGTGAGGTTTAGTGTGCGCCAGGTCTAGTGTGTTTGGCTTCTTCTTGTTTAGCTTTTAGTTTGTTTTATTGCTACTGGTGGTCATGTGATATGGGTCCACTAGTGCACTGGCTTGTTATTGTCTTTTTTGTAATTGTGGTTAGGCATGTGAGATGGTGTGTCCTTATTACTCTTTTTTAGACCGGTTGCAATAGTCACCATTCACTTTCACTCACTCACCTTCCACCTTAGTGCAACATCGCCATTCCTCTCATCTTTCACACGCAATGGTCACCCACTCCTCTCACTTTTCAAAAATACCTCATAAAATATCCCCACACACTCATAAATCAATTACTTCATCTGTCTTAATTTATTTCTCCACTTTAGACTTTTAGAAGTCTTTCTTTTCGACTTTAACCTTAAGTATTTTTATTTGTCTTACATAGTACTTGATCAAAATTATGCCAATGAAATTACAAACCCCATTCATTCATATATTTTGCATCAAGTATTATGTAAGACAAAAAAAAAAAAAAAAAAAAAAAAAAAAAAAAAAAAAAAATTTAGTCAAAGTCGAAAAAAATAGACTTCAAAAAATAAAAAATGGACAAATAAATTGGGACAAAAGAAGTAAACAATAATGAAAACACCTACTTTCCACAATGTCTGAATGTTGACTGGAATCACCTTTCGTCTCCTTTTTTCGCTAGGCTTACGCATGAGGAAGGTAGGGTGCAACAAGAGTGATGTGTGAGAATGGGTGTGAGTGGTGAAGCCGTGAAGGGTCACCCCACATGTATTCTTAATTATTTAGTCTTGTGCGTCAAATATTCTTTTTGCTTTAGGTTTTAATGGCTTGTTGGCCAATATGCAAGTTTAGTGTGTAGCTTTTGGTTCCCTCTTGTCATTCAGGAAAAAAATTGAGATGTACTATGTACATATATGTGCATATGTTTTTAGTTTTAACGAGTGAGGCACCCGCGCGTTGCTGCGAGAATGTTGTGTCTAATCTAAAATTGAAATAAAACGATTAAAAAAAATTGTTATTAAGGACTAAATTTGCAAAAGATAGATAACGTGGGACTAACAGTGATATTTACAGCTAACCGGAGGGACCGTTTTTGTAAATTCCTTAGGAAAAAATAATTCTAGAAATAATATGTTTTTGACTGGAAAAGTCCTTAAAATTCTTAACGCGTTGCATCGTTAGTCCTCGGCATGTTGCATCGTTAGTCCCCGAAGGACCTTGCTTGCATCTAGAAATAATATGTTTTTTACTGGAAAAGTCCTTAAAATTCTTAACGCGTTGCATCGTTAGTACCCGGCATGTTGCATCGTTAGTCCCCGAAGGACCTTGCTTGCAAAGATATTTACACCTTAGGGACTATTTTGTAAACATGCACTGTTTTGTCAACGGTAGCTACAGTGCGCTATAGTAAACACATTCCCCCTTTTAGTATATATAATAATAAACAATGTTAATGCTTTATTACATGTTAATCACAGCTTAAACAAAGTTCTAAGGGGGTGTTTGGTGAAGGGTTAAAGGGGTGGGAAATGAGTAAGATATTCATATTAAATTTGCTTGGTTAGTGGGGAGTAAGGAATTGATTACTCCGTAATGGGTAATGAACAATTATAAAATAAATTAAGGGTAAGGAATTGATTACTCACCTCACTCATTTTTTTACATTTTATTTTCTTTTCCTTTTACCTTTCCAATTTGAATCAAAAGGGCCCACAAAGCTAACGTGTAACGCTATCCTTTTATCAATGGGTGAACTTAACCATATCGTATCTCCCAAGGATCTTTTTTGAAGGCTTTATCTCTTATGGATTAAGTTAATAAGTTAAATGTAAATACTTAGCTTATTATCTCTTTGCACATTTGATCACAAGATGACAAAAATATGGATCACGTGGTTGACTTAGATGCAACAAAATGCTTGTGGCGAAGGATAAAGCTAGAGTATGTCTTTTTCCAACCGAAGGGCCGGTTAGGTTTCAAATTATTCTATATATTTATGAATTCGTCATCGATGACATAATAAATTAATCACATATGACAGTTGTAATGAAAGAAAAAGGGTTAGTTTGAATTAGTCAAAGATAGCTTAATGAACACGTTCGCAAGCTATATATATTTTGTTCTTTCGAATCTTCCAAATAACATATGCAATGCATATAAGAAATTGACACTTTTCGCTTTTTTGTCACGTAAAATATGACTTTTTGGGCTTGTTACAAACATGAAATGACATAAAGAAAACAATCTGCTTTGGTCATTTTAGAAGTTGGACACAAGTTGGACAGATGCATGTTCAATCTGGATAAGAATGCGTTGGATTCATTTAAGGAAACTCGAATAAGAGACAAGATACAATGCTAGAAGATATACTGTAAATTATTCAACTGTAATATGAGTGGTTTTTTTCTTTTCATGATCCTTCATATTTCACGCGTTTTTCATACGTAGTATTATTTTTCTCACAACTTTTCGATTAATATGTTACCTGGATACCACTAGCTAGCTAGAGAACTAGACTACCAATTTAATGGTAATACAGACGTGAAAACGGACGCAGACAAACGATAGCAACACGAACTAGAATGTAAGAAAAAAAGATAAAACATGGGCTTCTATGTGGTTCCCTTGCTACATGTAAGTTATGTCTAAGGCTGGATTAAGAAAGATATTAATTATAACGGTTGACGAACTTGGTGCAATGTTTAAATTTACTTATTGTTTTCGTATAGATGGGCTCAGTCGCTCTCGACTATCAATATGATGTCCCCGCGGCAGTTGAATGCCTACATCGACAAACAATTTCCGTATCACAAGACAAACAAGTTTCTTTTCACATTTCCGTGGCAGGAAAGTGAAATGACAAGTTAGTATCTCTTAGACCAAGCGAGATACACTGTTTTGGGTTGTCAATTTATTAGGATCGTTTTTTTTTTTTTTTTTTTTTTTTTTTTTTTTTTTTTTTTTAACAGGTTATGAATCATGCACAATTGCACAAACCTAATAGAAAAAGAAAATCCACCTACATCTATTATATTTTGAATAAAAAGTTTAAAATAAAAACACTATCAACTTTCATGTTTCATATGTTTTCATAAACATAAATGCAATGAAGGAATTTTTTTTCCATACGCTTATATTTAATGAACAGAAGAAAATTGTGAATTTGTGACATAAACTGATAAACTCATAAAGACTTGATGTGCCACATTCTAGATACATGTATATGCGACGTGTTATCGAGCTTGAATAGAGACTAATACATAACAAAAGATTCAATGAGAACACAAGAATAAAGAGATGGTATTATTTTCCTTGAGGTCGAAGTGGAAATCAAGTTTTGTATCATTATATTTCTTATTAGAGTGAAGAAAAATGTTGAAAATAATAGTTTGGTCTATATCCATGAACCAAGATAGATTACACGCGAGCCAAGTAATTCTAGAAGAAATTTTCGTTGTTATTTGCGATGATGATGACAACAAAGAAAAGATCGATTTCCAGTGGTCATGGATCCTGTCAAAATCAATGTATGTTAACAAGTATCGATTATCATGAATTTTTCTCAACATACGTAGTTTATATATAGAATTTGAGTGTAACTATTCCTTTTATACTCAGGTTCTACATTTCTATTTCTATTGCGATAGTCAGTCATGTTACTTGAGTGTAAACGGAAAATGATAGTCAGTCATGTTACTTGAGGAAGTCGGGCTTCTTTGCTTTAATATAGGCGGTTTAACTGATATATTGCATTAATTATATCTAAGTATCTAACCTTGAAGTTCCTACAAAACTAAATCTAAACCTAACCCATATCAGTATATCATCCTTTATTTGTACAAAGAGTTATCCATCATGTATTCATATGACAGACACAGTTAATCTAATATTGAGCTACTTATATAATATTTCGAAATTGATATATTATCAGGTAGAAAGTTTGAAACTTTGGTAAGCTCAGCTCGCTACGTTATGTTGAGCCCAAACTTGTGAATTAGACTTGAAAATTACTCAAGCTTGATAAAGCCGAAGCCCACAATACTATACGAAAAGAAGCCCAATGACTATCTTGAAGCATTCAAGTTGGGGAAAAGTTACATTCTTTAATATTTTATTTTTTATTTTTATTTTTGAAAACTTTAATCCTAAGTTGAAATTGTGATACACTTAAGCTATTAACGCATCATGTAAAAGTTGTTGCATATGTGACTGGACTTCAAGCCAAAAATGACATAGACCGTGTTTAGAAAAAGGCGTATCGTTACACTCAGGGGTTTAGGGCTATGCAAATATATGCTATGGCGTAAAACCAAATTGGTAAATATTTCATAACAGAATGCTATATAACTATAATATCAAGTATATATTTTATTGATAGTATTAATCAAGAAATAGTTTTTGAGTTGGTTCAGTTGAACTCTCTTGCCATTATTTTTGATGCAGCACAATTAGCGTAAACTAATTAACCGATAACAAGAACATGTTTATTAAATATGAAAGATCCATCACAAATTCATCATGTAAGCATAGTCAGATCTTCATTATCGAAGTTAACCTTTAGTAATAATTAAGTACTTAGATAACTTAGAAATCAGACAGATACACAAAACACGAAACAATTAGGGTTTTTTCTCACTTTGGGAGAGAAAAAAGAGATTCTGGATGCCATCAAATCCCTAACCGTTCATTCCATATAACTCGATATCTTGTTCATTACTCCTTCATCTATCATCTATGATTGTTCTTAGTGGCTTAAATTATTGCGTTTTGAGTTTTCTTGAGGATTTTATGGGATTATGGACGGAATTCTTTGTCTATTGACACCCTCTTTATCATGTGGCTGATTTGTTTTGTGGGACGGCATGTCTTGCTACTATTGGAACCCTATCACTTTTTGTTTTAGGGATTTGGATTGATTGAATAGTTTGATTGATTTATCCAATCATGTTTTCGAATCTTGTTTCTTATAGATTCGATTGGAGGCGCGGCTTGTTTTAGCCGATGTTATTATCAGGAACCTTACTGCTGTTAGGTTTTCATGCGTATTAGTCCTAGATCGTTATGATTTAGGATTTTGATCGTTTGTTTTACCCTAGATCTATTGGATTGGTTCGTAAGTTGCTAAAGGGGTGAGGTCTGGTCATGCATACTCTAGGCCTTGGTTGGTCTTGTGCATGTGTTTGGATGTATGGAATGCATATTAAAAATCTCATACATGTACTGACTCTTTATTCATTTTGTATGGAAGTTAGCCGCAAAGACTATCTGGAATTGGTTTCAATGTCGGATTTGAGACTCAAGTGAACCGGAGCAATTGTTTGGCCTATTCATACCAGCTATGGGGATGGAGTGGTTATTCGGTTGGTGAGTTCCTCGCCTACTATTGGCTGTCTAGAAAGTTGGTTATTGCTTCAAATTAACTTGTTGGATTTGGCTCATATGTTTTGTATCAAATTAAGTTGAGCTAAAACAAAGCTAAACCACTGTCTAGTTTTAGAGATTACATAGTAAACAAACAGTTACGTAAGTTACAAGTAAATATATATTGTTACTGTAGCAGAATCATGTTACTAGGTTGTAATGAGCCTTTCACTTAATTAGTTAATTTCATTCCTTTGTTTTACTTCGGACAACTTAACAAACTATTTGTACGAGTAGTATTTTTGTGTCTGCAATATATGGCATTGTTTTCCTTCCCTATGCTACTAATTAAGCTACACAACTACAATTTTCGCGTTATCAAATATTCTAAATGTTCATCAACAAATTATAAAACATTCGAAAGTTCTAAATGTTTGGATGTGTGGTAGCAAATATATCATGATAAGGTAATTAGTGGAAGAAACTGGTTTTTTAACGTGTCATTTAAAATGGTTCATGTTGTATTAATCAACTAATTGAACCGCATACACAAGTTCTCATTATTTTGAGAAAATAGATCAAATTAGTTAAAGAGGGATGACTATCATATATGTGCAAAACTCGCCCTGAAACGTACAGGAAATCGAATCTAGACCTGACCAGGACATATGATTCTAAGTCCATGACTGATTGACTCGTTTAGACGTACTTATTGTATTCTAATACAATATCGTACAGGCAAGAAATTATGTTCAATCCTCAATCCAATACAAAGAAAACCACCAATTCTCGATCCAGTACGTACTAGCTACTGGTTTCGGCCTTGATCTGGTTTTGTAATGTTGCATGCTCAACAAGTTTATCAAATCATATTGCATATTAAAATTATATTTCAGTATATGTCATCAAACACCTAAAAGGTATAATGTAATATGTTTTTTTATAAACTTTGTTTATACAAAAACCATAAACAAAAGTATATGTTCCAAAATACAACAAAAAATTCAAATCTATCCACATGACAAGAAAACCAACAAGCTTCAAACAATTATTGTTCTTCACATATACTGTCAAGATGAGGTCTCCAATCACCACCATCGACACTCCTTCGAACTCTTTGTCGTCGTACCTTCTTCTCCACCACAACATTCACATTCAAATCTACTCTTTCGCTCACCACCTTCTCCGTGTTCCCACGCTTCGTTTTTCTCTTATTTTCAGGGATAGAAGAAGCTGGGATCAAAAAATAAATATCACCTCTCTTGAGCTCAGTATTGCTAGATAAAATCAAGATCTTCCTTACGACACCTTGTGACGACGGTTTACTTAGTACATAATTAGGATAATTACTAAGAACTTCACCCGCGGTAATGGGACGTGTGAATTCTTCAACTGTGCCGTTTAAATGGACAACTCTAATCAAATCTAATGCTCCACATGGAAGCAAACATGATAAACAACATCTTAAACTATTTCCCATTGTAATCAATAATACTTTTATAACAAATACTAATGCAAGGCTATGATGAAGTTTGAAAGATGGTGAGTTTCAAATTGGTGTTGTGGTGATATGGTTGTATTGAAGTATTTATATAGAGATGACGATCGTGCAAATAAATAAATAAAGACAATAAGATTGAGGACATGTTTATAATATTATTGTGGCGGATGTGGAGTGAAATAATGAGAATATCTCGGCCGTTGTTTTTCATGTTTCTTGGATCGTACATTTTTGCACTTGCGATGCTTTTGTTGGAAGTTTATATTTTTTAGGTTTGAGTTCTAATATTCTTTTTATACATTCACGGGTGATATTCTACGTTTAGATTAACGGAGAAACTCTAACTCGGTGTGCACAATTTAAAATAGTAGTATAATCGAAATCGTGAAAAAACTTACCCTTAGGTTGATTACTGGTTTTTGCACTTTTTCGTTTGATCTTTCCTTTGATAGCATTCGGTCTAATTTATATGCATTCTAGAGATATGCCGAAAACATCTAAAATGATGCGGGGGTAAGGGATTAATTAAAGATAATTAGCGATAAGTTTATTGATGGTGTTTATAGATAGGGAGAATATGTTTCACATTTTGCTCGGTATTTGTCAATGATCAAGAGTCGTCGTTGCTTTGCCACCGGCACCACTCGATATTTTGCTTTTCGAGATCTTTAGGAGGCAAAATCTATAATTACTATTTGATATAAGAGTTTTGAACTTTATTCTTCTGTTATAATATGATTAATCAATGGTTAGGGCTTCTCTTAGATCGTACCACATATTCTTTGCAACCATGATTAGAAGGCATCTTTGACGATTATCGAACTAAAGCACATTTTATTGTGTTTAACAGTATTTTCATCTAATTAAATGTTTCATTACAATTTACAAATGAAGTTTTATACTAATTGCTTTAAAGTATTTAGAGGGTGAGCCGACTTGTTGATACATAATTTGCAACTTCACTACACCCTTTTAGAAGTAACTTCTAGGGATCAATGAGTAATTTCCTAAATACGTTACAGTGTAGTTTAGTTTAATACGTAGTATCAAAGAATCTTATATGTATCAAACTTGATAAAAAAAGAATATATTATTGGCAAAACTCACATATGACAAATTTTGTAGTTATATGAGATGATTAATATTATAATCCAAGTGAGTTGTTAATGTTTGTGTACTTAATCATGTTATTGTAAGTAACGAGGAAGCTACAGTCCGTGTACGCTTTAGACACCCACCGTTGCCACTATTGCTTAATTATAAGCCTTTCCATAATGGTCTGGATTGTTTTTTGTTTTCGCTTATGTAGTTTTAGAACATAAAAAAGTGTCATTTATGAAAACTTTTTAATCAAAATATATTGGAGGATTTTTTATTTTTTGTTATTATTATTTTTTTTACTAAAGCTAAACTCATGTTACACTTAGACATCCCAATTTGGTATGTGTTATCTTTTAATAGTGACACATAAACATAAATTATAAGACAACATATAATAAATCTTCTGGTATGACAATGGAATAAGAAAGTGTACAACTATTGTTGAAAAATAATTATAATAAAAAGTAGAAAGTGTACAAACAATCTCCAAATTATTCAGAATAAAGCATAAATAATTAAAAAAAAAAAAAAAAAAAAAAAAAAAAAAAAAAAAAAAAAAAAAAAAAAACCTTATAATTTTTTATCTTTTAATTTTCATCGAAACCTTTTAATAAAGACAGGAAGGTGTTCATACTAGATTAATTAGTAAAACAGCTATTTTGGATCAAAAGCAACTAAGAATAATCAAACTTCTCTAAAAAGAAGAAAATTTCATGAAACTCTCGAAACCACAATTTCACCTCGATCGGCAACCGCTGCAAAATAGTTGATGTTTTTAATTACTCAGAAACTCGTAATAACATGTAACTTTTAGCTCAGATCGAGTTATTCACAAATTTGTATTATTGCAATAATAATCGAGTTTTATATCTAAGCTGAAATTGAAGAGTTTAGGCACGTAAGTACATATTTTGCAACTTAATTTGGATCGTTAACAAATACGGAGTATGTTACTGTCATTTATTTTCTCAAAAATGCTACTGTGGTTTTAACAAATCACAGGTTACATATAAATCAGATGGACTCATTACTGATACATATGTTATTCTTGGCGAACCACCCTTTTTAAGAAGTAGAATTTTCTTGACACACTTAGGTCTAGTAATTCAAGACATTGGCATAACTTAAGACAAGTAAAACAATGTATTTACTGGATGAAAGAAGTATTACTTGCCATTATTGTATAATCATTGAAGCTTAATTAATACGATTTTGTGTTAAATATGATTCTGATGCCAAACGCGCGCACGAGGGTTCAATAATCTAAAGTAGCAAACGACAAAAAAAGTAAACCAATTAAAAATCGTTTGCAACTCTGTCTTCATCCTCGGTCCAAGGTGGAAGCCTCATTTAATGAAATGATGTTTCACATATAATCATTAAGTTCTAGAACAATTAGAAAAATCATTTTATTCATTTGCCATATCTGATTATTAATGTTATTGATAATCGAGATTAGAAGAAGACTAATCAGAAAATCTCTTAATTTAAGACTAAGGTTAATAAAAAATATATATATGGTTGAGTTAATTACTCAAGTTGATGTTATACTATAACCCCTTAACTATTTAATAGCAATACAATTATTCGTTCAAGTTTTAACTGAGACATGTATCAGATATGTGAACCACTCTTAGAGCATCACATAAGCCTCATGCGCGGTCTTGGCGAGGCATTTCCACGTCATATACCTCTATATAGTGCCAAGAAATTACTTGGGCAAGCATAGTGATAAAAATGAAAAAAACACCAATACATGAAATTGTCTGACTACGAGCTTTACAAAATTTTGCCTATATATTCATATTGACATAACGGAATTCAGGACAAATGCACTATTTTTTCCAGCATGCTAACCAACAACTCCTTCACATCAATGAAATTCTGTTGAAACCTTTGCATAGGCCTCACATGTGGTCTTGGCAAGGCATTAAGATCCGTCTTATATGGTTTAGAGTGGAAGGTGTAGATGAAGAGTTTGGCTCTTCATTCTGGGCCTAGTGGTGTCACATCACCCCAACACCTCTTCACAATTAACACCCTCCTCACCAAACAACTAATCTCAACTTACTCATTTGGGCCTCACCACTTACAACTTTAGTTTTTTATTCATTTCATTAAAAAATTAAATTCATTTAACTAATTATAAAAAAATAATACAACAAACTAATTTTATTTCATCCAATTAAATAACATGCGATACGAAAAAAAATCATACGATACGAAAGAAAAAAAGAAAAAAAAAAACCCATACGATACGAAAAAAAAATACGGTACTAATATGAAAATTAAACATTTTATTCGTCATCTTCGGCGTCGAGACTTTGGTATTTCTGAGTTATTCTTGCTTGTCTCTTGCGAATGATTTCGGCTCTTACCGGGTCAGTAACCAAGCTGGGATCGAGCATTAGCATCTGCATATCCTGCCACTTCAACGCCCTTGCTTCTTTCTCCAACGCCTTTATTCCCTCTTCCTCCGCGCCTCGTAACAAGCCGTTTGAGCATCTTTTTCTTGCGTATACTTTTCTGATAATTGTCCCGAAAAAATACTCGTTTGACTCCCACCGGAGCTCGCCGCACTCGACGTTTCAGTCGACTTTTGTTTCTTTCCAACTCGTTTATTGTTTCTTTCGGGACGAGGTCATTTGTCCGGCCCGAATATATCCTCAAGACATGTAATGTCTAGAGGTTCTTCAGCATCCCATTTCAGGTAGTGTTTCAAGATCTCCCAAACGTGAGCATAAGTGAAACCCTTCGAACCAAAGTGTTCCAAGTCATCGTCATCACCTCTGACGAGCACGCATTTGACCTGCTTCTTCCAAGTCATCGTCAGCGTCAGCGTCTAAATTTACGACGTTTTTGGCTTTTTGGGCTTTAGTTTTTTTTCCTCTACCTTTGGCCGATGATCGTGCCTTAGGTACTTTAAAAGTTTGTTGAGATGGTTGTGATTCGATTGGGGGTTGTGACGGAGGAGTAGGAAACGTGGATGGTATATTCGGGTTATAAAATTGTGGTGTCGGATTGAATTGGGTTTGATTTGCGAATCCTTGTTGAAACACATATTGTTGGTTACGGTAAATTTCATTCGAATTGAATTGTTGCGAACCATATGATGATGAAGGGTTTGAATTTTGCGACGAGGGAGTAGAAGAGTTCGACAATCCCCCGTATTGACGTTGGTTTGACGTTAGGAGACTCGTGAAATAGCCTCCTTCGTTCGGGTTTGAGACATTTTTGTGTTTATTTGGAGAAGAGATATAGAAGGTTTTATTAGTTGGTTGAATTATTGTGAGGAGAAGTAAAAATGAGTTAGTATTTATAGAGTTTGTGTGTTTTAAAAGAGGAAAAAAAAGTAGTCGACCGTTTGAAAACAAACGATAATATATATGTTTTTTTAATCTCCAACGTACCCTGTGATAGTCTTTTGTCAAGCAAACTCCTTCGCCGTGCCCACGAATAAGTGTCCAACGAAGAACAAAACGGGGGGGGGGGGGGGGGGGGGAGTGAAGAACAGCGAGCACGAAGTGTTGTCCACGTAGGAACGGCGAAGTAGAACAAAACACTGCACCTTCCACTCTTAGAAGCGTAAAACCCTAACTTTCTTAAAAGAAAAAAAGAGATAAAACTAGTTGGTTGTATCATGTGCTTTTGATTACTCAGTCAAAATTTAGCATTCAAATCATTTGTTACCAATAAGTATTGAAGTCGCATTTATGAACTCTAGAGCAAATTTGAAGTACTCCGTACATAACATGCATTGAAACCAATGCTCATCGGATTACATCCTTAATGAGTATCTTAATTTTAAAAAAAAATGTGATCGTTTCCACATATAATCTTCCATAATAAAAACATATATTGGTAAAAGAATCACGATGAGCAACATGGGTCATTAGTTTATTATTTTAGTAACATGAATATTGTAATTAATTTAAGTAATCGGGGTCCAAGTTCAGTGTACGTGTTGATTTATTTATTTATTTATTAAGGGATTGGTGTTTCGATAAGATATGCAATTGAGATCTTTTATTCATGCATGATTTTGGAATATCTGCCTCACATGTCCCTTTTGTTTTTCCCTACACTTATGAGTTTGAGAAAAATGCATTATAATCCGAACCAACACAACCATTAATTAGGTTCATGAAATAAGAGCTTTAAGCCTATCTCAAATTTTAAGACTACAAACGGCTTTAATAACTATTTATTGTATATTTTCTATTTTTCTTTTGATCGAGTTGCAGACATAGATATACTTACAATAATCTCATAATAACCGTGTAATAATGTAGCTTTGAAGGTCATGCAAATTTGGTAAATTTTCAAACTTGCTACGTGGCAATCTTGAAATATAAGGCAAATGTTAATGGTAATCATAAATATTATGGTCATTTATCAGCGTCATATCAGCTTTTTCTCTTCAAAACTACAACCCAACCACAAACAAATAGGAAGACGACCGCAACCACAACAAAAAAACATATCCTACAAAAACAAATTAAATAAAAAACAACACACAAAAACAAAATGAAAGTTGTGGTTGGGTAGCGCCAACAGAAAGATTAAGAAAGTTAGGGTGAAACTTGGTTGCATCAGGTTGAGCTAAGAGAGGAGACTCGGTTAGGGGGCAACCAACCTTCCATTAGCATTAGCCTAAGGAGAAGTTCAAAAATGGTCACAAAATTACCGATTTATCCTGTGTATATCAAAAAAAGAATTTGATTTTCCTCAGTTAGCCTATAGAAAATTTTCCCCGTTTACTACAACTTACAATTACCGAGTATTAATTTTTTTTGTTAACACCTTTCGTAGAAGGCTTCCACGTCGTTAAATGGAATCTCTAATAATTTAACAAACCACTTACAAACTCTATGCAATCCAGGAAAGTATATTATAATTCATTTAAAAGATCATCCACGCCAATCAATCTCAAGATATAATTCAAACTTATGTATTTTGAAAGGGAGATAATTTACACACTCAACATTTTGATTAGGACAATGTATAACCAGTTAAAGCAGAAGATGTAAATTGTACAACCGTTTAATACACATGTTAGAGTGTCTCAATCAAAAAATTAAGATGTGCAAATCATTTCCTATTTTCAAGCTTGGTGTTGCCGTTTTCCATTTTGCATTACAAGTTTGAAAATAAGCCAAGCTTGAAAATACATATTAAAATTGGTTAACAATGTATTTTTAAGCTTGGTGTAGGCATGTTAAAAAGGAAAATAAGTTACACGAAATTGTTTAAACATGCATAAACTACATTGTTGAAAAAAATTTAAATTTTAAAACTTATTCACATTATTTAAGCAACAATGATAAATGACTTTTTCTTAATTAAATAAATAAATAAATATCGCATGAAATACAACTAAATAAACAAATTACTCAATCATTTTCTCCGGGTTAAATTGTATTATTATTGCTTAAAGTTATTCCAACCGAAAATATGCAACTGAGAAAACTGTTTGCCGTAAAACTTAAGGCTGGTGATAGTGGCAACCCATATTGCATCATCTTACCGGCTGACACCTCAGCTTTCTCTCTCCTCAACCCATATTCACCTTTCTCTTCACAGTGGTGACCCATATTGCATCATCTAAAAAAAACTATTTTTAACACAAACTTTAATTTTATTAAGAAAAACATAAACATTACATAAATATAAATGCAAAATGATACGAAATTAAACATTACAATACTAAATTAAAAACTTAAACTTCAATGATCCGAGTGATCCCAGGTTTGAGAGTTGTTGGAGTCATAACCATCGTCGTAAGGATCAAAGCTCACAAACATCTCTTCGTCTATCTGAGCTTCCAACCTGCTCAGCTCCCGCTCATCCTGAGAGTTCCAGACATCATCAGCAGCTTGCACATTTCCCTCAAAACTTAGCTGAAAGATATCCAGACGAGGTTGTTGTTGTTGTTGCTCAACAACTCTTGGTGTAAGATGAACTTGATGCACCTTGCACAAATTGTTGTTGTTGTTGTGGTGCATCAGTAGCTGCCACATTTTCCTCAAAACTCCAACGTATCTTGTTGGATTTTTCGTTCTATATCTTCTGCACACAACCCCACAATGTTTCATCAACATCAGCGTCTTTGCGAAACTCATCGTACAAAAACTGATCGATCACAAATTTTCTGTCATCAGAGATATCTTTGCACTCTGTGTATCGTGTTCTCATGCGTTGTTTGCGTAACTTTTTTTTTTTTTTTTTTTTTTTTTAGAACGGCTTTGTTAGTATCGGCTTAGTGGTTACAGTTAGTAGGTGGGTTTTCAACCACCAGCGGTATTTGGCCTTCACGTCCCTGCAGCATAAGCCCAGGTTTCCCCACTCCTCGTCCGCCTGAAAGGAAAACCCCAAAGATTCGTCTCTAGCGAGAATCGAACCCTGGGTAACAACCTTTCCCCCAAGCCTCAGAAGGGCCCAAGGTGGCCAACTGCGCTAGGCAGTTGGTTGTTGTTTGCGTAACTTTGCCAGCTCAAACTTCTTAATAACTTCGACATTGCATCTTTTCGTTCCTTGTCGTCTATGTCGACTTGTTTTTTGACATAGTTTTGAACTTGTTTGACAGTGTGGGGAAGATTACAAGAAATTTTTTGTGTTTATTTGTTGTTTGAATTGTGTTTAAAAGTGTGTGTTTGAAAGTGGGTATTTATATGATTGTGGTAAAATTATTATTATTATTATTATTATTATTATTATTATTATTATTATTATTATACACGGTAACTTTTTTTGAAAGTGAGATTTATTTTAACAAATGGTACAAAGTTTGTGTGCATAAAGTCGGTCGTAATTTCGACCCATATTCTTCCTTTGTGCTGGCGACCGATTTCACAAACACGCCACACAGTGGAGGCAACCGATCTCCATATCGGTTGACCGATGTTCCCGATCGATCTAATCGATCCAATGCTACCAGCCTAATCACCTCATTGTCGTTATCACATAGCGTGAGTAATATGCTCGTCTTATTATAATTTGTCATGCTCAATTCGGATTCATCAACATATACGTTAATTAGAAATAAATATTTTTGTGCTAGAACCTTATGTGACATGTAGTAATAAATTTAGAAAAGAAAAATATTGCTTAAACTGAATCTTGAAAGTCTTGTTTCATAAGACCGATAAAGTGTAGTTGACTCCCTAGTTTAACAAGTTTGAATAGTGCCACTCTGTTCCAAGCTGGACATTTATTTGCAAATCTTTTTGAAAGAATTTAATACAAGTTAAAAAATTAGATAAAATCAGAAGCTGGTGAATAAGGATCTGAAACTGAAGATGTTGTGAAGAATCATGAGTTCGTATTAGTTTATTGGATTGCTTCATGTTTCCGGACATCAAGCTTTTGCAATTTATTACACTTAGATTTTTACATTTTTTTATGGTTCAAAAACTTTAAAAGGCTACGTGCATTTCTTTATACCATAGGTGCATCGCAAACGTCGATAGGTAGGTACGTGAAATGAAGTAAGAGTTGTGACACTATGGGGTAATCAATATTCGTTAGAAAGGAGGAGGCGGTGGTAGTTGTTGACGATATTGGTCTTCAATGGTGTTGGTCGTCTAGAGATATGATGGCCGGGAGACGTGAATTAACATTTTAATCATCTCAAAACTGAAATTTCTCAACAATTTATGAAAATTGTCGACGATTTCATAATTAAACGACGATAAAATTCAAAAAGTAATAAAAGATGGCTTGTCATCCGAAATATCATTTATAAGGACGACATGCAAAAGATGGATAGATCGCAAAAACATTTTTTTACCTCAACGTATGGAAGTCCCTCACTGTCGAGGCCAACAATCTCCAAAAGGTTTAGTTGGGCATAACTTCGTGCATTAGCATTTGGGATTGCATTTTGAAATTTGGTAAATATTTAAAATTAAGGTTTAAATTCTACTATATGCGATAACAGGAAGTTTTAGGCTAGACGGCGACTGCAAATGGAATCTTACCACCTTACCCTTTGCATTTGGAGGCATGAGCGGAGATATAAGGGGTTACAAGGGGCAGATGCCCTTCTAGCCAAAAAAGTTGTATATATTTTAATTTGCCACCCTAAATACAATTTATAATATATTCTAAATTTATCAAAGTCCGTTCCCTCGACCAAGAATTTCTGGCTTCACCCCTGTTTAGAGGGTTCGGTGTCTTTATGCAGGTGATGTTTTGAATTATGCCTTTCTTGCTTCCCGATTACAGTCTGTTGGCTTACAGACTAAGTTCTTTGGCGTGCTGGCATTGTAGCTTCTGGGCCTACCTTTGATGATACTTTGTGTGTACTTAATACGACTATGGATACTGACGTTTTGAATTATTCAAGTAATATTACACAAAATTTACTAATTAGTAAGTACCCTTCGCTGCCAATTATTACAACTTTGTAATACTACTGACCACCGTTTTTCTATCGCCATTACATCATGATGCACAGGTACTTGACATTTAATTATAAAATAGTGTGCGATAAAGTTATTCTAAAAATTCTCGCTGTTCGTAAAGTCATTATCACGAAAAACATGTAATCGAAAAATATTATTTATCAAAAATTTTATTGCAGGATACTCACTGCCGCAACGCACGAGTACCCTACTGTGTTAAATAAATGTGAAATAAAAAATGTAAAGTTAACTTTTATTTTGAGTAGACCAAGTCCAACAGGCTGTAACTTTATATACAAGATAAAGTTTGACCCAGTAAGGATCCAAACTAATAGCAATCCAATCCAATAGGTCCACTGAGAATATAATCAAAAACCTTTTGCAAGTCTATGCGCTTGTTAGTGCCTTGAAAAGACCGACATATAGCCCATACACAAATCTATTGGTTTAGACGATAATTTTTTTATTAGGGTGTTCATCACTTCATCGGATAGGTTATTACGTTATTTATTTTATTCGATTTAGTTAGGTCGATAATTTTTTTTTTGGTAAAACCGAACCAAATTCAGATTGGTTTAGACAGAACCAAAACTGAATTTTAATTAAGTTCAATATTCGAGTTGACCCAAATAACCCATGTTACATAATTTATAATTTCTTTCATTTAATTATATTTATTTTTAGCACTATAAAAAATTTCAAGCTTAAGAAATGTAATATGAGTATTTATATTAGAAAAGAGTTTTAGTGGTTTTTTTTTAATATAAATATGCAAAATTACATGTATTTAATGAATTCAGTTTTAGGTTCTTTTCGATTTTTATTTTGCTAAAACCTTATGTTTTATTGGCATTTAGAGCTTTGCACAATATATATATATATATATATATATATATATATATATATATATATATATATATATATATATATATATATATATATATATATAATGGAAAATTCCCAAAATCGAATTTGGGTTCACAACGGAGTTAGAAATTTTGAAAAATTCAATTTTGGTCAAGCTCGACCTGTGCTACTGCGCGACCATTAAAAAATTGACATGTGGCATGACAAAAGAAACTCTTGTCACATTTTAAATGGGATCACACATTTATCGGCGGCTGTACGACTGAGCGACACATTCAAAATGTGACAAGTGTGTCACCAAATTATTAGAATGGTATTTTTGTCATGCCACATGTCAACTTTTACTAGAGTCGCACAGTAGCACAGGTCGAGCATGACCAAAATTGGAATTTTCAAAATTTCTGACTCCGTTGTGAACTCAAATTCGATTTTAGGTGTATTTTGAGAATTTTCACTCAATATAACTTCTGTTTTGGGCAAACATGGCAGGACTAGATAATTCCTCGGGGCAATTGCATATATACCCATTTAAACTTGAATATTTGTATATATACCCAAAACATGCTTAATTGATATTGTACATCATGCATTAAAAACTTGTGTTTTGGGTATATATGCAAGTTTTTGAGTTTTAGTGGGTATATATGCAATTCTCCCTAATTCTTTTGAGTAACCATCAACGTTTTAGTTTTGTGTCTAAGAGTACATTTATCAAATTCAGTTTTATAAAATTACTTTTCCAGTTGTAATACTCCGTATCAGATAGTAAAGACCAACAAATGTTTGAGCAATTAATGAAGAATTAAAACCATAATTATAAACCTAAACAAAGATTAGAGACATTAAAAATTGTACCTATGGCAGCGATACAAAAATATCGGTTAATTGGAAGCATTTAAGAGACACCGGTCACAATTAATTTTGGAATTAACGACATTTCCGTTTTTAGTCATTGACAATATCATCGATTTAACCTTAAAATTTAAACGACACGTTATTCAACCGGTGTGATGCACGGTCTTTGGTTGAATATGTAATGTTGATGCAGACGGTTGAATGAGCATATGACGGAATTTAGATACCTTTTAAATAAGTTTATAGATTTTTTTTATTGTTATTGTCCTTTTATTCTAGTTTAAGTAATTAGTTATATGTAATGTATTGTATGTGTTATTTTAGTTGATTTGATTGTGATGTTATCATAACTTTTGTATTTAAATTAGTTTATTTGTATTAAAAGTTACAATTAAAATAGTTTTTTCACATGTAATCTTTTTTAATTTAAATAAGTTACATAAATTTTTTTTACCTATCGGAACAAAATCATGTATAACTTAACACATAGTATATCCCTTACATGGAAGCAAAACATTGTAAAAGTTGCTCCAATGTAACTATGTGTAGCATGAGACAATTATAGCTTACTAACTGATCCGTGCGATGCACAAATGTTGTATTTAATTTTTTGTAATTTTGTTTTGGTTTGTTATTTATCGCTGCCTTTCTATAAAATAAATAAATAAATAAAAAATAAATGTTCATCACGTAATGTTTACTTGTGAGCCTTACGTATACTTTTTTAAATCAATTGTTATTTATCATAGAATCAGTTGCCACTCGATTTGCAAAGTGGAAATCTCTCTTTTTCTGGTGAAAAGACCAAATGAAATTTCATGCTAATTATAAGTTGCACTGTGACATATGAAAATGAACTGATAAATCACTAAAATTTTAATTATATGTTGACTCGTGTGGTCATAATCAGTATCATGTTGACTCGTGTGGTCATATTCAATATCGTGTTGACCCGTGTGGTCATATTCAGCTTTGAAACAACCCGACTTTCTTAACACCACAACTTTGTCATAAATTTAAGTATCGATTTTGCTATTGACTTGATTGTTTATTATTTTAACTAAAAAAATAACATATTGTGATAATGTTATTTATTATTTTGATAGGCCTTAATATGTTATTTATCATTTTTAAAATAAATGTGAGAAGTAGCAGTGAGCTAGCTGTGACCAGTTATCACAGCCACTACTTACCGCTCACAGCTTTATAAAGAAGTATTGAAAAAATGAGTTTTCTTAAAAAATAGTAAAGCTCACAGCACTCATGCCAAACGAACACTAAAATTCAAAAAGTTTATTGCTCACCGCTCATTGCCTCAAAAAGCTCCAAAAACCTTTGCGCCAAACATAGCCTTTGTTCTCTATATATTCGGTACTTTTCAACCGGTCCGATCACGGTTTCTACAAGCTTCGGATGTGGTTCAATTTTATTGTAATAGAAAGTAAAATTAAGAAAACTTATTTTCGATCGACTAAATATCGCTATTATATTTGGTTGAACGGTGGTGTGTTTTCTTACAAAAATCCCATCGACTAAACTTGTGCACTCGTCCACGATCTGAGTTGTACCAAAATCTAATAACGATTTTAGTCGATATGGTTTTCATGGGTCATTGCATTCATTGTAGAGTGGGCTTTTTACAGAACTACACTAGTAGGTAGATTGGCAAAATCAAGTAGGACTAGAAGTTAAGTAAACAATTATTATGAATTAAGTGAAGTTGATGTGAACATAACAAAAAGATAACGTTAGTCATTGAATCATTGTTATAAAGTCAGACTGATGCACACATCAGTGTTGAAGAACATAGGCTAGAGAAAATTATCAGTGATATGGAAAGGATAAGGATATAATGGACAATTTAAAATGAAATGATAAGGATTATGTATTTTTATATATTTAAAATATATAAATTAGTTACTCTATTTGGTTATGTTTGTTATATTTAGGGTATGTTTGCCAAAAGTAACTATTGTTGGAATTGGAATGGGGCCGGAGATAAAAATTATAAAAAGAAATTATTTTTATAAGTTTTTTCTGTCAAATAAAGATTATTTTTTAAGTAGCTTATTTTTTTTTTAAATAAGCATAATCTCTTCATAATCTATTGTAACAAACACACCCTTAATGTTTAGAAATGATATATGTGTATATATATAATTATAATTTTAGGTTGGACATATATATTCGGGGGTGGCAGCACATGCGGTTTGGCCTTCGGTATGTGAATTACGGTGCGGCATCACCATTGCCAGCACTTCGGCATCATGGTGCAAGGGAGAGGATCGGAAAAGATTGCCGCAGAATCATGGCTACAAACCCAAGAAATATAATCGTTGGTCCCATTTAATTTTTGACCGTTTTGTCATTAAAAAAAAAAACCCCTTTAAATATACAATTTCAAATCATAATTCACACATCAAATAAGACAAACAATTCACATTTTATTAACTATGTCAACATCTTCTTCATCCTCGGACGAGATAATTATTCCCGCCGAATCATCCGAAGAATGGTTATCCGGTAGTACCTTCGAAACCTTTTTAGCCGTGTACGATGCTCTTGAAGACACGGCAAGCTCTACCGAAATCCGGGGGTATGTCAAACGTTTTTGTGAAAGAACTTTAGAAATTCTATTGAATGACTATTTCGTTGAACAACCAAAGTTTAATGAAAATGTTTTTTGTGATCATTTTCGTATGAGTAAAACCATGTTTTTTTTTAAAAAATTGGTGATATTGAAGCGCAATTCGACTGGTTTCAAGCGGGTCAAGACGCGAGGGGAAAGAATAGTTTCACGCCGTTACAAAAATGCGCATCGGCCAATCGGCAACTCGCAACGGGTGCACCTCCGGATAGATTTGATGACTATTTAAACATGGCACGAAAAACGTTAGGTTATTATTATTTTTTTTTCGTTATTAATTTTTTTTAAATTGTTTTCGTTTTAGTATTTTTTTTGAAAAAAGATTTTTTAGGAGAATGTCTTGATAAATTTTGTGATGCGATTATAATGTTCTATGGTCGAGAGTTCTTACGTAGGTCAACAACCCATGACGTTGCACGCTTATTCCAGGCACATGAAGAAAAACATCATATTCCTGAAATGCTTGGTAGCATTGATTGTACACATTTTGTTTTGCAAAATGTCCTAGACATTTGATAGACCAATATAAGAGATGTGATCACCAATACCCGACTATTATGCTTGAAGCGAATGCTTCGAATGATTTGTGGTTTGGCATTCGTTTTTTGGTCCTCCCGGTTCAAACAACGATATCAATGTTTTGAATCAGTCTCCATTGTATGTTATGGAGCGAAATGGAACGGCACCAAACAGTTCTTTTTTTTTTTGTGGACGGCTTTACAAACGTGGATATTATCTTACCGATGGAATCTATCCTAAGTATTCAACACTTGTTAAAGCATATCTGTATCCCACTGACCCGAAGGAAAAGAAATTTAAGAAGCTACAAGAGTCTGCAGAAAGAATGTCGAACGAGCTTTTGGTCGTCTGAAGGAAAAATGGTTTATTCTCAGTCGTCGTCTATGGGCTATGACCGTCAAAAAGATTCGAAAAATCATTTATACGTGTATTATATTGAACAATATGATTTTAAAAGACGATGAGATGGCAATATCACCGGTTCATATAATTGATCTGTCGCGCCAGTTTATGACGATAGTGTACTACAGGAGTTACTCCACGACGATATCCATAACCGTCTCCGATATGATCTTACGGAGCATGTAACGGCTCAAGACTTACCATACCTCGATGACTAGTGATTTCCTATTTTGTTTTTTTTCTAAGTATTATGTAATTTTTTTTGAATTATTAATAAAATTTAATGTTTTTATTAAATTGTTTAATATAACTATGAATAAAGAAAATAAAAAATAAAATTAGTTTTTATTTGCATCATGATTGCCACTAAAAAATGAATGTGAGGTATGGTGAATCATGAAATGTGTTGGCTTGATTTGATTGGTTAATGACGAATCATGGTGAATTATGGTGCGGCATCACTGCCACACCCTTATTGAGTTTAAGAGGGATCTACTATATTAATAAAATAGGGTTTTAAAAATTTTATCTCTCCCCAAAATTCTTTAAAACCTGCCACCTGGATATTACTTTTGATCCAACGCCCAGAAACAATTTTGTATTCTAAGCATTGACTTTAACAAAAAGGGGCGGAATCAATGTGTAACTCTTCATTTGATACAACGCAAAAAATAAAACACATCTACTATCTCTCTCTACAACTCCTGTATAAACACAATCAAAAAATTCAAACGCAATATCCAGTTTATAGTTTTCTGTAATCAAATGAACAGGTACACAATCAATATACTCGGTTCAATTTCTGCACTTTCTTTTTACAAATTAATAGATTTACAATCAACATATTGGTTTCAAAATCATATCTTCACAAACGCTAATCATGTTTGTTAACAGAAAATTATTCTTTTGATAACAATTTTGGGGGGAAAATTATTAATCTTTATCCAATTAGCGAGTATGATATCAACAATCGTTAATCTTTGATCCAATTAAGGATTATCATATTATTATAGTTGGACTCAATCATTATCATATGAACCCTATGTATTCGCCTAAGTTGTTATACTCAATGATTACAGTTGGATTGCGATTTTCTTGAATATGGAGCAGGAACAGGTTAGGTTATCCACACAGGTCCTTTTTATATTTCTTTTTTATTCTTTATGTTATTATTCTTTGCATTATGTTTGGTATCATTTGATTCTTTCTGGACAAGTTATTTCAGATATATGTTGAAGAAGATGAACGAATAAGATTTTATTTGTACACAGGCCCTCTTTTTTTCGGATTTCTGGCATAAGGTGAATGAACAAGATGTTTTTTGCAATAAGGCACTCTTTTGATTTTATTGTTTATGATTCATTAATTATTCACTTTATGATTTAGTTTTAATCGTTTTTATTTTTTTTATTTTTTTTATTTTATTTTATTTTTTATTTTTATTTTTTTTTTTGATATCATAATGCACAGTTCGACATATTGTAGTAGATGATATTTTTTGTTAATAAAATTGATATAGCGTATAAATACTTGAAATATGTTATGATAATGCAAGAAAGTTTGAATTATGAATAATAGGTCATGAAAAAGCAGGAAAGTTTGAATTAATGTAATTTGTTCATAAAACGCCCCATCATTTTTATTTAATGGATTCATGAATGTTTGATGGTTGTGTGCTATGTCTAAACAATTATCTTTTGGCAATAGGTGTTTGATGAAGGTCTTCACCAACTGTTTGATGAAATGTCTAAGAGTAAAATATAAAAGGTTTAAACGTTTTCCTTTTTATGTATTTGAATTGTGTTTATGTGTTTGTAAGTTTATGGTTGATGTTTGTTGGAGAGGGATGATACTGACACTCGCTTACTTAGCTTTACTTAAGGGATGATACTGACACTCGCTTACTTAGCTTACTTAGCCCCCTGGGGATCCAAAAAATACTTCGTAATTTTTAATTGTTTAAACAAAATACTTGCACTATCATTATTGTCACATGTTTTAGCTATTGTTTGCGTGTGGCGAAGGTTAAGCTATACAATGTATTTCTATTTAAATGGTATGGAATTACGTGATTACAAGATTTTTAGTATATGTTTAGATATATATGTATATAAACGGTTTAGGTCCACTTGACCAAAATCTATAAGAGATTATATTTGTGATGGCTTCATTTTGATTTAACATGTTATCAACCTATTAGTATCTTCATTTTGTTGTTTTTTGTTTTACCTTGACTTTTTTTTTACTAAATCTACTATGTTTTATTTTGAAGCGATATTGGTGATCCTCGCACTTTTATTGGCCTATATGTATACAAGTTGTGACACGGAGTTGCGACACTTCATGATTGCAATCTGCCAAGTATTCTTTCAAACTTATAATGAGAGTACATGTTTTTGCAGTCGATAGGACGCAAATAAATAGAGTGTTTGGATTGCTTATTCAAGTGCTTATGTGCTTATTTTATTAAGCATATAAGTAGTTTTTAATTTTTAGATGCAACTCCTTATCTGTTTATTGTAATGTAAATATGCAGCTTGTGCCTTTTTTTTTTTTTTTTTTTTTTTTTTTTTTTTTTTTTTTTTTTTTTTAACGTCTATTAGCATCTCCGAATATGCATTTCCAAACCATCCCTAAGAAGCAAGAACTCTGTAGAACCGTAGGGGGGGTGAATACGGTTTCTTCGGCTTTTAAGACGTTTAAAAACTTTAAGCCTCAAAGAAAACCAAGTGGTTATATAATCAATCCAAACAACCACTAACATAACCAAAGTATATAAAGCAAGTAAGAACACAACGATATATACTGGTTCGGGATGGGGGGTTTATACCATCCGTATGTCCAGTTGCGAATCCGCGACTCCGATACTATTCACTAGTATAATCCTTTCGGTGGACTACAAACCGTTACAATTCACTCCAACGATATTCACCAATATCGATGCTCATAAAGAAGGAGTTACTCCCACGGTATTCCGCCCTCGGAAACCACCCAAAAGAATCTCGCGATTCGACTTCACCTAAGGATCACAAAGATCACTACCAAGACTTCCCACCGGAAGTATCAAACCCCAACTAGATCCTCAATGATCTAGGCTTGGTTAACAAGACACAAGACTTCCCTTACAAACAATTGAATGAATATATATGTTTGTTCAACCAAGCCCTAACCTAACCTAGAGACTCGATTGAAATAGAAAGGGTATAGATAAGAAGACCCTCGACACAATCACAAGAGTGGATTAGGTTCTTGTGATTCTTTCCTTGCAAGTAGATGTGTTCTTTTAAAGATGTTAGAGTGATAATCAAGAACACAAGATTAGAGATAGAGAGATTTGAGAGTGTTTAGAGAGAAAGAATCTAGAGAGAAAGAATAATGGCAAGGGGTGAGGAATACAAGAGGCAAGGGTGGTATTTATAGGCCAAGAACCCAACTTGGGAAAATTTTACCGAGGCCGGCGCGCTGCCCACGCGTTGACGCGTGGGTGGCACGCCAGACACCCTGGGAAAATTTTCCCAAAGCTTTGGGTGTTGGCTTTATAAATACCTTACCTTGCTAAACCCCCAATTGTACTTCACACTAAACCTTAACATTAATCAATCTAAGGTTTACCAACTCAAATAGCCTATTTGAAAAATGTTTTGTGAAGTATTTATGAGAAAACAAATTACCAAGTGTACAAGATGTAGATAGGGTAATTTGGAAGGGGTTGAAGTGTTATTCCTCACATGTGATGGAATGGAGAGGAAGAAAGAATATGCTAGTGGAATATTCCAAATCATGGGGGAAGAAATAAGATGGATGGTTGAGATGTGTTTAGTTTGAATTCAATGGCTAGGATCAAAGAAGCAGCCTTTGGAATTCAAACAATTGGCATGTGAGAAATATGAAGGGTTAAGATGTGTTGTAAGGGAATTGATGGTTGTGATGTAGAGTGTGTAAGGGAATATGTAAGAGTGTAAGAGATTATGTAAGAGAATATATGATTTGGATTTGATTGGATTTGTCTTTTTGTAGAAAAGAGATTAAGAGAAGATTAAGACATAATCTAATTGTTATTAAGAAGATAAGGTTTAGACAATTAAGATTATAAGTTGAGAAAATCATAGGTTACTTATAAGTTCACGTAACACAACATCAAGAATCCATAGTTTCATATCTCGTGACTTTCCACGACTCGACGTTCTCAACTAATACCTTGGTTCAAACAAGTTAAGTGCTTTGCCTTGATGTAAAGCATAACCCATGTGGGAAAGGATGCGTTTACGCAAAGTGACCTTTGACTTAGTTTGACCAATAAGGGAGTAAAACCGTTATATAATTAGAGAAGATTTAAGCATGGGATATGAGCATATGGATGCTTCAACACGATGTCACGTGAAATATATAAGCTCCCTAAGTTTAGAAAAGCCTTGGCTAGAGGCGATAGTTAGAAAACATGAGTTGGCGTTTTCTCGTAAATGGGTGTTTTAAAAGTATGATCTCTCAAGTCTCAAAACTCGTTTCGAGTGTTCTCAATTAAGCACATAACATATTCATACCTGTATTGAAAGATCCACATTTTTCGGGTAAGGGGAAAGCCGACTTTCAAAATTCGCCCGGAACAATATAGTGTCCTGGCTCGTCACCCGCGCGTTGACGTGCGGGCAGCGCGCCAAGAATAGACATGGGCTCCGGCGATTTTGAGCTAACGTTTGTTATTTTATGTGTTTCGATAGTTTATTTGTCATCATTAAAACAAGAAAATATTTTGATCATGTTGTCTCAACAATCTCCCCGTTTTTATTGATGACGAATAAAAACCGAAAGCAAATAAAATTACAAAACTTTAGTGAAGACAATGCGTGCCTTTGGTGTAGCTTGCGTCTTGACCTTTTCCTTGTAATTTGGTGAAGCCTTTAACATTTCTTGAATGGTCTTCACGCTCTTGCTTTCTTTCTCCCCCTTTTGTCGAAATAAAAATGTGGGACTTCTAATCAAGCCATGTTTCGAACTTGGGCCTGTAGGATAAATGAGCTAGCTTGTATGTGCTCCCTCTTGAACATAGCTCCCCCTAGATTGTTGCTCCCCCTTGTTTCAAGGCGGGGATCCATGGGTCAAGAGCCTCACCTTTGCGGTGGCCTAGCTACACATAGAAATCACAACACGCAACAAACAAGAAATCCTCACATGTGAAGGTTCCAAAATGGGTTAGGTTACCATTTGGATATTTGCAACATGGGTTAATTCACATAATAATACATATATATGTGTTTGTGTTTGTCCACTTTAATTAGATTTTATAAAGATTGTCCCTTTATGACTTTTATAGACCGAATGATGAGCAAGAGCAATACTATATATGTATATATTCATATGAGTATTATTATAACATAACACAAGCATTTTATTTCATAGAAGAAGCATGGGTCATACAACCAACAAAGCAACAACACTTAAAACATCCTAGAACTCCTAGGAAAAACTACAACAACTTATGAATAGATCTCAAAACTCAAGAGAGTCCATTGTGAAAGATTCCTCCATTGGGGTCACATCATCAACTTCAATCATTCTTGAATGATCATTTGGGTACTTGCACTTAATGTGGTCAAAGATGTGTGACAAGAGTCTAGCATATAGAAGTGGCTCCTTATTGTAGTCCAAAGCTTCCATTTGTTTTGCTATAAAGTAGGCAAAGTTGAATGGAGTCTTGGTCATAATACAATAGAGCATGTACCCAACAATGATGGGTATCTTCTCTTGAGGTTCCACCTCCATAAACACATTCTTCGACAACACCTCCGCCCAAGGCATCAATTTGACGTGAAGTTGATATTTGTTCCAATGTTCGAATGGAGCCTTCTCACAATGGTAGTCGGGTTGTAGAATGGTATTTTGAATGATGGTGGCATGAATTGGGGCCACTAGAGCATAAGTGCTCGGATGATAGTGCCTTATATTCATGAAGTCCTCCGTCTTGGTTGACCTTGTATAGAACAAGTTCCCTTTAGAACACACATTCAAAACCTTTCCCAACTTCTTTAAGCTCCATGCATACCCATGCCTATACATACGAAAATTGAGAGTAAGAGAAGGTTGATCTAGATATAACCTAGCATAGAATTCCTGAAGATGTCTAGGATAAATTTTGATGGGTAGGTCACGAACTAAGGAGAAAGCATTAGCTTGGATGAATGGTTTTCTCATATCGGTGGCATACATGAAATTTTTGTCGCATTCACGACCTTCACGAAATTCACGGTACTCAAATGGTTTATACACATTAGTTTCGTTTGACTCGTCAACACGTTTCATGAAAAACTTAGTTGGCATTCTTTTGAGGAGAAGATAATTGTATGTAAGGAGGAAGAAGGTTGTGATGAAGGCATATGATGCAAAGACATTCCTTTTATAGCCAATTAGTATGAATCAGGTATGTTTAAAGAAGATCTATAGTCCAAAGGATAATCATTCTTAGTACTAAGATTCCTAGTACAAGATGAGTTGAAAGAAAGTGGTGTATGGGGAAGATAATTATTCTTGTATGACATGAGTGATTAGGATTGAGTTAGTTATGAGTTTGGTTGGGTTTGAATGCTCATGTTAGAACCTATGGTAGTTGCATGCATTCTTTACAGAAGATATGCATGAATTTATCATAGTTGATGAGTGAAGATCAAGTGACATCGAATCTTTTGAGAATGACTTTCTCAAACACCATTTTGAACCTACAACCACCCAATACAAGAACCAAGTGCAAGTATTTCATGTAGGATATTTAATGAGTGTAGTTATATGTGTATGATAATTAAGTGCTTCTTCATTTTAGGTACACAAGCTAGATCCTATGAACCATCACACATTATATAGAAAGTCAATACACAATACATGATATCTCTGGTTCATAGTTCGTTGTGTAGTGTTTCGAAATAAATAATCCTTATGTGTTACTTGCATTAACACCATAAGTTCCTAAGATCTCGGATGAGGAACTTAGTTTACTTAGTCTATTCATTAGGTATTTTTGTTTGATATGCAATACCATACCAAATTCGATTCATAGGAATTCTCTTCAACTATGTAAATAGTTTGTATGTTTGCACAAAATCTTTTCATTTCTCTTCTTTCCTAAACACAAAGCATGCCATATACACATAAATTGAACAAGTAGATATAGATGTGCATCCTCCAACACGATTGTGAGTCATAATTTGAAGATTTATCTAATCTTAGCATTTTGACACAAATGACTTTCAATCTTATTAAGGTATAACAAGACCTTTTGTGTCAAGATTTCTTGCCCCATCACATAGTATAGACATGTAGAATATTTAATATTACCAATCATCATTTGAATAATGAAATGATATATATATCTTGTCTTGCATACCTCCACATAAATCCTAGACATATAACCATATAACCACTCAGAACACCTAAAGGACGTGCAAACGACTTCTAGACAACTCATTATAACTTATGGATTGTTCACTTAAGATGCATGTTTTAACATCAAAACCTATCCCAAAGCAATTTGGACTCTTGAAAAATGTCATGCCAAAAACCTAATCTTTTTTGTTTTGTGATCTAAGATTCCTTTTATTTAAGTCACCAATGACTTGTTTTAAATGATGACCCCTCGCTTCTCTCACTTCCTGAGGATTGCCTTCAACCGAAACATTAACTTGTAATGTTGTCGACCTTTCTTATATGAACTCTATTAAATATAAAACGTGCGTTATCTAGGGCATGACACCAAAACTTTGTCGGATGGATTGCTCGTCAAGCATTGCACGACTCATCTTTCTTAACTTACGATGTGTTCTTTCAACAATCTCAAGTGATTGAGAAGTGAACGGGACCGATAAGTTATAAGATATTCCATATTGTTCACAAAAGGTTCCAAATTGCATTTTATCAAATTCACTGCTATGATTTGTTTTAATTGAGACAATTGAACAATCAAGTAGGTTTATAAGTTTCTTTCTTAAAGTGTTGAATTTATTTAAGACTTCATCCTTATTCTCTCAAATCACTATCCAAGACACTTTGGATAGCCATCTACAATCATTAAAGTGCAGAAGTTTCCTCTTTAACTTTGAATTGGAGATCAATCATACAAATCTAAGTGTATCAATTCTAATGCCTTATTTGTTGACTCTTTATGCCTATTTCTATTTCTTGCTTGTCCTTGACTCCCTAGACATGTATCACAATATTGTCTTTCAAAACTCAACAATGGTAAATTGCTTACTAGCTTGTTGGTAGGACCTAATTTCCTAAGCCGAAGCATTGGGTTATTTACCATGTTTGTTGTGCATATATTGTTACTAATATTCTATGAATAAAAAGTATACAAGTTGTTTCGCCTATGACCTTTAGCTAGTATGTTACTGTTTGTACTAATAGTGCAATCTACATTGGTAAACATAATACTAAAATCATCATCATTAAGATTACTTGTACTACAAAACTTAGAGTTTAGATTGCTACCATGCTCATCATTGGTGAAGTCTACAAAGTCATGAAGAGTATTGTTATGGGTGATTACACAAGAAGTTTGAGGAAAGTATGGTTTAGCGAAAGCATTTAATGATGAACCATTGTTACTCAAACTACTGGCGCGTTTGCCACGCGTTGGCGCGTCAGCCTGCGCGTCAGAGTTGGTAATTTTAGAATTATGACCTTCTTTTATGAACACAATGGATTTATCTTGTCTTGTAAATGTATTTTTATCATTTTCAGAAAAACCAAGACCTCCTTTATCATGAAAGGGTTTTTGTTCACTTAACATTTTGTTTAAATCAAAACTACTTTTCTTAAATTTAAGTAGTATCAATTTATCTTCAAGTTCACTAATTTCTTTCTTGAGTTTATATTTATCCATTTCGTGTTCTTCTATATTTCTCAAATTGTTTTCATCAAGTTTAATTAATTCTTCATATTCCTTTTGCAATTTATGAATATCTAGATTATTATTAGACGAGGAAAGATTAGATGATAACTCAAGAGCTTCAAGTGTCGTGAGACAAGTGACTTCTCCATGCGAATGATTCTCATCTTCACTATTGCTCCAAACCACTCCGACGAATGCAATCTCTTGAATATTGCATCTTCTTTGTTCATGGTGGTTATTGAGTTCCCTTATTGTCACAATGAGTTCATCATCTATACCTTTGACTTCATCAAGAGAAGCATCTTGAACACTAGTTTGGCTTGTAGTAACTTCATCTTCAAAATCTAGTGAATTGGCCTCTTCCTTGGTGATGACTCTAATATTATCAAGAAACACTTCATGTGCGTTAAGATCATCAATTATCTTCTCTAACGATAATTGTCCCAAACTTCTTGTTTCTTCAACCTTCACTTCTTCAAATTGCCAGGTTTTGGAAATAGCATTAACAAATTTTTCAATATGATTTTTGCTATAATAGCTTGGATCTAACAAGTTCAAGCTTGTAGTGATAGCATTGAATCTCATTAAACTGCTATCAATGGTTATCATTTGTGATAGAGAACTCTTCATATTGTTGGATGAGAGAGTCTATCTTGTTGTCCTTGACTTGTGTAGTATCATGATGAACAAGAAGGAGTAAGTCCCAAATCTCCTTTGCGGTCTTGCACATGCACACCCTCTCAAGCTCCTCTTGAGGTAGGGCATCATATATCATCATTTTGGCTCGAACATTCTTGTCGGTCATCTTCTTTTCCTTATCATCAAAATCACCATTTTGGAAAATTTATCATAAGTCATAATCCTTAGACCTAACATAGGTCTCAAATAGGATTTTCCAAAAACGGAATCCTTCATATTCAAACAAAGGTGGTCTTTCCATAGAATGCCCCTCTCTATAGTTCTCTTGAGCCATGGATCTATACTCTACTTTGCCAAAAATCTTAGTTAGGATTTTAGATTTTTGGGAAAGAAGTTTTTGACTTAAAACGACTTCTCGGGAAGGCTTTAACGCTCAAAAACTTGAGTATACCGCTCTGATACCAATTGTAGAACCGTAGAGGGGGGGGGGGGGGTGAATACGGTTTCTTTGGCTTTTAAGACGTTTAAAAACTTTAAGCCTCAAAGAAAACCAAGTGGTTGTATAATCAATCCAAACAACCACTAACACAACCAAAGTATATAAAGCAAGTAAGAACACAACGATATATACTGGTTCGGGATGGGGGGTTTATACCATCCGTACGTCCAGTTGCGAATCCGCAACTCCGATACTATTCACTAGTATAATCCTTTCGGTGGACTACAAACCATTACAATTCACTCTACCGATATTCACCAATATCGATGCTCACAAAGAAGGAGTTACTCCCACGGTATTCCGCCCTCGAAAACCACCCAAAAGAATCTCGCGATTCGACTTCACCTAAGGATCACAAAGATCACTGATGAGTGCTCAAACACTCATCATTTTTGGTCAAACTGAACTGCAAAAAAAACATACAAAAACACTCAATAATGGATCAAAATACTGAAAATATTCCAAAATTGTGTTTTATATGTTTCAGATGCAAAATGAGTAAAAACAGATGAAAAACGTACAAAGTTTGCAAAATTGGCAGTTTCAGTCCCTCAACTTTCAAAACTGGTCAAAATTAGTCCTTGAGCATTTATTTTGAATGAAAGATCAACCCAAGTCCTTTAAAAGACAAAATTTATCAAAATTGGACTTTGGGTGAAAAGTTTGAGGAAAATACAATTTTGATCCCTCAACTTTAAGTTTTGGCAATTTTGGTCCCCAGATGTCAAATTTTGTAAAATTCACTTTCATGATCTTTGGGTTAATGAAAGTTGGAAATTTTTATCCTTATGACTACTTTGGGAATATTACATTTTCAGTCCACCACTTTTCATAAATTACACAATTGGTCCTTATGTATTTCAAAAACCAAATGGACCTTAAGCCTAAATAAACAAACAAACCAACCAAATCCCTAATCCAACCCACACCCTACTACCTTTGGCCCATCACCACGCCAGCCCAATCCACACCTTAATATTCTCCCTCCCGTTTAATAATAAAACCCAGTCAAACCATGGTTTGACTCACCCCTAACCTCCATCACTTCCCTTAATTACCAGGGTACTTTGCCCCTCCTTTTCCACCAAACACTCAACCTCCACCTCTCATGTCCCTTCCAACTCACCCTCCTAATTAATACCTCACCTGCCAAACCAACCCCACCCAATTGCTATCTCCACTTTTCCCGCCAAAAACATTTTTGATGGCTGTGATGAAATAGAAGCCATCCAATGGCTCAAAGTGAAGTGGGATTCAACCAGAGGACCCACAGGAACTTAAAAAGTCTATAAAGAAGAAAGGAAGAAGCAGAATGGAGTTAGTTAGTTTTTAGTTAGTTTTTATATGTCGTTAGTAGTGTAGTTTAAACCATAGTTGTAATTTCTTATTCAAAGTAGTTGTAATCAGTTTATTTTGTGCAATTTAAACCATCTTCACCTTTAATTTCATGTTTTCCTTTACGAATTAATTTTTAGCATTTTTATTTGTGAAATTGACAAATTCACTAAAAAATTGTTAAAGGTTGTTGTTTGTTGTTCATATAAGCTTAACTCAGTCCACTTATAAGCCTATTTAAGCTTTTAAAATATTTAAACAAGTCTAGCTCAGTTTACTAAAAAACTCTAAAATCCTAGAAAAATCAATAGAAAATAGAAAATTCCAAGGAAGAAGGACAAGAAATCTGAGCAGGGTAGTCATTTTGGAGTACAAGGATTTTAGTGCCTAGTGGAGGCTTTAGGTTGTTCTTTGGTACCCTGGTCACTGATTCAGATTGGAAGCTATAGTAAGAAATTTTCATTTTCTTTGGCATTCATTGTTCATGTACCTCAATTGTTGCTTAATTCAGTTCATATATGCTTGCTTAATGTTAGTTTAAGTTTAAAATTCAGTTTCATGATTTAGTTTGTATGTTTACTTCACAAAAATTTCAACACAGGTTCATTCAAGGGTGTTTGGCTTAAACTGTCTCAGGGTAACCAAGGGTAGCTTGGTTATTGTTAATTGTTTTAATAACTCATGCCAGGTCATTAGAGTCCATTTCAGTCATTAAACCTAGTGTTTGTCAACCAAAAGTCAAAAACCTAGTTGATTGCCTCTAATATGTTAACTGTTAGGGGTTTGGAGTGGAGATTTCACCATTTCAACTCATAATTAGATATTGTAGCCTAATATAGCTTATTTGCAGCTTAATACAACTTATATGTTTAGTAGGATCAGTTAGAATCTCATAAAAGTCAAACTAATTAGTTATTGTAGAAAGTCAAAATTTCATCTTTGTTAGAAAAACCCAAAATGGCATGATTTTTCCTGAATTTTGTAAGTAGATTTAGGATTTGAGCTATTGATATGTGGTAATATCCCAGCTAAACTTCAAAGTCCCATGGTTACTTTATTTTTGTAATTTTTTCTGTGCATCCCACAGCTGCTCAAATGCCTAATTTTCAATGCCTCCCCTGGCCTCCATAATGGGCCCCACAGGTTGCTTATTGGTTTTTTGAAAAGCCAATAAGCCCCTCTTCAAGTCTCTTGGCTTATTTTAAGGTTTGCACCTCATTTGCTAGGGCTGCAAGGTCCATCAACCTTGTCCCATTTCTGAGTATTTTGTGGTTCATTTGGATTAGCTCAATCAGCTTTTTAGCTTATTATGTGGTCTCAGCTTATTGATTTGGCACATTTCATGTCCAAGGAACTTATTTATACCTAAATCAATCCTTGTGGGCCCCCGGGTGCTTATTCAAATCTTTCCTTAGCTAGTTTGACTAAAAGTCAAACAGCCAAGGGAATAAGCACTCAAAGTGCTTATCTTTGAGTTCCCAGCTCTTTATTTTTGTAAAAGTTTCTCAATTTTAGTTATAAATTAGTTTTTAAAAAGAAAATTCCAGAAAAATCCAATTTGATTATAAGTGATAGTTTCTATTTAATTTAATTTATCTTTTTAATTTTCCTTTGTAGATTTTTATTAAGTAACTTGCATTTTTATATTTTTATTAATTTCCTTGTACCTTAAAGTATTTTCAGAAATTTTTCCAAATTTTTATATTGTCATTTAGTATTTATTAAATTTAATATTAGTTTTATTAATAATTAATTAATATTTAAGTATTAACTAGCAAAATTAGATTTTATAAGATAACACCTAGTTTTTATATTTTCCATAGCTTTTATATGTTATAAAATAATTTTAGAATTTTTTCTAGAATTTCTACTGTTCGTTTTCTAATTTTCTTAATTAATTTAGTTAAATTAGATATTAATTAATAAATAAGTAAATAATTAGTAAAATAGTATAAATATAATTTTTAAAAACTTTTTATATTTTTCTAGGATTCCTGTAATGGTTAATTAGATTTGTAAAATTTTTCTTAATTTTCTAAAGTTAGTTTGTTATTTTTAATAATTTAAATTTGTTAAATTACTTAAGTAATTAATAATCAGTAATTAATTAATATTAAATAATTAATTAGTGTAAAATTTTATTTTCTTTTTCTAAAAAAGTTTCTTTCATCCTTAGGTTTGTAAAAAAGACATTTTCACCCCCTGAGGGTTTTCAGATTTCAGTTTTCACTTTTTATTTTGTACGTTTACGTTATTTTAAATGTAAACGTACGCGTTTTTAGATTTTGAACGTTTCTAAGTATCTAGTTCTCACGTAATCATTCATATAGCTTATTTAAGCTATTTCTCCTTATATTCCTTTGTTTAATCAATCACAAACCCTTTCTGTCCATATTCACCCGATTACAAACCCGTTTGAATACAATCCACACCTCGTCGGGACATAACGACCCGGGGAAACCCCTATATTCCACGAAGATTGACTCTAGGTTGTTTGACTTTGTTGACCATTAACCTGGTCAATTTAGGTTGACCGTTTGGAGCCAATCAATCACTACCAAGACTTCCCACCGGAAGTATCAAACATCAACTAGATCCCCAATGATCTAGGCTTGGTCACCAAGACACAAGACTTCCCTTACAAACAATTGAATGAATATATATGTTTGTTCAACCAAGCCCTAACCTAATCTAGAGACTCTATTTTAATAGAAAGGGTATAGATAAGAAGACCATCGACACAATCACAAGAGTGGATTAGGTTCCTGTGAATCTTCCATTGCAAGTAGATGTGTTCTTTCAAAGATGTTAGAGTGATAATCAAGAACACAAGATTAGAGACAGAGAGATTTGAGAGTGTTTAGAGAGAAAGAATAATGGCAAGGGGTGAGGAATACAAGAGGCAAGGGTGGTATTTATAGGCCAAGAACCCAACTTGGGAAAATTTTACCGACGCCGGCGCGCTGCCCACGCGTTGACGCGTGGGTGGCGCGCCAGACACCCTGGGAAAATTTTCCCAAAGCTTTGGGTGTTGGCTTTATAAATACCTTACCTTGCTAAACCCCCAATTGTACTCACACTAAACCTTAACATTAATCAATCTAAGGTTTACCAACTCAAATAGCCAATTTGAAAAATGTTTTGTGAAGTGTTTGTGAGAAAACAAATTACCAACGGTACAAGATGTAGATAGGGTAATTTGGAAGGGGTTGAAGTGTTATTCCTCACATGGTATAGAAAAGAGAAAAAGAATATGCCAAGGTATATTCCATTGCTTGGGGGAAGAATGAGATGGAGGGTTGAGATGAGATGGTTTGAATTGGATGGTTAGGAGATGCTTTGCTTGGGGGGAAAGGAGAAATCAATGGTTGAGATGGTTTTGGTTTGAAATGGATAGTGAAGATCCAACACATGTGATGGAATGGAGAGGAAGAAAGAATATGCTAGTGGAATATTCCAAATCATGGGGGGAAGAAATAAGATGGATGGTTGAGATGTCTTTAGTTTGAATTCAATGGCTAGGATCAAAGAAGCATCCTTTGGAATTCAAACAATTGACATGTGAGAAATATGAAGGGTTAAGATATGTTGTAAGGGAATGGATGGTTGAGATGTTGAGTGTGTAAGGGAATATGTAAGAGTGTAAGAGATTGTGTAAGAGAATATATGATTTGGATTTGATTGGATATGATTGGATTTGTCTTTTGTAGAAAAGAGATTAAGAGAAGATTAAGACATAATCTAATTGTCATTAAGAAGAAATGGTTTAGACAATTAAGATTATAAGTTGAGAAAATCATAGGTTACTTATAAGTTCAAGTAACACAACGTCGAGAATCCATAGTTTCATATCTTGTGACTTTCCACGACTCGGCGTTCTCAACTAATACCTTGGTTCAAACAAGTTAAGTGCTTTGCCTTGATGTAAAGCATAACCCAAGTGGGAAAGGATGCGTTTACGCAAAGTGACCTTTGACTTAGTTTGACCAATAAGGGAGTAAACCCGTTACATACTTAGAGAAGACGTAAGCACGGGATATGAGCATATGGATGCTTCAACACGATGTCACGTGAAATATATAAGCTTCCTAAGTTTAGAAAAGCCTTGGCCAGAGGCGATAGTTAGAAAACATGAGTTGGCGTTTTCCCGTAAATGGGTGTTTTAAAAGTAGGATCTCTCAAGTCTCAAAACTCATTTCGAGTGTTCTCAATTAAGCACATAACATATTCATACCTGTATTGAAAGATCCAAATTTGTCGGGTAAGGGGAAAGCCGACTTTCAAAATTCGCCCGGAACCATACAGTGTCCTGGCGCGTCACCCGCGCATTGACGTGCGGGCAGCGCATGTAAAACCTACATATTCATGACATGATTAAAGTACCAAAATACCCTCCAATTTGAAATTTTGAAAAATTAAGTATGTTTACCAAACAAGCCCGAAATTAAAAACGGTTATCGTACGATCACAAACGTGGGCACGTAACTTTAAGTAAATGATATTTGGACTATTACAATATCATAAGAACTCAAGAAGGTGAAATTTAGATTAAAACACAAGTATTGCATGTTACTTGACCTAAAAGGGTCCAAAACTAATAAAATTTGTACATAACCTTTAATATAAATCATAATTACTATCCTAAGTATAATTTTGAGTCAAAGTTGGTAAATTTGACCCCTCCCCCACCCTTTGGCCGTGAGTCATGAGAGGGGACTGGTAAATCCCTAAAAATTTGCCATATTTCTCATTTTAAATAACAACTTCCCTAAATTCCATTTAACCCTAAAATAAAAATATTTTTTTTTACTGGTTCTCTCATTTGTACGCCTCCTTCACCTCATAGCCACTTTCATTCATCAAAAATATTGACCTTGAAACCTTGGTGATTATTGGTACGCACTCGTGAGAAGATTTGGTAAACGTAGGGATCCATTTGGAGGTTTTGAAGGCATTCTTTTGGTGATTTTCTTTCCAATTCGTGGCACATCAACCCTAGGAAGGGTTTGGTATCTTCTAACTCAATTATCGTTTATCTCTTTCAATTCCTTTCATCATGAATATCACTATACCCAAGAATCAAAAAGCTACGAATTGATATACAATTATATGGTTTAGAGGTGATTGAGGTTGATTTGGTTGCATTTTTGAATTTTGTATGATGATATGTCAAAACTGCGTTTTCAGAAAATTAAGTTCAGTCGTGGTGTTTGATTTTTCATTTTCAAACCGTAAGGATTTAGGATCTCTCCTTTTACTGGGGTAATATTTGGGTTAAGTGTGACTTTCTGGAATTTTTGTGGATTTTTCTAAGGTGTTTTGAATGTGTATGTAAGTGCAAACTTTCTGCATGTTTGTGCAGTTAATTTTATGGGTAGGTCTGGAAAAAACGATTTTTCATATAGAGTTACACTTAAAAATAAAATCTGAAAAAATTCATGTAGACTCTCAAGACATATGTACTTCTGTGAGAATTTTGGTGATTTTTATTTTGGATGTCTGATATGTTTTAAAAATCCGTTTTGTGGGATAAATTCTGTGAGAAAACCGGTCATTTTATATGCTTATGTTTAATGTGTTAACTTGATGGTTTGGTGGCCTATTGCATGTCCCTCTTGGTGTGTACTCTTAAATGTTGTATTGACTTAAGTAAATGTGATATAATGTGAATTTGTGCAATTGTGACCTTTAACTTGTGAAATTGACACTTTTCACCCTAAAACATGCTCGGTGACATAATGAAACCCTAATTTCACAAAATGTTTATAAAATGAAATTCGTAACAAACGAGGCTATGAAACTTGATAATACGATAAGATTAACTTATAAGAATATGTTAACATTTGGAAACTTGCCAATTTTGGGAATCTGCTAATTATGGAAACCTGCTATTCTTGTAAAGTACTATTTATGGAAACCTTCTAAAATTGGAAACTCTCCAAATAAGGAAACTTGCTAAAAATAAAAAGTCTTCTAAAATGCTTAAACTACTTAAAGTGGGAAGTTACTAAATATGGAAGGTTACCTAATATAGAAAGTTACTAAATATAGAAAGTTTCTAAAAATGGGAAGATAACTAAAAGAGGTAACTTGAGTAATTCGGACTCGTCTTGATTCGTATCCATTATCTTCTAGGTTCGGTGAAGCGGGATTGAACCATTCTCTCTTTGACATGTGACTTTGCTTGTGCAATTGGACTGAGGTACAGATATTCCGTACTCTTTCAGCAAGAGTACAACTTTATTTCTCTCTCATGACTTCCTCTCTCTCCTTATATTATTGCACCTTGATATTGAACTTTGATTGACCCATTGATATTGGTCCTTTGACCTACCTCTTGATATTGACCTATGATCTATTGATAATGACCTTTGGGTATTTGAACCTTTGGATATTGGACCTTTGATAATAAACCTTGATATTGAACCTTGACAATAAACTTTTGAAACTAAACTTTGATATTGAACCATTGATATTGAATCTTGACCACTTGACCTTTCAGTATTTACCCGGGGTATTACTTGTTGTGGAGTAGCCACAACCATAGCATTGATGCACCAATGTTATGTACTCTAGTGTAGTTGGAGAGATGTACTACGCCGTCCCCGATCTACTATTGACTACTGCTTTGATTGTGATTGTTATTGGCCTACGGGGGCGTAAGGATGCATCCTAGATTTGTATTGTATTGTATTGATTGATCATTGGAGCTACTAAATTGCTACATATTGTATTGGTGACTGGGTATGCGTGCATTGCAACCCCTCACATATTGGGAGTTGATCACTCCATATTGGGCTACTATTGTATTGTATTGATTGGCCTTGGGTAAAATACTGAAAACGTACATACACTATACTTTACACTTAACCATGTCATCTTTTGATTACCCTCTTGGATACCACATGTAATCCTATCTTCATATCCCTTTGATTATTTCCTAACTCTATTGTATCGGTTGTTATTTTGTTGATATCTGTTCACTGAGCTTTTTATGCTCAGCCGCGTTTTCTTTTCCATGCGGCAGGTACTTAAGCTATGATGCGGGGTTTAGCTTTGGGGATGAGAGAGTGTGGACCAACCTTAGAGTTCTCTTAAATAATGGACTTTGTTTTATTATCGTATCTTCCTTATTTTGGAAATTTATTTGTAACCTTTGTACTCATTGTATTGTTAAAGTATTAAGCTTGTGTTTTGCTCTGTTGGACACTATTTATTGTGATATCTTTACCCTTGACGGGTTGGGGTGTTACAATTTATGGTATCAGAGACTAGGCTGACGACTTATAATACATAAACCTGGACCTGTGAGTTTTGGACCATTAGGTTTCCACTGTAGGAACATTGATAAACACCTTGAAAATTTGATTTAGGATTCTTCCCTTTGTGAACTTAAAGTTTAAACCTGTGAGGATTGGGCAGATATTAGGCTTCCTTTGGCATACTTTTCCCTTTCGTGTTTGTTTTTGACTTCCTTATCCTGACCATTTGGTAACCATTCAGATGGTTAAATCTCGTCTCTCTGGACCACCTGATGAAAACCCGAAGAAAATGGTGACTCATGCCATTAAGGATACTTCAAGACAGATCTAGCACATAAGAAGGAGTAAGGGGATTACTGTTGATGCTACGGGCTGCCAGAAGGTGGATGAAAAGGAGAAAGAGGTGTATGAAACTAAAACAAATGATAACAAAGGTATTGGCATTACGGAAAGTGCCATGAGTCTGTGGAAGAAGAAGAGAGAGATCGCAAAAGTGGTTTTGCTAGCCGCCGTTTGCCGCAACCCGAGAATAACAGGAATGGTTGGATTAGTGAAAGGTAGGAATAGAAAGAAGAAAATGATGTAGACTCCAATTTAGAGTCTACGGCGACCAGCTATTATAATCCAAATTGAACGAAGGGGAAATTGTGATCATGAACTAGTTTCTCTTACTCTTCTGTTTAGTCTGTATTAGACTTCGAATTTCATTTCCATTTCCAAGATACTATGATAATATTGAAATTTTGAATTAAGTTTCCATCATGTGCGTTTTGTTATGGCAATCTTGTTTGTGTTCATCAGTAAATTGTTATGGGAATCTTGATGATTTTGGAAGTATTGGTACGATGGTTTTGCACCCTAAATTAATTGACCTGATAAATTATGTTACTTTCGGATATTTCTCATCTTTTTTACTCTATTGACGAGGTTAGCAACTAGCATCTCACACGTATCATTTTGACAACAATACAATGTTCGTATTCGCAATGAGGCACACTTGGGCTATGAAGCTGAACAAAATCCTAACCTTCTCGAATAGTTAACTTATCTGCCTAAAGACTCTTGATAAACCTTACACTTGATCCTAATTTGTGAATTATCCGTCTGGTTTGGCAAATGTAGTTGTTATATAATTCCGTGTACCTTTGATATGATCTTAACCTACCATTGAAAATTCGTTTCCGATGGCTTCATTGGAAGACTGAAGAAACAAATAAAAGAACTTCTAAGAAATGAGTTACTAATCGAGAGTAAGCCTTGAAGTATACCAGTTTTATTGGTGAAGACGAGGAGAGACAACGTAGAGTGAACGTGAAGGTTCCTTAAGATGATTTTGAAGCCGTTTTTGTATTCGTAATAATAAGTTAACGATTCCAATTGTATTGGCTATCACATCAACTATTCCCTTGTATATGGTGAGATTATGTTTTTGTGAATATTTGGAAGAATTGTATAGTATGACATTGTGGTATGTTTTGAAATGGAGTTATGAGTTGAGGTTATTTTTGGAATCGCCTTCCGTATTCGTGAAGACTACAATGACGGTTAGTGACGTTAATAGTATTAGCTAAAGCTTTGACCATCTTGTGAATCTGATAAATAGCGTTTTCTCGTGAGTACTTGGACAAACAGTCATGGTATGACGTAATAGTACATTCGGAGACGAGAAAGGACATGGAAACTATATTGTACCTTGTTAGAAATTTGGCGACCACTTGTGCATTTTGGGAGATTGATATTTGTTGGACAACGATGTTCTTAGATTAGAATATCTCTTTAAATTCCGCAAGATCTGAAACTATCACCAAGTGATCAAGACCGACAATAAATTTGAAAAGCTAGTCTTTTGAATCTTACAGAAGAATCTTGGAAGATGCTCACCAATTTGCGTCAACTAGAAACGTATTAGAAGATTAACTTCACTGCCTAACCTGGAATTGACAACAATAGTGGCTACCATGAAGAGTGAAGACACTCCTTACAAGGCAGAAGTGTTGGCGATGCAGGGGATAAGAAGCTAGTTAAGGTGGCGAACCTGGAGCTGATGAAGACATGCAGTCTCACTTCCCTATTCATCTTGGTTGTACTAAGATGAATTAAGAGCGGAAGTAGACTGGATGAGGAAGGGATGTAAAAGATCGTGTCAGGAATTCACATTACTCCATCGCATTCCAAGAAGAACTACAGAAGGCTTGATGAATCATACTCAAGTTCACAGTTTTGTTTCACTCCCAGATTGATGGACAAAAGAAGACAGATTACTTGGACTTGAAGAGATTTGATGTTTTGAATGGGTGGTTTTGGAACAAACCATTTTGTTGTTTGGATGGCTTGATTCTGTAAAGGAGGAGGTTAATGATGACTAATGCTCACTCTCATTAATTTCTTGAGTTTCGTTATCTGGTAATGTGATCCTTGGATGATTTAGGTTCTCCAATATCATATCTGTCCCGTGTTCATTCTGCGTAATGGTCTTGTTTTGGGAATTTTGGCGAATTTTTGGAAAATTGATGCTTTTGAGACGACGTAACTTAATTGATGATATGTTAGAATTTCATTTCTCTTGCGAGTAGTTTTGTTTTCCTCTAGTTATTCATTGAGACTTCCGTTGTTTTGTTATTGAATGTTCCTCTTGGTTATGACACTTGATTTCGGTTGACCTCTTGAATGATAGAAGTAATAGGTGAACTAAGGTTGGCTTATTTGTTTACGACTCGTGATAAAGTATGACCATCATGAGGGTATATTTATATGATGCTAGTATTATGACGCCTGGCCAACGTGATAATACTCACATCATATAACGTGCACTTATTGTGGTCATACGATATCTTGGGGAGTATCTAAGAAGTTTAAAATTTGATCTCCGTCGGATTTTCTGTGATTTGTGAGACTTTATGTTCATTCTACCTATGCGTTGACTCTGCAATCGTTCGTTAGATAATTGGACAAATTTGAACTCGCATACTGTGGACCTCGATACATTTGTCACCAATCTCAAGCTCTTGTAGAAATCTCTACTGTTTGATAAAGTTGACTTGATTTGAAATATTGTTCGTATCCCATATGAACTTTTCAGAAGATACAATTATCATCCTCTACGTATGGTGTCATACCCTTTTGATCAGATTCAACCAGATATAGCCATACTTGATAGACAGGAGAGAGTCATGAGAAATAAGTTTTTCGTTTTGTTAAAGTTCCTTGGAAGAACCATCCACCACGTGAGGCGACCTGGGAGACCGAGGAGTCTACACAAGCCAACTACCCCCATTTTTCCTGTGTAGTCCGGTAGGCGTTCGTTTTGTTTCGCTGCTGTATTCCTTCTTTCATTTTCACGGATGAAAATTCTTTTGAGGGGGGAATAGTTGTAAAACCCACATATTCATGACATGATTAAAGTACCAAAATACCCTCCAATTTGAAATTTTGAAAAATTAAGTATGTTTACCAAACAAGCCCGAAATTAAAAACGGTTATCGTACGATCACAAACGTGGGCACGTAACTTTAAGTAAATGATATTTGGACTATTACAATATCATAAGAACTCAAGAAGGTGAAATTTAGATTAAAACACAAGTATTGCATGTTACTTGACCTAAAAGGGTCCAAAACTAATAAAATTTGTACATAACCTTTAATATAAATCATAATTACTATCCTAAGTATAATTTTGAGTCAAAGTTGGTAAATTTGACCCCTCCCCCACCCTTTGGCCGTGAGTTATGAGAGGGGACTGGTAAATCCCTAAAAATTTGCCATATTTCTCATTTTAAATAACAACTTCCCTAAATTCCATTTAACCCTAAAATAAAAATATTTTTTTTACTGGTTCTCTCATTTGTACGCCTCCTTCACCTCATAGCCACTTTCATTCATCAAAAATATTGACCTTGAAACCTTGGTGATTATTGGTACGCACTCGTGAGAAGATTTGGTACACGTAGGGATCCATTTGGAGGTTTTGAAGGCATTCTTTTGGTGATTTTCTTTCCAATTCGTGGCACATCAACCCTAGGAAGGGTTTGGTATCTTCTAACTCAATTATTGTTTATCTCTTTCAATTCCTTTCATCATGAATATCACTATACCCAAGAATCAAAAAGCTACGAATTGGTATACAATTATATGTATAATCGACCTAATATTAATTTTATGAGGGAATTGATAAACCTTGATTAATTTGATGATATGATGATTAAAACATGCTTGTGGTGACAGTTGTAACACATAAATACGTTTGTTTGATTTGAAAATGGATTTTCTTGATGTCTTAAAAATGTGGCCGAACATATGAATGACCCTAAGTGATTTTTGGATGCTAAATTGATGATTATTATGTGATATGGATGCTTGGTTTCATGTGTGGATTGAATTTGTATAACATGTAACTAGTGTGGTTAATTAATTTGATACGAAATTGAATATGGATGTATGTATGTCGACTTGTATGTGATGATATGGATTCATAATTGTTTTTGATGGTTGATGATGATAACATGTTTAGGATAACGATTGATGATGATTAGCATGATGATTAGGGTTGTTTTGAGTTGTTTGATTTGGGACAGATTTGATAGCTGAAAATGTGTGTATCATAAAACGAAATTGGTAAATGTTTAATTCATAATTTTTGCTTGTAAACTCAGTTTAGGGTCCTAATTAAATGTTCCAATTGGTTTAGAGGTGATTGAGGTTGATTTGGTTGCTTTTTTGAAATTTGTATGATGATATGTCAAAACTGCGTTTTCAGAAAATTAAGTTCAGTCGTGGTGTTTGATTTTTCATTTTCAAACCGTAAGGATTTAGGAGCTCTCCTTTTACTGGGGTAATATTTGGGTTAAGTATGACTTTCTGGAATTTTTGTGGATTTTTCTAAGGTGTTTTGAATGTGTATGTAAGTGCAAACTTTCTGCATGTTTGTGCAGTTAATTTTCTGGGTAGGTCTGGAAAAAACGATTTTTCATATAGAGTTACACTTAAAAATAAAATCTGGAAAAATTCATGTAGACTCTCAAGACATATGTACTTCTGTGAGAATTTTGATGATTTTTATTTTGGATGTATGATATGTTTTAAAAATCCGTTTTGTGGGATAAATTCTGTGAGAAAACCGGTCATTTTATATGCTTATGTTTAATGTGTTAACTTGATGGTTTGGTGGCCTATTGCATGTCCCTCTTGGTGTGTACTCTTAAATGTTGTATTGACTTAAGTAAATGTGATATAATGTGAATTTGTGCAATTGTGACCTTTAACTTGTGAAATTGACACTTTTCACCCTAAAACATGCTCGGTGACATAATGAAACCCTAATTTCACAAAATGTCTATAAAATGAAATTCGTAACAAACGAGGCTATGAAACTTGATAATACGATAAGATTAACTTATAAGAATATGTTAACATTTGGAAACGTGCCAATTTTGGGAATCTGCTAATTATGGAAACCTGCTCTTCTTGTAAAGTACTATTTATGGAAACCTTCTAAAATTGGAAACTCTTCAAATAAGGAAACTTGCTAAAAATAAAAAGTCTTCTAAAATGCTTAAACTACTTAAAGTGGGAAGTTACTAAATATGGAAGGTTACCTAATATAGAAAGTTACTAAATATAGAAAGTTTCTAAAAATGGGAAGATAACTAAAAGAGGTAACTTGAGTAATTCAGACTCGTCTTGATTCGTATCCATTATCTTCTAGGTTCGGTGAAGCGGGATTGAACCATTCTCTCTTTGACATGTGACTTTGCTTGTGCAATTGGACTGAGGTACAGATATTCCATACTCTTTCAGCAATAGTACAACTTTATTTCTCTCTCATGACTTCCTCTCTCTCCTTATATTATTGCACCTTGATATTGAACTTTGATTGACCCATTGATATTGGTCCTTTGACCTACCTCTTGATATTGACCTATGATCTATTGATAATGACCTTTGCGTATTTGAACCTTTGGATATTGGACCTTTGATAATAAACCTTGATATTGAACCTTGACAATAAACTTTTGAAACTAAACTTTGATATTGAACCATTGATATTGAACCTTGACCACTTGACCTTTCAGTATTTACCCGGGGTATTACTTGTTGTGGAGTAGCCACAACCATAGCATTGATGCACCAATGTTATGTACTCTAGCGTAGTTGGAGAGATGTACTACGCCGTCCCCGATCTACTATTGACTACTGCTTTGATTGTGATTGTTATTGGCCTACGGGGGCGTATGGATGCATCCTAGATTTGTATTGTATTGTATTGATTGATCATTGGAGCTACTAAATTGCTACATATTGTATTGGTGACTGGGTATGCGTGCATTGCAACCCCTCACATATTGGGAGTTGATCACTCCATATTGGGCTACTATTGTATTGTATTGATTGGCCTTGGGTAAAATACTGAAAACGTACATACACTATACTTTACACTTAACCATGTCATCTTTTGATTACCCTCTTGGATACCACATGTAATCCTATCTTCATATCTCTTTAATTATTTCCTAACTCTATAGTATCGGTTGTTATTTTGTTGATATCTGTTCACTGAGCTTTTTATGCTCAGCCGCGTTTTCTTTTCCATGCGGCAGGTACTTAAGCTATGATGCGGGGTTTAGCTTTGGGGATGAGAGAGTGTGGACCAACCTTAGAGTTCTCTTAAATAATGGACTTTGTTTTATTATCGTATCTTCCTTATTTTGGAAATTTATTTGTAACCTTTGTACTCATTGTATTGTTAAAGTATTAAGCTTGTGTTTTGCTCTGTTGGATACTATTTATTGTGATATCTTTACCCTTGACGGGTTGGGGTGTTACAGCGCGCCTGGAGCAGACATGGGCTCCGGCGATTTTGGGCTAACGTTTGTTATTTTATGTGTTTCGATGGTTTATTTGTCGTCAGTAAAACAAGAAGAGATCTTGATCATGTTGCCTCAACAAACTCTTTATCCAAACTTAACAAATAGGATTATTGCAAGGAATGGGGATACAAGTCTGAAAACGTTCTTGGTACATAAAGTTTGGAGGAGTTCGCCGTGACCTGTATTTTTTTTCTTTGTTTCCATCAGCTGTAATTAAAATTTCTTATTCAACCTAAAATATGCATATCTACTACCTATAAAACCATGTTTTCTTAATAATGTTATAATGCTTTTACCTAACCATTTAAGTTGGGACGAACAATGAAAAATTACTTAACGATGAGTTATCCATTGGTCTCAAACAAAGTCGAGCAAGAGAGTAGTTTTGTAGTTTGTGCAAAGAATTCCTTCAAAAGTTATATAGCTCTATCAAGCATTTCTTCATAAACGAAATCTTAAAAGGGTGTTTGGTTGTTGTAATATTTGTTCGAAAATGGACTTTTAAAAGGTTGTTTTGTTGATGTAATAATCATCTACAGAAAAGGATGCTATACAGCAACTGAGTGTTGACTTTTACTTTGACTTTTATATATTGTACCTAATTAACATTGCTAAGCTTTTTTTTATAATGTTTTAGGTTAATGCAATTTATGTGAAATTTTCTGGTCCTACTATTAATTCAACCACCACCAACAATGTTTCTGTTAATGTGAGGAACAAATTAGATCAAGACCTTCTTCTTATTTGGTAAGTTTTTCATTATTTTGTCTACGATGACAAATCTTTTTATGCGCATTACAAAATTGAAGAGGGTGGTTTGGACTGTTTCTTATAGCTGTTTATCAGTTTATTGCGCTTTTAACTGAAATAGACAGCCTTGAAAGTGTCTATGATTCCTTATCCAAATGGTTAAGAGACATAATGTTTTTTAAATAAAAAGTTTGGGGTTAATTTAGGGTGTGTATAGGATTGCTTCTTTCAAGTTGCTTATGTCCTTTAGCTTTCTTTTAAGGGTTTATTTTACCTAAACAAGTGTCTCTGGCATAGTACGTAAGCAATTTTACCTATATACTCTAAGTTATTATATGCTAAAAAATTGAATAGATATATAAGCACATAAGCAGAGAAACACTAAAATTAGCAATCCCAAACACCCTCTTTCCAAACTCTTTATTTCATTTTACATAAGAATAAGCAAACAAGCAGTTCTAATAAGCAATATCAAGCACCCCACCCACTTGGAAATGTGGTGGATAGAAAGAATCCATATAGTCCAAACGAGTCTAGCTCCGGTCGGCCGCGTTGCGGCCTCGCGGGTTTTTAACGTATTTTTTTGCTATTTTTTAGGAAATTTTTCGTTATCTTTAAATTGTTTTTGTTGTATACCATAAACCAGCGATTTTTCAATGCTTACAGCCAACTCTTTCTTTGCCATCTGCAAATCAGTCATGTAAAAATTGTTCAGTTAACCAACGATTAAGAAATATTGTGCACTAATCTTGGGATGGTAACAATTTGCATATACCGAAAATGGTATTAACCAACAATTACCTTTCAAATTCATTCACGGGACCAAGTGCGTAAACCCCCTCAATGCCATTACGGCCAAGCCTCACCTTTGATGCAAAGAAGGGCAATTCTGTAACCTGCAAGAGAACAGTCGTTAACTTTATTTGAAGATGCCTTGAAAACCGATTAATAACTTGAATTTATTAAGTAAACTGGAATGATACAACCACGATATCAATAATGGAAAATATTTCTGTAGGATGATTTTAGTGTCAAACATGACAACATACCACATAATCCACAAAAGTGCATCTAATCACATTTGCATCTCCTCTTAACCCTTGCAAGCATGCATCAGCAAACTTAACAGCAACATAAGCCTAAGAATTAGAATAAGAATAATCAGATGACAAAATAACATTATTTTGTATATTTGAATCGTATAAAAATACTTAAAACAATTTATAGTAGCTACTAACCATGGAAAGAGTTGCAGATCCTGCCCCAGCTTTTGCCTGTAAAATAGTCCATAATTCATATTGCTTATTTATCTAAGTGAAAGAAGATCTGTTGAATGCAAACTGAAACTAACGGTTTACCTCAACAACATTTTTACAGGACTGTGAAAAAAGTTGTCTCCCGCTGCAAAGCAATCATTTTCCCGGCAGCTTTGGAAGATGGATACGTATCTGCGATCATCGCCATTTGCCTATGTATGTGCATATTAGTTTGCTGCCAACATAAACTACAATACACCAGTTATCTTGACCGTGTAAACAAACATGCATGTTTTCTATTTGATCATACCTGTTATCTATTCGCATTTATTAGGACATAAATAAATAGAGCTATTAATTTGGCCAATCGAGTAGCTGGTATTGCAAGTGTATGCCGTTAGCGGGAATGGTAAGTAAACACACATGGTGTAAATTTTTTGGATGTAAACGTGTGACTTATATTAACTAATACTTGTCACGCTGAACACAAACAGCCTTGATGAGCATAAGCAATGTATTTATATAGGCAGTATTATTGAGTAGCTATAAAATTCCCAACATACATGATAGGTGGTAGGAATGTACGTTTGGTAAAAATTTACACGAAAGAGTTTAAATATAATAATAGGAAAACGATTTAAAATAACAGGTAGGCATTTGAAGTATAGCAAACGGCGGCCAATATTTTTGGGGCTGCTATAACTAACAAAGCTGTCAGATCAAACCAAAATAAACCATATCAAAACATATGATATAGCCGGAACATTAATCGCAAAGAAAATGCCCCTTAAATTCTTTTATAGCTGCATATAAATTCTTTTATAGCTTTTGATTATGCACAAATCATTATCAATAACAATATAGAAAAGATTTAAAAATTAATTGAGATATTCAGGCCTCCAGAAAATGCCCCTTAATTCGGGTTACGTTTTTATCTCTAACATGTAAAAATGTAACTAAAAAGCGACCCAAACGGGTAGAAAGTAGCTTAAGAATATATATTTAATTCATGCAACCTCCTAAATTATTTTAAATCAATATATCAGAGTACAGAGTATGACTGACATAAACGTACTCCGGGGCAACCCAACCCGTTTGCACCCGTCAGCCAACACAATTGGCCACTATTTATTACCTATAAGGTTCAACAATGCACCATTTTAGCACTCCCATGTTTAAGCCTTTCTTCATAGCAAAAATGTGCCTTGCAATGGCGACAAATCCTGTCATACGGCCCTAAAGACACATACGTAGCAGGTGCGCCTGCAAAAGACAAAAATAGATCCTACTAAAACAACAATAGCAACCGCACCCCTGGTGCCCTGCACGGGAACAGAAGAACCCGCACACGGATGTCTTTGTCTTGCCCGTGGTGTGGCACGCCTAGTTACAATAAAGAAAAAGGATGAAACAAAGACATAAGCAACATCATTAAGTCGATAAACATAGAAAATGATAATTGAAAAACACATAATGACAAAACATTGCAAATACATTGAATAGCGGTCGCGGATGACGATGGACGTCTATTGATGAAGCGAAAAATGAATCGTTTTTAGGGTGTCATTTTAGCCCGGATTCGAATTTATTTGATCAAATATTGCCCTAAATCGTTCCTTTTGTCATTTTAGGTACTTTTGGAGTGAATTCTGGAAAAGGAAGCATTTTGGACGTTTTTGGAGATAAAAGTGAAGAAAACGGCAAAGTCTTAATTTTCCTTGCTGAGAACAGTACCTGACGGCGTCAAGAGTTTTCAAGTGACGGCGTCAAGAGCAATACAAGAGGTGGAAGTGGATAAAGTCCGTGACAATCCATAAGAGTTTTGTACTATGGAGATGACGGCGTCACCATAGGCCGTCATGGTCCAAATGTTAGTGACAGCCCAGAGTAGAATTGCACATGACGGTATCAAAAGTGGATCTAGGCAATCCGATTTCATTATGAGTGGTGAGTTGACGGCGTCAGAATTTTCTTCTTGACGCCGTCACCATGTAAAATCTATATATAGTTTTGCAATTTTAATTCATTAGAGAGTAACAATTAGGGTATAAATTTGGAGAGAAACCCTAGTCCGAATATCACAGCTCTTTCAAGGGTTTTTACCCTTTGAAACCTTTCATGTTCAATTGAGATAAGTACTCTTTCAATTCATTCAATATGTCTATGTGTTGTTTGAATATATCTTACACTTGTCTTCAATTTAACATGCTTGGCTAGATCCCTTTTGTGTTTGCTTAGATGTAGTGAAACCTAGATGTTAATTATGGGTTGATTGTTTGTTTATAGTTGCTACGGATGATTGTATTCGATGTTAGGCTTAAGAAAACTGGCAGACTTCCATTGGTGACATGCTTGAACGTCTTAAGGAACATGACCAGAGGTGTACTATGATTTTTGGTTGTATTTAATGCATAGGAGAATTCTGATGATCCCATGTTAGGAGCTTCTAACGGCTCGACATAGGAGTGAAGTAGGATCCTATAGAGTTAGGGAATATTGTATACGGCCCTACGACTAGTATTAAGGAATACGACCCGTCATCCATGCAATTGTAACAAATTATCAACCTGTAAAAGATATATAGGGAGTAATGAAACCTAAGTAAACACAACTCTCCCTATTTTTGTTCACACCACATTAGTAATTAGATTAATTTTCATTTTTGTTATTTTATTTTGATTGCATCTTTAGTTATTGGGTTAGTTGGCTAGCAACTAATTCCGCCCATTCTTCCAAAACCCGAGATTTTATTTGCTTTTAAAAAAATATAAAAATACAAAAAGAATCATCCCTCATCTCTAGACCTAGTTTTTAGGCTTTCTAATCCTAGCGACACTATTCTTGAGTTGAACGATCAATCCCCCGGTACTTGTCACTATACTATACTACAACAATCAGGTACACTGCCTGGTGGAGGTTGTAAGCTTCTCGAGATCCCTCGAGAGGTAAATCCTGGTGTGATTCCCATGTATCAAGTTTTTGGCGCCGCAGCTCGGGGAATAGTTATTGTCTAGGTTATAATTTCTTTTTATTAGGTCTACTTGCTAGATTCCTTTCTAGTAAGATTTTATTTTTATTTCTAGGTTTTCTTTAGTCTATCTTATTTCTTTGTTTCCTTTGTTCGTAAACTATCTCGATGGGTAAAAATAGCATTGATCGTTTGATTCCCGTTATTCGTGTTTTTCGTCGTAGGATTTTCCAAATGCCCGCCCTAATCCCTTTAGTGGAAAATGAGAACCCATCTAACCTCTCGCCTAACCATCACTTTTATAATAATTCTGAAATGGAGGAGTTTGACCATGATGATGACCATAGGGCTAGTCCTTTTTACTATTCGGACTCCGATGAGGACCTAGATGATGGTGACGTAATTAATGAGGATAGGATGAAAGATGAAGTGGACCCTCTTAGGTATGTCGACCCTAGAACAAGGATTGAGAATGATAGCTCATTTAATATGCAATTTTCTTGTAAGATTGGATTTAGGAGCTTTGATGCCTACCTTAACTCATCTTTACCAATGAACATAATCTCGCGTAGTGAATACAATAAAATCATGGTAGATGAGTTAGAATACAAAGGAGATAATATTAGTGCTAAGGCAATGGCATTGCATGTGTTTGTTGGAAGCTTTGTTTCTCTTGTTGAGTTCATGGTTATGGAGAATCTAGGAGAATTTATCGACAGTAAGTTAACCCAAGTTGTGTTTGGGAAACCCTTCAAAAGGTTAACCAACCTTGATGAAAAACTTATGGAAGGGTTAATTACGTTCTCGGATGGGGATGAAGATTTTGTCTACCAAATGCCCCGTGCACACCCTAGGTTCAAGGATTTTTCCATGGAGAAATGTAGTAGGTATCCGCCCCTAGAAATGCTAAGTAAGAATGATAAAAGAAAAGGGCTTAAATATCCTCATGAAAAGAATAAAAGGTATTATCGCGGATGTTTAGAGTTAAGTGATGATTATAAGAAAGGTGAGGCGACTATTAGATGGCTCACCCTTGGATATGTGAGCATAAGCGACACACGATAGCCCATGACCTTGAGTCTAGCTACAAGACTCGTAAATAAAGAAAAGCGCTTCTTGGGAGGCAACCCATGTTTCGTGTGATTTTTATTTGTTTGATTGTTATTTGTTTCCGTATGCATGCTTTATTTTTATTGTTGGTAGATCATGTTTCAAAACTAAAATTGTGAAAATGCTTTATTTTGTCGTTTAACTTCGTCCTAACTTCATACAAAGGTATTTTGCAAAAGATAAGTGTAAGGGGAAACCCCAAATTTGTTTTTAAGAACGAAATTGATCATGATTATCCACAATATTAAATGGACATGTGTATTAGTATTTGTTAGAGTCAAATGCTTGTATCGAGTCATAATGATGTTTTGCAGGATTTTCCAGGAAGTAGGACATAAGTTTTTCCAGAAATTTTCCAGGAACTTAACATAAAGATTTCTGCAGGTCACTTCTGACGGCGTCAGGAATTAATTCCTGACGGCGTCATGTGTAAAATTCTGAAAATTTTGCTAGTTTTGTTTTTCTAACGGAGACTTGAAGTTTTTGTTAATTCTTTAGTTTTATAAACTTCAGGAAATCTGCACTTGAGTTTTATAAACTCCACAAGCATTATATCTTAATTCGCTTTCTAAGACTTGTTAGTATATATAGATTGCCGCTAATTTTACGCGAGGTTGCCTTGTTTGTTTTCTCAGGTTTAACAGGTTATATATGACAAGAAGATGATTTATTTTTCTGGAAGGGAAGCGTTGAATGTTTATTTTCTTGGAGGAAGATCTAACCTTGTTGACACATTATCCACACCGAACGAATCAAGGGAGTATTTGATTTCATTCTTTTATCTATTTCACTTTTACATTCTTTAATTGAACATTGGGGACAATGTTCATCCTAAGTGTAAGGGGAGGGTAAATGATGATACCTTATAGGATACACTTGCACTTGAATTTGTTTGTTTGATGGTAGGTGTGTAATAAAACTAAGAGAAATATTTGTTAGTGTAATTTTAGCGCCAAATTTAAATTTCTTTTACAACATTTAGGAGTGAAACTTTAGCTATAGCAAGCGTCTCATGGATAGGAGTTGTATGACTGGCACAAAACCGTACTATTCAGAAAAATTTTCCACCCAAATATGTGAGGTTCGCCCTTAGATTTGATAGGAAAAACATTCATTATTAGTGATTATGAGTGTACCGGTAGCATTTAGATTCTAGAACTTGCGTTAGTGATGCATCCCGAGACCGCTAGTGAGACTACATTCATGTGGTAGGATTTACTACATGATAAGAGGCATTAGGATCACCCTTGTGTTAAACCCGTATCATAATTACTTGACCATTTAAGTAATATTACTTGGCTAGTAAAGTCAACTAATTTTTCCCACACCTTAGCGTTGTACTCATTTTTAGTACACGAAACCCCTAGTATACCCCTCCGAGCCTATCTTTTTGTTTCTAACTTTAAGCATCTTACTTAAAAGAAGAATTTGTTACAACCCATTTAAATGTACACCCAAATCGCCTTAGCCTTCTGTGTATGCACTCATCTTTTGTGCATTATTGTTACATGTTAAACCCTTAGTTAATTATCTAATTGATTACATGGTTGCTAATTCGAGTCATATCTTGTACATATTGTTTTGGGACGATTGGGACTCATGGGTAAAGTACTTATGTTATGGAAACCTAATTTTTTGGGCATTAATTAAATTAAATTGAGTTAGAGATCAAACCTTATTGATTGAATGAGGAATCTCTTGAACCTTCTGGAGAGTGATGAAGGCGGTGGTATAGATGAACGAGATAGATGGAGAGAGTAAGCGTGTGTGACATTTAAGGTTTTATCAAGACTTCATCAGTTTCACAATGGGCTTGGATTAGGCCGGAAAAAAAAATGCGAGAAGCCCACATCGATGTACTGTTCATTGAACGACATCGTATCAAATGATGTTTAATATATATAGTAATGATGTATGTAATGTAGGATTAAACTATATATTGCTTAAAAACTGGGCTGGTATATTCCTTAAAAAGTTTGTTATTATGGTATTTTGCAAGTCTCGAAGAAATATGTCTCAGATGAAGTGATGTTTGAACCTCTTAAAATCTTATTTTTAAAACCTAATGACTTTGGAAAACAAAGTTGCTTTAACATTCAGTTCAGTTACGAGAATCGAGATCTCAACATGAAGATGAGTGTAGGCATCTCTAGAGGAGCTGAGACTGGACAAGGTATGTACAGTTACCGCATTCAAACTGCGTTTACTTGAATGAGAGCATAATTGGGATTTTCGGTTCAATAAATGTCTAAGACTAACACGTAAGAGTTGGAATATATCCAAGTAATTTTGAAATTGAACCGGTCAAATGGGTCTATTTTTTAATTTTACAGTAGAGGACCAATGGTTGATGAAGATGCTTTTTTTGGAGCATTTTCAATTGATAAAAAAATGTTTTACATATGATGTGTTCTAGCTTTGACTTTATTGGATGATTTCTTACTTAAGTTATGTTGATAAACCACAATCAATATTTGTCCTCTATCCTTGGGTCATCCAACTCTTCATAAGCTACTATTTTTTATTATCATGAGTAAGCTGAGCAAAGAAACAAACAAGGTCAACAATGGATCATTCGTATCGCTTTTCATGCATGCAGATGGTGCCAACATGTTTCTAATGGATCTTGGAGTTTACGTGCCATTGGGGATGGAATTGTCATGCCAGTAATGCTATTTGTTTGCAGCAGTATTGTGAACAATATTAGAGACTTCTTCTTCTTTGTCCATCCATATTCTCACGGACAAAATCAACCAGGTAATCCTACATACCCTCATCATCGAGTTTTATTGAATATGGTAAAGAAATTGAAGTAGATTTTATATACATGTTTACATAATGCAGTAAATGTTTGTTACTTGGTTGTTATGAAATGGGTTGCATGTTTTTTAGGTGAGCTTTTCTCGATTTTCATTTTTGTATCAGTTTATAATATGATAAAAATAGAGTACGTTGCAACTAACTTGCTAAGAATGGGTTTGGTTGCGGAAGGGTATTGCTGGTCAAGAACAAAAGAGAGACAAGCATCAAGACTGAGATCAACTTATTTGAAAGCAGTTTTGAGGCAAGAAGTGGGCTTTTTTGACTTGAAAGTTACAAGCACAATGTATATCATTACCGGTGTTTCCAGTGATAGTCTCATCATTCAAGACGTCAAAAGTGAAAAGGTTACCAGTGTTTCCAGTGATAGTCTCATCATTCAAGACGTCATAAGTGAAAAGGTACGCTTTGATCAAAGGTGGGAGCATAGCTACAACATCATCTTGGATTGAACATAAGGTTTTTGTAAAACAATCTTTGTCTAACCTTTATCATCAATAGGAATCTGGCCTGCCCCATACGTAGGTCCTTCCTTTTTGTTGATTTCTTTCTCTTTAAAAATCGTGTTAGGGACTATAGATTTGCTGTTGATTGTTACTTCATATGAACTTCAAAAATGTAATTAAAAGTTAGATTTTGTAAACGTCAACAATTCATCTTTAAATTGCAGGCTATTAACACAATTAAATATTTGCTGCTTGATGAGTCGATAGATAAGAAACTTACCAAGGCATATTCTTAAAATGGAATCTTTATGCATCGTCCAAACCATGTATGATGTTTGTTGCTTCTTTGTCATTTCCAGGTATTCTTTGAAACTTTCATACACTTTTAAGCATGAACAACAAAACCAATCAATTGAATTGGGTTAATGTTAGACTATATTAGTCCAGCCTTTCTGAAAATTAGAAGGTTATTTCTATACATGAAGATATTCCACATGGTGTTTTATGATATAACTTTTTTTTTTTTTTTTTTAATAGTCTTGCTTTAAGAATCTAAGGAAGTGTTTGAATCATCCATCATTGCTTTTTAGTTTTAACATTAGGACTTTTGTTGGACTCAAGACCAAATGAAGGTACTACTTAGAAAACCCAATATTTTTCTCCATTTTTTCATATGCTGAAATTATTTGAGTGTAACATGTAATCTCAATATTATGAATACCGGTTGGTAGCTAATGTAAATGTAATGAACTGGTATGATATAAAGGAAGTGGTTCTATGAAACTTGTGACAAAATAAAAGGAGTTTTATTGTTTTGGCTACCACAAAAAAATATTATCGTTTGTATGGTATTTTTACAATGCCGAGTATTTTTTTTAAGATGTAGATACTGTCATATAGTCTTGAATCAACAACTGTTTTTTAGATCAAATGGTTGTTTATTAGAGTTGGTTGCTGCTACTTTTGTGTGCAGAGTGGAGTACTTGAAATAATGAATATTGATGTTTAAATCAATGTTATTAATTTTGTTTTTTATATACACTACAAAGGTGTTTAAAAAGTGCATCGATTAGAGATGAGAACAAAGCTGGAATGCTATTAAAGATAGTTATGCTTCTTTACTTGTGATGGAGAGAACCTTTAGTTGTCTAGGATGTGATATTTACAGGTATGTTTAACTCCCCATATATGTGTGTTTTGCCATGAAAATTAACAAAAGCCAAGACCAAACTTTGTCTAAGGCCGGTCTATATTTGGAACGACCTGTTTTTTCACACGGCAACTCTAGGTAGCCGTATCAAGGGTAAAGAGTAAGAAAGGTCTAAAAGTGTTATGTTGCGATAAAGATGGCAACTATTGCAATTCTACATTAAACGTCTATAAAGAAGTCTTTCATTGACTTTAAGTTTGTATTTGTTTCTTAGCTACCTTTTATTAAAAAGTCAATGTTATTCTAGTTCATTTTGCGAATGTTTTGCAAATGACATTTTACCTTAACTTTTTGGTTTTTAATTTTATATCATTTAATGTTATTTCTATTAACCATTTTGCTACTTTTATACTTTTAACAATTCTTAAAGCTAGCCGCCCATCAGGCGGGCCTTGAGGCTAGTATATACATATAGGAACATTTTATTACTTTTGATATTTTTGAACGCGCATGAAGTTTTACAAATCATATATCTTAGTTATACTTATTAAAATGCTACACTACACAATGAAAATACAATTAAAGATTTTATTCTATGTATAAAATAAAGCTAATACATATATAATTTAATTATAATACATTTAATTATACACACAAAGTATGGATCTAGTGAGAAGAATTAATGAAATGAGAAGAGTGAGAAAAAATTATAGCCACATATTTCAAATAAGGAAAGAGAAATAATAGGAGATACATCTATTTTTTATGGGTGCATCTAATATTTGTGTTTGTAGTTTCTTCTCATTCTTCTTATCTTAATTATGTTTCTCATTTGATCCTAAGTCTATACACACAATAGTATAAGCTGTTAAGAATATTTGGTTCTTTCACTAAATCAGATTAAACAAAATAGTGTGTCATGTAAAATTAATTCTATCAGTCGAATGCTTAATTTTGTTTATCATACAAAACCTCAACATTCCACAACAACAACCTTTTAATTTTTATTTTTTTAATTTTAATGAGTGTCCACCCAAAAAGAGTAATTTAACCCGAACTTTAAAAACAAAGGATCATTGCAAGAATTTAACTTGCCCGAAGTAGAATAGATGCCATTTGCCTTAACTCTATCAAATTTACCATAGACATAAGACATGACGAATAAAATAAATTGTGTTATGAATAGAAATTGCTGTATCATAAATGTACTAGAATGGTGCCCGCGCGATGCGGGGGCGGATTATTGGGGTGAAGAGGAGGGAGGTGGGGTGGTGGAAAGTGGTTGTTGGGGTGGTTGTTGATGTGGTTATAAATTGTTGGGGGTGGTTGTTGAGATGGTTATAAATTGTTGGGGATAATTGTTAGGGGTGGTTGTTTTCATAATTAGTAAGTAAAAGTCTGAATTTTTAAGCATTTCTAATTATAGAATAGTCTCAAATACATTATATAGTAGTATAGATACGTTGATGATGGTGATATTGTATAACAGTATATGGACAGCGTAACGAGGTAGTGAGCAATTTGACACAGAATGTTAATATCTAATTCATTATATATTAAGTTATATCAATTTGACACAGATGTATATAGTCGATGTGTGTAGTTGTACATGTACATCTTTGATTAACAAATATCATGTTGTAATTGTAGTTGCACGTAGTTGTCAATTAAAGAGTGTGCTTTCTTAACCAATTTTACACACAAATCTACAAATATTTATGTGCGACAGATGAAATCATGGAATAAAGCATATTGCATTTGTTGCATACCAACTTTTAGCATCGTAACTTTTTGCATTAACATGGAAGTTATCATTCGATTTAATGTTATTGATTTATTGCTTCCATACTTGTCCTCGTGTAATAATTTTCAAAAATTATTTACCATCTTTGTTTGTTTTCGTCTTATTTGTTATTGAAATAGAAATGGTCATTTTTTATTTTATTGTTGTTTAAGCTAGTCTTTATTTGTTTCCAGCCATTGATATAACTTATTTATGTTAAAACCTTATACATGTACAAATATAACTATTGTTGTTTAACCTAGTCTGTATTTAACCTAAAAACTACTAAAATACATTTCCAATGAGAGTTGTTAACTATAGTACAAATATTATTGTTTTGTGAAAATGGGAAATATATTACCGCCAACTTCTTAAAGATTACAAGATGCATACTAGAAGGAATAGCAAATATTCAAAATCAAAATATGACAAAATATACTTGTAAAACTTTAAATTGTATGTATTATTTTCTTGTTTTTTTGTTATCCCTTTATAATAAGAGGAATCTTTGACTGGATGAAAGACAAATGCATAACTTTAGTATGGTATTGTTAGAAAATATTTTTGTAATTAAAATGGATCGTTCCAAATAAAGTTTATTATTCTCATATAGGAAAACAATTAGTGTTCTTGTGATACATTTTTATGCAATGTAAAATGGATTCAAAGAAGTATGAGAATTTCATGATTTAGTCAAATATTAGTAAGTATATACATCATTTACATGATCAACTAGACTTTACTGGGCTGATTCTCGCCATTTCATATGATCTTTTTTCTTGGTTGTTTTATGACCTGTTATAATAATAAAACAAAAAGTTTAACATATTTTTAAGCAATTGTGGTGACTCTAACTATCACTTAACATTTAAATTGCAAGTTCAAGTCTCAATTGAAAACAAAAAAAACTATCATCATATTAGTTTTTTATTTCGATAGGATTTGTATTTTTGTATGGAGTTTTGCTATATCCACAAATTGTATACAAAAAAACTATCGACAAAATTGAGTTGGCTATGTATGATTGGTGGCTTTTGCTATAATTTCTCTTTATTTTTTTTATTTGCCCAATCACACATAACGAACTTAATTTTGTAAATTTTTTTGTGTATACATTTTGTAGATGTAGCAAAACTCTTTTTTATATGTAACCTCGTATTTAGCCTCTTAATCCACCCAAGTACTTCCATGATCTTCTACAAAAGCAACATTCATACAATTTAAATTGCACTAATAATAGATATAATGTTAATCCAGAATGACATATTCAGTGTATTTTTCCCATATATTTAAAGAAATAATGCTGTGTCATTTTACTTCTTTGTCTCCAGCTCATATTACCTAAACTCAAAATAACTAGTCATTTGTCTTATTATCTTACTTTCTTCGTATTGTGATTTGTCTGTCACCCGAATGCAATTAGGTAGATAATTAGTCATTTTTCCATATTTAAAAATATTTCATACACTGTGTTAGATAATTGGTCTGTTTTTCCATAAGTGTTCAACACATAATTAGCCTTTTGTATCGTAACGTATCGCCATTTTAGCAACATACCAAATATAATTACCATAATATTACTTTACATTCAAATGTATTTATGACAAGAGTTAGGATCAATTCAGAAGAATAATTAAAATAGAAATGATAAGAAGTAATCACAACCACACATTTCAGAAGCACCTACGAAAGTGGATGCATCTTCAATCAAAATTTTCCTCCTAATTTGAAATGTGTGGCTAGAATTACTTATTACCCTTTTTATTTTAATTATTCTTCTTACTTGATCCCTCCCCTTAATGACAAAACAAAGTAAATAAAGTAACATATCAATATTTTATCTAACCATTAATGCACGAGTGCCTTTGCAATATAAATACATACATTTTGCATGAACGGAATAACCTGTACTTAACAATGGCATTCATTGTGGTTATCTTCGCCTTACTTCTTAAATTCACCATAGCTACTCCACACCAAGACCTCTCCCATCTATTCCCTGCCGTACTCGTTTTCGGGGACTCAACAGCGGATTCTGGCAACAATAACTACATATCTACTAGTTTCAAAGCTGACCATCGTCCGTATGGTCAAGATTTTCCTGGAGGGATACCCACAGGCAGATTTTCTAATGGAAAACTCGTGCCTGACTTTTGGGTATCCCTGTTGGGTATAAAAGATATAATTCCACCATATCTTCAACCGAATATATCTGATTTTGATATTCGGACTGGAGTTAACTTTGCTTCGGCTGGTTCGGGATTTGATGACCTTACTGCTAGGGTTTCTCAAGTGATTCCGGTTTCGAGACAATTGCATTACTTTAAGGGGTATATTAGAAGGTTGAAGAAACTTGTGGGGGTGAAAGAAGCAAAAAGGATAATCAAGGGGGCATTAGTGTCAGTTAGCGCTGGAACTAACGATTTTACGATTAGTTTCTATGATCTTCGTACTAGAAGAAATGATTTCGACATTAACGATTATCAGGATTATGTGCTAAAGAAGCTTCAAAATTTTGTAAATGTAAGTTTTAACTTCTCTCTTTGCAAGCAGCAACGAAATGATTTTTATTTAAATTTAAGACATAAAAACAGCACATACCATCGGGGGCGGACCTTGGGGTTCCCGAGGGTTCACAGAACCCGATGGATGTTTGTCGCGTAGTGTAAATTTTTGAACAAATTCTTGATTTTCAAAAATGACTCGGGTCCCAAAATTCGAGTTCATTTTTGTTTCTTTTATACTCGTAAAAAGTTTTTTGTGCACCTGATGACTTAGTATTCTTGGTCCGCCCCTGCATACCACGCACTACTTATTTTTTTGGCGAAAGTATTGTTAATTATTTATTAGGAATAAAGTATCGCAATTTATTGGTGAGTTATTACAGGAGCTTTACAAGCTTGGATGTAGAACATTTGTGGTTTCGGGGCTGCCACCGATGGGGTGTTTGCCAATTCAAATGGCGTCGAGATTCACAAGAACATGTATAGAGGATCAGAATGCCGATGCTCGAAATTATAATAACAAGCTCATGAACTTGCTACCTCAAATGCAATCTTCTCTTGGAGGAAGTCGAATGATCTACACCGATATCTACAGTCCCTTGATACAGATGATCAAAAATCCGAGAAAATATGGTAACTTATTCTATAACATTATTTCGTAGCAATTTCAACTTACTATTGTGAAAATGACATAATTTGGATCACACTGAATTAGTGAATTGCTAACAAATCAAATTAATATTGCATCCGTTACAAAATAATTTCTACTTCAAATTCGGTTACACTTTGTCAATACTGCATTAACTGTATATTATTGGAACAGAGTGCCTTTAAAACGCATAAAATCGTCACTTATTTATTCATTTATTTTTTGAGTAAAAAGGATTTTTCACTCTGGTAAAATACTTATTTATTAATTTAAGCCGTTACTATATTGTACAATTTATACATTCCTAAAATAATATGTTCCTTGTGTAAACAATTATTTTTTGAAATGAAACAGTAACAACTAGCTAAATAGAAATAATCAACTAATCAAGTCAAACATAATAAGCAACTACAACTAGCAAGTTGAGATTATCAAATATGTACAGGCTCTTTAATTTATCCACTAGAATCAAATATTCAAATTATACCCTTAATTAGGTGAAAGTCCAAATTAACCTTAACAATTATGCTAAGTCGCGCACACGTCATTAGTTCGAGCCTCACTAGTTTTATTGGTTTGACGAGTTGCTCGATTTGTCGTCTTTTCTAACAATCTTAAGAAACGTGCTTGTTTGCTCACAAAAGCTAGTGTTTTTGCAGGATTTACCGTGACACAAATGGGATGTTGTGGAATTGGGTTTATGGAAGCAGGGCCAATATGTACACCATTAACACCACTATGTTCGGACCCTTCAACACACTTGTTTTTCGATAGCATTCATCCAAGTGAAGCTGCTTATCGTCAGATTACCAAAACCCTCTTGAAACAAATCCTTCATCGCTTGAATAACTCCACAAATGGTTTGTGAACTTTGAAAGTACAGTTAAGTTAGGCCTTTTTAATTTCCTAATTAGAAATGATTAGATCCAGAACAATAGGGATATTGTGTAAGTTGATGTAGAAGTATTGCTTTGGAAATTGTCATTTCTTATGTGGATCGAAAAAGGGTCGTATGATACATAAATGTGAATTTGTTTTTAATATTTTGTAGTAAAATAATCCTTATAATTATATCTGTAAATTATGATAAAACTCCAAATACTTGTATGTGATGATGTGGTTTGATTGATTGCAAGAGGGCACAAATTGAATCGCCTCAGTGGTGCTCAGTGCTCAACCTTGAAACACACATCATTTGTTGTCCTAATTCACATTGATTGACTTCACCGACTCAGGTGGTTCCCTAAGATCCAGCTTGAGTACACTCTCGTAGCTTGCATCAGTGCTCACAAGATCGGCGTTTTGGGGGTCTAGCATCTCAATCTGCGCCCGGAAAAGGTCCACTAGCTGGTTAGTGAAGCTTCAGTATGCAGTGTTAGGGTCAATGTAGGGGAAGAAGTAGGAAGATTAGAACTCCTTGATATTAGAGATACTACAGTTGATTAAAACATCCATTCAAACTTTTAAAGGGAACATATATGCATATTTTTGTAGTGGCAAAGCCGCACAACCACATTTCTTGCACTCTCATCTCTCAATTACTTCTTCGACTAAATTATACCAGGGCCTTTTGGACTGTTTATGGATAATAACATTATTCAAGAAAGTGGTTGTTGCCTCCCAAATAAAAAATGTACAAGTAGTTTTACACCACAACTGGAGAGTGATGTTTAGTTGATTATTTTGATAGAATATTAGGAGTGAACATCAAGGCCTAACCAGGCTTTGGACCAAGTCTAACCAGACGTGTGTTAACACTCTAACCTAGCTAAAGAGAGACATTTCTGGTATGAGCCAGAACTGGTTTCAGGGTACGTCATCAATCAAGCCGCTATCAGCCTATCAGTGTAATTGTTGACAGAGGGCTTCTAATATATGGTTTTTGCCACACACACAAAAAAAGGGAATTGCAACTCGAACTTGATCTCACGTTGATGGTTCGTGTATATGCATAAAACTCTGCTTAATAACCAACCAAGCCATAGATGAATCAACAAGTAACCCATAAACTAACAGCAAAACTATCAATGTGAGATACAAATTACCACACTTAACCCATAAACTAACAGCAAAACATTGTACAATTACATACAGCAATTCAGCACACAACAATTCTATAATCAATTAACTGCTTAAATTTCACCTCGGCTAATCCACATGACAAACTCCTTACTTGTATTCTAGCTCAAACTCAATCATAAGTTAATGGGAAAGATCTCAACTTATGTTCGCAATTGACAAAGATATTTTGCTCCTCACACAAATATGGACTATAGACCAAAATTCAACATCATTACTTATGTATAAAAACTTTTCACAAGAACCAACTAAGCAATAGATGTGCAACACTAAATAGATACAAATGACCACATTCAGTCAACAATAATCCATAAGCTAGCAAAACATTGTACAATTACATACAGCAATATGGTACAAAATATTCGATAATCACTTAATGTTTGGATTTCACCTCCGGCTACTCCCAGACACCGCGGTTGCCTGAAACAAATTATCAATCCGAGCCTCAACGTCTTCAATACTGAACTTAACATGTTTATCCGCGTACTTCCCAATATCTTGAATATTATGAAACCTCCCAAGAAAATTTCTGTAAGCAGGAAGCAGAGTTCCAGCTACGGAAATCTTCAATTCTTCTCTCAACTGCTCATCAAATATAGCCCATGTAGATTGAGTTCTACAAATCTCGTCAAACTGTGAATTGAAGACCTTAAGCTTATCCTTCAAAGATTTCGAAGCAACATTTGCCGGCAAGTTATTGTCAAGTTTCAAGGTATTGAGAAGTTTATGCCATGAGCTACGTTGGAAATTTGTATGGTATTGTCTCACTTTTGAAGTTTGTTTTCGGATCCAATCATCACCTAAAACTGTACCCAACACATCGCCTTTAACTTTCTTCACAATGTATCGACCATTGTTCATCATGAAAACAGACGCTAAAGCAGGGTCTCTATAAACCTTGGACTTCGATTCTAAATTGCTCTCCAAAACTTCCATAATCCAAGCAATCGACGATGATAAAGATTGGTCTACATTATCTTCAAAAACATGCTCTAAGGTGGGTCGAGAACAAGCTGCACGAAGATAATTCATAACATAACGAGTAATGGGATGAAGGCCGCCGCCAGGGACAGCAGCCTTCACCGGATCACGCTTAATCAAATTCTCTAACTCCACAAAAATACCCCTGATCGATTCACCTAACCTCTTCCAAACACTCACAGCCTCATTTCTCAAAAACAAACTATAATCATCCGCAAACAAGACCTCAAACTCAGGCAACAATTCCTTCACGACTTCATAAACATCAAGTATCTTAAACAACCTCTCGGGCGTTCTACTCCCCATCGCTATCCCATTAGCGAAATTCAACAACTCCATAACCGAAACCCTACACACATCCATAAAAGACATATCTGTGACCGCGTCAGCCCCACTCCCACGAGCAAACAAGCGGTCACAGATACGTCTCTCACTAGGATAAAACACCTTAACCGCAATATTAATCGCTTTAATCCACTTTTCAATCTCCACATCATTATCATTATCATTATCACGCAACCCTAAAAACCCTAACCTCGATAAACTCTCCTCCAAAAACCCCCTCCTAAAACCACTATACACCGCGGAGCACTCCTTTCCGTACCCCGCGGCCATCATACGCTTCGCGATCTCGCTGAGATCGCGAACCGTACTCGCGGGTATCGCATCTATCGTAATATCAAAATCCTTCACCACCTCCGCTACCGGCACATCCAACTCATCCTCCTCCTCATCCTCCTCCGTACCATCACCACCACCACCTTCAAAAGAGTCAACGCCACCAGAAAAGTCAACGCGGTCAACCAAAACCCTAAACTCATCCTCAAGCTTCACACAACATTTCCTCAAGAGCTCCTCCGCTCTATCCAAACATGACATCACCTTGTCATCATCGCTGACGTCACTCCACTCTTGAATCACCTCAGTCAACTCATCAACCGCGTCCAGAAACGCAACAGCGTCGTCATGATCAGCCCATATGGGTTCATCTCCAACTAGGTAAGAACTGATCCTACGGTCGAGATTCTTGACCGTACGATCTAGCGAGCTGTTGGTTTTGTTTATGGCGATGTTTTGAGTGAGTTTTTCACGTAACCTGTTGTCGAAACTGGAGAAGATTTGGAGGATGTCGTCTGTCATGGTGTTATCAGTGTGACCTAAAGTTTGTGCTATGTGACGTGCTACTGCTATAAGTTTATCTTCTCCGTTTTGGGTTGTCATGGTTTGAATAGTTTTATGTGTTTGTGTTTGTGAAATTTGGGTTTTAAATGAAGGTTGTTTTGTAAATGAAGGGGAAAAAACGCGGTTGAGAAGGAAGGAGGAAGGAGACTTTTTGATTGAGATTGGATGAAAATTTTATAAAAAATTGAATTGGTTTTGGTAAGAATATTTTTTTTATTTTTATAAAATTTGTTGATTGGCAGTTTTTGTGAGACTTCGATTTTTTATGAGTTAATTTATACAGCTAAGAATATTGAGTTCTAGAGACTAAGGGTGAGCAAACGGACCGGATAGACCGGACCGACCGACAAAACCGACCGGACCGACCACATTCGGTCCGGTCCTCGGTCTAGGCTTTTTGGCTAAATCGGTCCTCGGTCCGGTCCGGTCCGACCAAAAAATCGAAAAAACGTGCCAAAATATACCTAATTGGACCGGACCGACCGAAGACCAGACCGGACCGAACCGGACCGAGACCGGACCAACCACATTCGGTCCGGTCTCGGTCTATGGTTTTTTCGGTTCTCGGTCTTCGGTCCGGTCCGGTCTTGGCCGGTCCGGTCCGGTTTTTGGACCATGCTCACCCTTACTAGAGACTGATCAAAGGTTATTGTTCACACGTGATGAGTATTATTAACGCTTTTTTTATTTTTACAGTTGTTTTGCCTAACTATCAATACCAAAATCTATTAGAAATACGAGTAGAGTTTATACATTTAGACGGATATTTTTTCAAGGGTTAGTTACTATTCAACACGTATAATGTTTAAACAATAATATAAATAGTTAAATTTTAAAAACACTAATTTTAAAACCGTGTTAATTAAATAAAGTTAAATTTCTCTTCCAATAATATGTAATATTTATACAAAATATTACGGAGTAATAGTTGATATCAATACATAATAAAAAAAATTATGTAAAAACTCGTGCGTGCATGATGTTAGTGCAAAAAGTGTGAATGGTTTAGAGTTGGGCTTGGTTCGAAGTGGGCCGCCCTTGTGTGAGTCGTCCGCTGCGTGACTTATGCACCTAAGGCTGAGCAAACGGACCGGATGGACCAGACCGACCGACAAAACCGACCGGACCGGACCGGAACAACCACATTCGGTCTGGTCCTCGGTCTAAGCTTTTGGCTAATTCGGTCCTCGGTCCGGTCCGGACTGACCAAAAACCCGAAAAAACTTGCAAAATCTTGCCTAATTAGACCGGACCGACCGAAGACCGACCGGACCGACAACATTCGGTCCGGTCTCGTCTATGGTTTTTCCGGTTCTCGGTCTTCGGTCCGGTCCGGTTTTTGGACCATGATCACCCTTATATGCACTAATCCAAGTAGATGAATGAGTTCATGCACAAGTAAAAGCACACCGTTAGCCTTATCGTGGAGACGGACCCCATGATTAACCTCCGATGTGAGAATAAGTACTCATGTAGTCGGAGAAATATGTGTGTCTGGGGATGAGTGAGAAAGTCATACCTCGAAAGTGTGAGTTGAGGTTTCCGTTTATAGGTAACGGAAATATTAGGGTTTCATAATATTTAGCATATTGCTTTAGTGGCCGAGATGGAACCCTTGTCGGACAAGGATCCACAGCTTAATCGATTGTTGCGGACGTGGATTGTTTTCTGAACCATAACGCGGGACTAACACAACCTTGCTCGAAGTGGAAAATTGCAAACTAACGTTTTCCACATAGACCATAATGCACGATGTGCGTTACAACTCCCTATGCTCTTATCGTTTCTTTCTACATAACTAGTAAACCGTTAGTTTCTTGATGGCTTATTTATGGGTGAGTGTTCTTTTTGTATTTTCTTTTCTCCGATTTTTAATAAAAATAATTGTCATTCTAAAAAAAACTAAAAGCCAAATTCCTTAATACGGAGTAAATATAGGACCGCACCCAGCAAAATATTTCATTTGGTCGCGCTGTTTGTTTTGAAGTTATCAAGCTTTTACTAAATTGAGAAAATTATGCATGCAAATAAAATATATGATAAATATTGTTGTACATATACTTTTTTCATAATTTTATTTCTTTAAAAAAGCTAAAGTAAGACGATGACTTTAATCAAGGCGCCAAAGCAGTCAAAAATCAAAATACGTACAAATGAAAGCAAACAGAAGCAACTTTATAATAAAAAAGTAAATAAGATGTTATTTTATTTAAAAGTATTATACGAAGTTGTCGGGTAAGTGGCTTGGTGGAAAGTAAACAATGTGCAGCCAACAAAGCCCATGAGGGCATGAGGCCACTAATTGGCTTTCTGTTTTTTGCTTCTTCAAAATTTCAAGTCCTTTTTTATTGATTTTAAATTACATTTTCGAACATATAAACCGAATTCTAAGTTTTTAGGTTAGAGGTCAAAGTCAGGTGAATGAGCTGGTGTAGAGAAACTATGTACCATTACATTGATCCAAAACTACATGCATATAAACATATTTGAATGTTCTAGAAACCAGATTAGTTTTCTATATACTCTTTATGGTATTTATCATTTTTTCTTCGTATATGCATGGACGGAACTTAGAAAGGACTAGGGAGCGAGGGGGGCTGCGGCCCCTTAAAAATTTTTGATCTTATGTACATTTTATACCTTTTTATATATGGTTTTAGTCATTTTTAATACAAAAATTTTAGTGTAGTGTATATCAACCTCTCTAAAATAAATACTTTTCAGGTTGGCCCTCCCACCAAGAGTGTTCAAGTTCCGTCCCTGCGTATATGTCACCTGATTGATAGTAACCAAGTTTGAGATCTATTTTAAACCGTCTCATTCTTATTTTTATGTAACTTTTTAAATTGATGGTGTATAAACTTTAAAGTATTAAAATATGCATTAATATATTGTACATTAACTTTAAACACACACCATCTGAGTTTAACTATTTTCAACCAACTTTATTTACAACCCGTTAATGCACTATCAAACATGAACAATAACCAAAAGATAATAACAAGTTTAGTATTCCATTTAGGTCACTTTAACAAAAAATTACACAATAATTGAACAGTTTTGAAATTTTGATAGTTTTATTTTATTTTATTTTATTTTTTATTTTTTTATTTTATTATTATTATTATTATTATTATTATTATTATTATTATTATTATTATTATTATTATTATTATTGATATAAAGTTTGAGTGACCAAATTATAACAGATCTTAAACTTGATTAATATTTGATAATTTTCACCCATTTGTAAATTACGAGAGCTTTGGATATGCGAGAATTTTGCTGAATTTTGTCTTGTAGACGGGGCTGTCTCCCTAAAATTCAGTTATAATTAATGTCATTGTACAAACTATGTTTGTGATGTTAACAAAATGTATGAAAAGAGACCATGCAAAAGTGAGGGGCTGTTTCTTTTTTTCTTAGCTAAGGGTTTAGTGGGTCTCACATCTGTTAATGTCTCTTAATGAGGAGAGTCTCAATTTTTATCTCTTAGAGCATGGGGTACGGTGGGCTGGTGGGTGGCGCCATCACCACCAGCCGAGAGATGGCCATGGCGCACTGTACCCATGGTTGCGCTGTCACCATGGCTCAGCGCCGTGGGATTTTTTTTTTATTATTTATTTTTTTGAATATTCCGTGGGTTTTGCATGTGTGTTTGTGTGTGTGTTTGCAGCAAAACGAAGAAGAAGACCAATTTTTACATTTTTTTTTTAAATATTCGGTGGGTTTTTGTATGTGTGTTTAGAGCAAAATGAGGAAGAAGACCCACTTTTTTTATTTTTATTTTTATTTTTATTTTTTTTTTTATTTTTTTTATTTTTTTCAGATAAAAATTGGACTTGGGCTTTGGACATGTGTGTGTTGATTGGGCTTTGGACTTAGGATTTAGGCAAGTACCCACTTTTTTTTAATTGGACATGTGTGTGTTGATTGGGCTATGGACTTAGGATTTAGGCAAGTAAAAGTTATACTTCCTTTTTTTTATTCAACTTTTCTTTTTTAATTGTAATGTGTGTTTATCAATGAAGTTTATTTTACTTAATATTGTGTTAGTTTAATTTTATGTAAAAGAAAAAAAATAAAAAATAAAAAAATAAATAAAACCGACGACACCAGAATTTCTGGTGCCAACAGATACCTCTGAAACGTGGTGCCGTGGGATTTCTGGTGCCATGGAGCTTTTTGCTGACGTGACAGCAAAAAACTCCCACGGCACCACAACCATGGCACCACTGTATCCAGTGCTCTTATAGATATATAATGAATAAGGGATTTTTATGAGCCCAACTAATAAAGTAATAATATTAAATGATTAGTGGGTCCAATCCTTTATAAGGGAAAAAAGAAATACACCTAAGTGATTTTAACGTTGTATATATACTTGTAATTTGATTGCAAAACAAGAACCATAGTTTGTCATTTATCTCTCATTTGTACGCAATATTACAAGAGAGGTGCTGCATCCACAAATTTTACAAAAGTTTTTTCACAAAATTATGTGGCACACGTTAATAAGAAGGAAGATATGAATTTAAATGGAAACGAAAGAATTAACTAGAATAAATCTCATTTGTGACAAGGCCTTTTGTAGGCTTTTTTTTATAAAAGTTCTGTAGACGTAGCATATTTCAGATTACAATTACAATGGTTAAGAAACACAACCAAGTTTCGGAAATTTAATACATGCAATAAACTACTGTATTTTGTATTAAAAGCTGTCTAGTTTTCGGTCGTTTAAAAATTTCAAGTGTGGTGTCCATTTGTCCAATATAATTTTTGTTTGAGATATTTAACTACTTAACTCATCCTGCAATAAGGCCCAATATTATCTAGTGGCCCAGGTGAGAAATTAGCTACTCCTTCTAAATTATAAGTTTATAACCATGCCCAATGTATTTTTCCTCTCACATTTAGCTTGTTAGGTTTGACTTATGAAGAGTGACATTAATGCTAATAATATGTATCTAACAGTTATGAGCATAATGCACTCTTACCTATAGCAAAGAGATGCACCATAGATAAATACGCCTCCGCAATCCATAGTTGTTGTTGTTGGGGGGCAGCAAAAAAAAGTCAAAATTCATTGCTTTCTATGACAACGAAATTTGAAATGACCCTCGTAAACTTACAAGCAAAACGGTCAAGACAATATCCTTGCATTCCAATGTCTCTTGCAATTCCGATCGTAAGCATTGAACTAGAAGATCAAGTGAAATTCTTGATGAGTTACAACGAAGCTCCTAAACCTTCACATTCAGCTTTTAATTAGGCCAATCAACTAAGAAATTCCATGGTTCATATGTCCAGTTTTTGGGTCAGTCAATATATGTAAAGACATGAGTTGAACACAGTTTTTGCCAACTTGTGTTACATTGTCATCAAAACCTTACACGGCATCATGCCGTTTCGACCAACATTCAGCGTTCTTGGGTCGTGCTTAGCACGGCCTAAACCATACCTAGTTTACTTCTAAAGACTATCAACTGACATAAACATATAGCGTTGATCAATACGTTGGTTACAAAAGACTACCGAATTTTACAAACAAACTTTCAGTCAAAGTAACATTTATGTTTATTATCATATAACACATTTCTTTTTTACGATTGTAACATTCATTTATTGGTTTAAAATTCTTGTACAATGAGTTAACATATTTCATATTTATACCATGCATTAAAGGAGTAACATATAGTTTTGGGTTTTAATTGTTGTATAATAATTTATGGAGGGATGCTACATCCACTCACAAAATTCACATAAATCACCCACACGCTGAGGTGGCGTCCACTGATTGGTGGAATGAGAGAGGAGAGAGAAAAACTATAATAAAGTTCACAAATCAGTAAGTGACACCTCAGCGTGTGGGTGATTTGTGTGGATTTTGTGAGTGGATGTAGCATTCCTCTAATTTATGACACTTGTAGGCTTGTAGCTCTTAATTTTTGAAACATGACATTGCTCTATTATATAGGAGAAAGCTAAAATATCTAAACCTATATAGTCTTTTGAATTAAGTTTTACAACTGTTTAGTTAAACATGTGTAAACCAAAAAGACTTGGTTAAAGGCATTTCACACATATATGAGCAAAATACATCATTACGAGTTCAGTACATTATTAGAAGTAGAGAATACTTCAATTTATTAGATAATAATGAAGCTTGTATGTTTCACACACCATATTACATGCGATATATGACTGAACACATAGACTAACAGGAAGAAGAAGTTGCAGAATAGTGAGGAGTGTAATGATTTGAAGGTGGAATATCATTTGCCAGCATCATCATACAAATTAAGCGATAAACGGGGGGCAAGAAGAACCTCAAGTGGTGTTTTCTTTTCAATAGTAATTCCCGCGCTTTCAGTTATATCAATTGGTGTGTTCGATGGTTTTTTTAGCGTAAATTGTTGTATCAAACTAGCTAAAGTTATCCGCAACTCTTGGAGTGCTAAGTAATAACCAGGGCACATCCGTCTACCGCTACCAAAGGGAATCAGTTCAAAATGGTTTCCCTTTACATCAACATCCTTTTGACTTGTCAAGAATCTTTCTGGCTGAAATTCGTTGGGGTTTGACCAATTATTCGTATCACGTTGAATCTTGGAAAGATTTACCAAGAGACGAGTACCTTTTGTGATATGGTAGCCTCCAACAACGCAGTCTTCTATGGACTCATGAGGTACTGCAAGAGGTCCAGCCGGGTATAAGCGCAATGTTTCCTTGACAATCGCTTCAAGGTAGACCAAGTTCTTCACGTCTGACTCCTCCACGAGCCTGTCCCTTCCGACATGCTCATCAATTTCAGCTTGGGCTAGTTCTAATGCTCTTGGATTGTTGAGGAGTAACGTTAATGCCCATGTTAAAGTCGCAGATGTTGTGTCTAAGCCAGCTGTAAGGAGTTGCTGCGAAAAGGATTATACACAAAAAGACATCGAATATGTTATAGTCGATCAACATTCTAGCTAGCCTAAAAATGTAGAAAATATTAATTGGAGTTGATTAAGAAATAAGGTGATAATGAGGTTTAAGGTTACATGACATGTGGCTTTCACAATGGTATCATGGTTGAACCCGGGAAATTCCTTATCAGAAGCGCCTTCAAGAGTAGAAATTAGCACATCCATTAAAACTTGATTTCCTTCTTGTGGCACTGCTGACTCTCTTTGAGCTTTTTTCTCCTCTAACCATCCCTCAATGAAGTTGTCCAACTCGTTACCTGTCGCTTTCATTGCTTTGATATATCCACCCAAATCAAAAGGCTTGAGATAAGGGACAAAATCCGACACCACAAACACGCCCAATAACTCAAAGAATCTTCTGATGACTACTCGAAATCGAGTCCCTTCTTCATCATTGGCCGCAAAACGCTTTCCTGAAATAATTCTAACCAAAACGTTTAACACCAATTCTCCAAACCAATGACGCATGTCCACCTTCACCATATCAGAGTTTCCACTCTTATTGTTCTTTAACCAAGCATCATATAGACTTCTTATCGATGCTCTGAGTTCTGATACTCGTATATTTTCAAGCATCTCAACTCGTCGTTGAGAGAGCACTTCAAGCACTGTCACCTTACGAATTTTTCGCCAGTAATCCCCATAGGGAGCAAATCCGAACAAGCCATAGTTATAGCCCATGAGTTCAAATGCTTGTCCTCTGGGTCGACTTGCAAACGCCTTGTCATTTGTGGTCAAGCAATCCCTAGCTAACTCTGCATTACTCACCACCAAAGCTTGGTGAGAACCAAGGTTAACGGTGAAAATAGGGCCATGTTCTTCTGCCATATTACCTAAGACCTTATGAAGGAGCTGAGATCCACCAAAAAGGTGTAAGTGTCCTATTATAGGCCACGCACCTTTTGCTTGAGGTGGTGGTTTTCTATTCTTGTCATCATCAGCCCACTTTTTGTTGAGGATGCGAAGTATGAAAGCTATTATTACAACATAAAAGCTAGTTGCTAAAATTGCTGATACTGTGAAATGAAAATTCATTTTTGTTTAACTTAAATCACAAAGTGAATGCATCCATATTTATATAGTTGTTGTAAATGACATTCAATGCTATCTTAATTTCTTTCTAGATTGTTAGGCTATAGTCTATATAACGAGTAACATGATACTGTTGCGGATTAAAAGAAAAAAACTCGATTTTTTCATTTATTTGCCATTGTGTTTGCTTTAAAAAATATGTAACATAACATGTCTTTCGATTATTGTACTTATCATAAAGATGATTATTTCACCTATTATTGTGTTTGCTTAAGAAAAGATATATTCAATAAGATGTTTATAGATCATTGTAATTATCATGAAGATGATGAATGTGAAAAAGTTTTAAAACAATATAATGGAATGTAAAAGATCGTGTTTCGAAATAAAATAAAATAAAATAAAAATATTAGTTTCATTAAAGTATCAATTTTTATCTCAAATTTTAGAATTTCTTGAAAATCTTGATGATGAGTATTTTTCTATTTTCTTTTTACTTTTATATGTTTTTACCTTTTTTTTATTTTATTTTTATTTTATTATTTTTATTTTTTTTTTACTTGTATCAATGCTTTTGGACATTAATTTTAGGGTAAAATGCAAAAATGTTCCCTAAACTATCACGAAATCGCAAAAATGGGACCGAGACAAAAAGTCACGCAAAACAGCCACTAACGTTACGAAAATTTGCAAAAAAGCCATCGAGAGCACTTTTTTGCTAACTTCCGTTTGTTTTTCCGTTAGTCAATGGTATTATCGCATGAAATGACTAATATACCCCTTTTACTTCAGATACAACCCTCTTCCATCCTCTTCCATCTTCATTCACCTAGTTTATTGCCGCCAATTCTGTACCAAATTAAGCCAAACACCTATATTCAGATACAATTCTAATTAATGTATAGTTCCGGTTAGATTACATCGATCGTCCATGCCTTTGATCGATACGGTAAGACACAGTGCATTTTCCTATTTACTTGAACATGGGGTTTTGTTTATTTTTTGTTATTAATTATTATTATTATTATTATTATTATTATTATTATTATTATTATTATTATTAATTTTTTTTTATTTTTTTTTAAAAAAAAAGGTGTACTTGTTGTTAATGTTATGGACTTACAATTGTAGGTGGTCATATAGGAAATGTGAAAGTAGTAGAGGTGGATAATGAAACAGAAGGAAAGAGTGGCGAGAGTGATTAAGAGGATTTGGATTATAATCCAAATGATGATGAAGTGATTGATGATGATGATGATGAGCTAATTGAAGATGTTCCTGTAAGTAAGTATGATTTGCAATGCAATAAAGAGTGTGAACTTCAATCAGGTATACCTGTTTCTACGAAACATTATGCACTACTTAGAGAGTATGCCCAAGAGTTGGTTAATCAAAATCCAGGAACTACTGTTAGGATTGATGTACAGCTAGAACCAAATACATATAGTGCAACAAGAACTTTTAAAAGGGTTTATGTGTGTTTGGGAGCTATGAAACAAGGTTTCAAAGCTTATGGCAGAGAATTCTTAGGATTAGATGGATTATGCATGTCAGGTCCTTATCTAGGTCAATTACTAACAGCAGTTGGGATTGATGCAAACAATGGGATTTATCCAGTAGCATATGCTGTAGTTGATGCACCAAATAAGACAACTTGGTGTTGGTTTTTGAAACTACTAGGAGAGGATCTTGGTATAGAAACCAACTGCAAGTTCACTTTCATTCCTGATAGGCAAAAGGTGCACATTTCTATTCTATAATGAATCATGTGTTTTATACACAATAAGAACGTGTAAAGATTTAACACCATCCATAACCTTAACTGTTCACAGAGATTGATGCAAGCCGTTGCTTGTGTGTTTCCAAATGCTGAACACAAGTTTTGTGTTAAGCATATTCATGAGGAGATGAAGTCACATTTTAAAGGTGTTTACAAGGACATGCTTTGGAATGCAGCTAGAGCCACTACTGTTGTTGAATTCAACAAAGAGATGGATCACCTCAAGAATAACAATGCTGCAGGTTATGATTGGTTGCTGAAGATTCCAGCTGAACAATGGAGCAGATCACATTTTTCAGGTAATTCATTAAGTGGAACTGGACAAAAGCATACTGATAATTGATCATATATTAATATATAATGTGTGATTTGTTTAACAGGCAAAGCCCTATGTGGACTACTCTTAAACAACATATGTGAGGTGTTCAATAGCCAGCTAAATGATGTCAGAGATAGAACCATCATCACTTGGATTGAATATATCAGGGAGTACTTTATGAAGAGGATTGTGGTATTTCAGCAAATAATAGAAAAGAGTGTTGGACAACTTACTCCTACTGTGCAAGCCATGTTTGATGCAATAAAAAAAGAAGCTACTGATTGCGTTGTTGAATGGATTGAAGCTTCTTTATATAAAGTATATGTGCCTAACGAGGATCATTGTGTTGTTAACTTGGACAGGAAGGAGTGTGGTTGTAGGAAGTGGGAGCTGACTGGAATACCATGTAAACATGATGTGGCTGCAACAAACTACAAGAATGAGGATGGAAGAGGAGTTGGTATACCTGAAGAGTGGGTTCATGCTGCTTACAGACTAGAAACATGGGCACGTATGTACTCATTCAAGATCAATGGTTGTTCTAGCCGCAAATACTGGACAAGAATTGACTCTACAACAGTAATAATACCACCCAATCACAGACCACATGTTGACAGGCCAACTAAAAAGATGAAGTCAGATGATGAGCATGCAGTTCCTAGTTCTTAATGTGTTACCCACTGATCTTTGAACAATATGTTTCACTTTATTGTCTGTTGGATTCTATGTTTGTACTCTTTGTTTAAATTTATTGTCTTTAGAACAATGTTTTGAACTATGTTTGGATTCTATTGGATTCTATGTTTGTACTATTTGTTTAAATTTATTGTCTTTAGAACAATGTTTTGAACTATGTTTGGATTGTATGTTTGTATTCTATGTTTGTACCCACTGCATTTGGACTTTCAAAAGTCAAACTTGCAAATGTTGAATAGGAGTGATCTAGACACTCATTCCCTTGTACCCATTGCATTTGCACCCATTGCATTTAGACTTTCAAAAGTCAAACTGCAAATGTTGAATTGCATAAAGTCAACTGTTATATAAGTCTTTTTTTGGTCCAACACATGAAGACTACACAGTACGTGGCAATCTTATAAGCCCTTTTATAGGAAAACACGTGAAGGCTACTAAATACGCATCTCTCAAAACACTCACTTGCAAAACACACCTCCTTATTTCCTTAACCATGAACAACTATCAAAGTGATATTGATCTAAAGGTTCTCTATAACTCGTATGTGCTAATTGAACTAATGCTTTGCCCTTACCACACAGAGATTCTTCAAGACTTTCAGCAGGCACACGATTTGGAGAAAAAGTCCAAAAAAATTACTGAAATGGTCGAACGTAGGGGGGATGTGATTGTTAGACTTTGAAACTATTCACGTGCAAGAATTGCAAGGAGCAATACAAATAAGCTTAGGAGGCTACAAACAATTGATAAGCGTAGGGCGAATGCACTGTTGATGATGGCCAGGCAAGTCTAGGACAAAATGTTTAAGAAGATTGAGGTTGTTGTGAAGAAGAAATATCCATGATGGGGTTGGTTGTTTTGAGATTAGTGATGGTTAATGAATGTAATGGATCTCATGATCCAGATTTTGTATGAATAATGTCTTCACATATGTTTATACTTCATTATTGTATTTGATAGGTATCACAAACATAAAACAAGAAACTCACATTAATGAAACATTAAAACACAGACTAAACATAGTGATTCAGTTTGTGGTTTGGACATGCCTAAAACCATAGTGATTTAGTTTCTTGGCTTCTTTTTAATCTTCTTCTTTGCTTTAGTTGATTGAGTTGCATCTGCACCACCCCCTACACTTATGTTTCTACTTGTAATACCCAGACCAATGACAGCACAATTTACTTCCTCTGCCGTTGCACAACCTGCCTGTTCAAGTATCATAACACTATGTCTCCAACACTTAACATCCCCACAATAGATGAAGCATCTTTCGTCCAACACCTCTATCTTTGCACCACCCCCTCCTGTTTTGTTCCCACTTCTGATACCGAGACCAATTATACAACCACTTACTTCCTCTACCTGTGTATTATTACTACTCATTTTCTTTCTCTTTAATTTTTGAGTTACAGATTCTGCCATATCTATGTTTTTGATAAAGTTGGACAGGAGACTTTACTATACTAGTTGGTAGGATAATTTACTTCATTTTGTGTGGTAGGTAAAGGAGTATTAACTTCTTACTAGTGCTAGTCAATAGATTTTGACTTTCCAAAGTCAATCTACAAATGTTAAATGGGAGTGCTGTATACACTCATGCCAAACAACCCCTATCTAATAGTTTCTGCATAAGCTGTATCATTGTACCTTGTGAATGTTGAAACACAAACATAAACATCAAAAATTGAAACACAAACATAGTAACATAATGATTGAAACTTTCATTGATCATACGAGTTCACAACCATTACATCACCCAAAAGTTATCTAAACACACTAGTTTTGTAGTTGGAACCGCTACCTTCCGCATCACCCCTTTTCTTCCTTGTCTTCATGCCCTTCAATTCTTTTTCTTTCTTGTCCTTCTTATCCTTCAGATACTTAAACACAACTTCAAGACGGGTAATCCTCTCTGTCAAATCATTTGGTAAAATGGTATCCACAGTCTATTTCTTCTCCTCCTCATCCTCATCATCACTCAAAAGCGCTTCATAGTAGCCATCTTGTTTCCTAAGATAGGTCATAATCTGAGTTCTCAACTGCTTAGGAATCTGCCTATAAGAACCATACTCATCAATTGGTTCTGCGCCATATGAATCAAGAAGTAAATCGTTTAGATAATCGATTCTTAAAACTTTGTCAAATTCCTCTTCCTCGGTACCAATATAGATGCCCTTCCCTTTACCATTGTTTGCAATCGTGGGTTGTTTTGATCGTTGGGATTATGTGTGTTTCGGTGAAATGTGTGTGTGGTTTGGTGTATTTAAATAAGCGAGATAAAGATGAACTGAATAATCCCTGTTAGGTTGCCGAGTTGCACAAAAAGAAGGGAAAGGTTAATCTCTTCGGCTGCCACATGTGTTTTTGGCTCCAAACCTTAAGTTATAAGTTTGCAAATTTGGTCATTCAAGTAAAGTGTGGGTAGTCAAAAGCGGGAAACGAGTGAAATGGCGATAATACCCTTGACTAACGAAAGTTAGAAAAAAAGCGCTCTCGGTGGTTTTTTTGCAAATTTTCGTAACGTTAGTGGCTGTTTTGTGTGACTTTTTGTCTTGGTCCCATTTTTGCGATTTCGTGATAGTTTAGGGACCATTTTTGCATTTTACCCTTAATTTTATGATGTAGCAAGTGTGGTAAAATAATGTCACTCAATATATATATATATATAGCAAGTGTGGTAAAATAATGTCACTCAATATATATATATATATATATATATATATATATATATATATATATATATATATATATATATATATATATATATATATATATATATATATATATATATATATATATATATATATATATATATATATATCTGCAAAGTTGCAAAATTGTTTAAAGATTTTGAAGATAACTATTATTGTTAGTAAAAATGATATAGCAGGTAAAAATTTATTACATTCTAGGTGGCCAATAGCAGGTAAACATTTATTACATTATAGGTGACCAACCTTGTTGCTTGGCACGGAATCTGAATATAAATTGGGTTTTAGTAGATTCAAGTTGGTTTTGAGACTCCAACCCAAAATATATTGCCATTTATTCAATACCACACGATAATTCTACTAGCGCCAAATTAATATTTTTACTTACTTTTTGTTTTATTTAACATCAAAATTAAGTTAGTTAACCAAAAACAAATAATGCTTGAGACCTCCGGTATAACATTGATACAACAATACCATTCTTCCAGCACCACCATTTTGTTATTAATTACATTTTCTTTTATTTAACAGAAAATTATTTTTTATTAACTACCTTAAACGACACCTTCCCTTCCCCTATGTATATTATAAGAATATAACAATAAGGGGCTTTGCCCACTTTGTTCTAACGTGTTTTAAATTGTAACGCGTTTGTTTGAGATGTGTCTCCGAAGCCGGGTGAAAAAAACGCAATTTTTTAAGACGTTTTTGTTTATACAAACTTAACAAAAAATGTTTTCAAAAGTATATATAAATTTATAGTTATTAGCCAAATAATTTTTGTAAGTATCTACATTGTTATTCATGTATGTTAAATTTTGGGCCTCAACCGGGTAAAGAGTTGGGCTAGTAGGCTCCGAGGACAATCTAAAAAAAATTATTTGTTTATTTAACTGCGACGGAATCTTGCGAATATTCTCTCACCTCATAATATGTATAGATAATACCGCAAAATGGAAATTCATTGTCGTTTAACTAAAAGCACAAATTGAATGCATCCATATTTAAATAATAGCAGGGTACTCGCGTATTGCAGCGATAAATACCCTACAATATAATTATTTAGTGAGTAGGTTAATATGTAAAATTATTATCTTCAAATTATAGAGTTGTAATTTCAAGCTATGAATACATTAAATTTATTATAATAGTTATATCTCATCATTGTAACATTCAATTTATATCTACTAAGTAATGTGTAAATAGTGAATTTTACAGTTTGATTTAGCAAGTTGTTAAAACTTAAAAATTTTAATACCTTTATTTATGAAAGTCCTAAATACATCATAGATACTATATTTGTTTATTTAACTCGCGTGTTGCAGCGATAAATACTCTACAATATAATTATTTAGTGATTAGGCTAATATGTAACATTATTATCTTCAAATTATAGAGTTATAATTTCAAACTATGAATACATTAAATCTATTTTATCTAATAAACTAAGGTTTTGTACAAGCCCTTCTAAGCACGGTGCATTAAAAATTGGTTTAATGCTATTATGTGGATTGCCTATTTAGAGAGAATGTACAATCACTCCATTGCACAATTTTGTTACAATAGTCAAATGCTTCAGTTGGGAATGTTTTTATTGTGGTCTAACCTATTAAACAGAATGACTAAAAACGCTTCTCCTTATTTTTGTAAAGTAGCAAAAGCCATCAAATGACTTCTTCTCCACTCTCACCTCAATTCTTCCTTCATACGATTGTTCATTTGAATCATTCAAAAAAATCGCCAATTTTATTTCTTGCATTAATTCACCCATTAATATCACTACAATAACATTTTCAATTCAATTCACGATTCAAAAATAAAAAATAAGTTTATCAAATCAACTATTGCTTTAACCTCTTCTCGATTCAATCACACGGATTATGTTAATGGGTTTTTGCTTAATTATTGATTTGTGTAATGAAGTTTAAATCTTTTTTTATTATATGTTAATTTTTATTTCAGGAAGTGATTGAAGAAAGCTGGGATACACTCATACACCAATATAATGTGTGAATTGTGGTGAAGGAATATGATTGGGATTGATGTGTCGAAAGGAATACTTATGCATTGAGGTAATTAGGAGATTGGGTATAACACTATTCTAAATGTTTTGTGTTGATTTTGTAGTTTATGTTCCAGAAAGTGAATGATATACTCTGTCGTTGTGTGAATTGCCTGATGATTCTATAATCTTTATTATTTGATTATAGTGCAGGGGTGTTTGGTGAAACTGGATGAGGACGGCACCAAAGCTTCTGAGGTGAATTTCGACTTAAATAACCAAGTTTTTAGGGCTTTACTTTGATTATAGATTATGTTAATTAGTTTAGTATGTTTTTTGTTTATGAAATTTAGTTTTAGATTTTTTTTTCTATTTGATTGATGCTAAACAGTCAACTTAAATTGACCAAGTAAATGGTCAACAAAGTCAAACTACCCAGACCAATGCTAAGGCGATCACAATACGAAGTGGTGTTTCATATGATGAACCCGCGATTCCTACTACCTCTTCTTCCTCTCCTCCAAAGGTAGTGGAACGTGAACCTGAGGTGACAAAGGACAAGGTGCAAACTCCTAGCCCACGAAGTACAGCACACGTCCAACCTCAGGTTATTCCTGAAACCAGATGTAAGCCTGGAGTTGTCTTTGAACCACCAGAAACTCCAGTGGACAACCCTAAATCCAAAACTTCTATTCCCTATCCATCACGTCTCATTGAACAAAAGCTCCGTGAAAAAGCTAATCACCAAATGGATAAGTTTTTCCAAATCTTCCAAGATTTGCACTTTGACATTAGTTTCGCGGATGCTATTCTCTTGATGCCCAAATTTGCATCAACAATCAAAAATCTGTTAAGTAATAAGGAAAAACTCTTCGAGATGGCAAGAACTCCTCTGAATGAGAACTGCTCAGCAGTTCTTTTGAAAAAAGCTTCCTGAAAAGCTTGGAGACCCCGGGAAATTTCTCATTCCTTGTACTTTTCCGGGTAAGATGAAGTCACTTCCCTCAAACGGAGTGAGTGAAGGAGAAGAATTGGCTATGATGGGACGAGAAGATTGAGTGAGATTTTCACTCGAAGAATTATCAATGAAACCTAGAACCTCTTGAGCGTACTCCTCAACAGCTACATCGATGACATCTATTCGGTTTACCGATTCAGAGTCATAATTAGAGGAGTACCTCGAAGTTTGATTGAGGTTGAAGGTAATGGCTTCCGTTCCAACACGCAATGTGATCTCTTGCTCAAATACATCGATGAGAGCACGCCCAGTTCTAAGGAGTCCCCTTCCAAGAATGAGAGGGACCCTTGAATCGGCATCAAAGTCAACAATCACAAAATCTGCCAGAAAATGGAACTTTCCCACTCTAACAAACACGTCCTCGGCAATGCCAAGTGGACGAGAAATTGTACGATCAGCATGCTCTAAAGTCATGCACGTGGGAGTAAGTTCGGGAAGAGAGAGTTTCTTCCACACAGAATATGGCATCAGGTTAATGCTAGCACCTAGATCGGCCAAGGCGAAGCATTCAACCATACCCAGAAAAGTACAAGGAATGAGAAATTTCCCGGGGTCTCCAAGCTTTTTAGGAAGCTTTTTTCAAAAGAACTGCTGAGCAGTTCTCATTCAGAGGAGTTCTTGCCATCTCGAAGAGTTTTTCCTTATTACTTAACAGATTTTTGATTGTTGATGCAAATTTGGTCATCAAGAG